>CM029773.1:18811867-19211867 GCA_017562165.1 Ectropis grisescens
GCGTTGTTTGAAATTTCATATTGCAGATATTTTTGTAATACGACGTTAAGTAGGTAAAGATTGGCCAAATATGTTCGAATTTTTAAACGAAGGCGACCAATCTATGGCCTAGATTTTACAATGGAAATTGTTTTGTACATCGCGATGTCGTCTGTATTGTTGGTACATCGAAGGTCATTCTACGGTATTTGGATTGAAATGCGTAGATCAAGCTGTAATTGATATGTACCTATGTTATAAACTACAATAACATAGTATACTTTTTATACCGAAAAAATACGAGCTCGTGGGCTTTAGGGCTCGTGTGTAGAGAGTTTAACTTTAAAAACGGTGAAGGCAAACACCGTGAGAAAACCGGCATGTTTCGAGAATCTTTTGAAGTCATGTGTTATTTACCAACCCGGAGTGAACCAGCGTGGTGCATAATGCTCCTTTATAGCAATTTACTTTTTGTATTATACTTCATATTTCTAATCCCAACGTAATTTTATTATTATAAATGACGAGGTAGGTATTTTAATACTAGGTATGTTAGAAATTCGTAATTTAATGTAGTTTACTACGACTTGTAATGAAGGTAATTATGTCTTTTTAATTTGTCAATAAATATAGGTACTATCTTATCTTATCTAATGGCCTTGAATACCCCCCTTGCGAGAGAAGGCCCCGAATCCCAGTAGTGGGAATATTGTGGGCCGCTAATGCTAGACACGTGCCTAGAGCATGAATATGGATATTAGCATTTCCGTAAATGTTGCGTAAACGCTGGTTAACGTGGGTTTTTTTCAATTCAATTGATGTGTTCGAACCGTTGGAAAAACATTACTTGGTAACATCAAATTGCGCAGTTCTTATGTAATATTAAATGCTTTTACATCAAACTGGCAGCACCCTGTGGTTTGACCCGCGTAGGTTCCGATCCCCTTGTTTTCCCAGTACAAGGTGCCTAAGTGCTAGGTATCCCAGATCTTAATATAACTGGTCTCGTGGCTTAGTGGGTAGTAACTCTGCCTGCGAACCCGAGGGTTCTGGGTATCGAATCGATCGTTCTCCCACCCAGTGTAAATATTTGTGCGATGAACTCAAATATTTGTACTGTGTCTGGGTGTTTCTATGTATAATACATATGTATTTAAAACTGTAGAAGTACCTATTATATCAGCTATTTGGCCGCCATAGTACAGCTTTGCTTAGTTTGGGGTTAGATTGCGTTGTGTGTGAATTGTCCACCAATATTTATGTTGGTAGTGTAGTCTGTCTATTTGGTATACTCCCGACGGCCACCACTGGGGTCTGTTTTAGTGGTAGACGTTAAGAGTATATCATCTACTTATTTTGAAGCTTAGCGACGACACATATATTAATTTCTTACATTTGATTTCGCTCTTTATCCTCATTCCTTCTTTTACTCGTATCCTGTTATGAATGGTTGCCTAGAAGAAATATTAGCAATATAGCCGCAATTTATGGCACTTATTTTGTCGGGAGGACGGCGACTGCTGTTCCAGAGCCCTTGGATTCAAATCCCACGCGCATCACTGTCTTTTCGAAGTCATGTGTGTAATGCCGCTAACTTAAAACGTTGAAGGAAAACATCGTGAGGAAATCGACATGTTTATCTAGAATCATTAGTGGGCTGCTTATACTCATAATGTTTATAGATTACCGTGTTGATATTGCCGATATTGTTGTGAATATTACGTTGTCATAGAAGACGCTATTAATCATTTCGTGATCCGTCCGGACCTTCATTCCCAGAGGCCACTATGCGTGGCATAGGTGTACTTTCCATGCACGGTTTCAGACCGATTTTTGAAAAAGGTGAATAATAATAATAATAAAAGTCTCGACCAACATCTCAAGATACTTTCGCTAGACGGTTGGATTAATCGGATTAAGGTTGGAATAATTGGATTAATGGCGGTCATCCTCGACACAGCGCGCATCGTCAGGAGGTTCCTCAGTCTGCAGCCCTAACCACCGGTAGCTTGGGCCCTCCCCCGCTGCTGGCGGCACCCTAGTTTTTCAGTTTTATATAATGTTTATATTTTTATACTTATTGTAAAAAACTTAGAAATTAATAGAAATAAATAAATGGCTGAATAATAATAATACAAAATATCTAGAAAATTAGACTTTATTACACAATACACACTTTCTTGTACACATTATACAACAAATGGAACATAAAAACACCGTTAGATGACAGCAAATTATAAAATACATAACAGGAAATAAACGGCTTTTATTATTTTGTAAATTTTTGACCAAATTTTCGATATGACGTGGACGATTTTGGGGCAGGGTCATGTCCCCTGTGACCCTGCCCTTCGAGCCGCAACTGATACTTCCCCAGGCAATCTCTGAAGAGTCCTGCCCCTACATACACCTCTACATCGCTTATCGATCTATGAAGATGATAGGAGCACCTCTATGAGATAAAAATCGAAAAGAAATGACCCGATACAGAACTAAGGTTTCCGACATAGTCCATAGAATTAGCAAGCTGAAGTGGCAATGGGCCGGCTATCGCCGTCTATACCTACCTACTGCCAGAAAAATCGCAACGATTGTAATTGTTTCTGGCATTACGACCAACTCTTTGCTCGAAAAGTATCTTTCAGCCGGGTATACACTTCTTGAGCAGAGAACGCGCTAAAGCAAACTCAATATGCGACATCCTGCAACCAAGTGGAGTGACGATCTGCGTTAAGTAGCGTGGAAACAGTGGATAACAGGAGCCAATTAAGCTATTAAGACCTATGTTCTGCAGTGAATGATGAAGAGCTGATGATGATGACTACATCAAACGTATTACTAGTTTCCTCTAAGTTCTTAACAACAGGTAAGTAACAACTTTACAATTGCCCAATAGTTATGATTCAATTCAAAGCATTACAAGTATGGCGAGGTGAAACTTGAAGGAAACGTGAAAAAACTCCACGATACAGCAAACCACTGAAACTACGAACGATATAATTATTATTATATATCAAATAATTATCTTAGATCAAAAATTTAATGACAAACATCAATACTTATCACACAAATTGTAGTTTGGTATTGAGACGTTACGCATTATATTACGTAATCTCATTTTCAAAAACCTTTCTGAGCGTTCGATCGATGCAACGCGTGCTCAAAATTATGCTGGCGCTTATTCGACCCAACGTATAGACATTGCTATTCAGTGCGCCAATGCCGCCAGCATGCTACTTCTTCTGACTTGTAGTGGACTTGATTATTTAGATTTTATTTAGACCTTCATTGCCCTACGGAAAATTGAGATGTGCTTAGCGTAAGTAATCGTAGTTAGTAAGGTACATAACTTACTTTACTTCACCAACTTTCTTGGCTAAGTTTTAATTTTTTGAAAAGGGAAGAACCTCTATTTACAACGTTAATTACAATGGGATATATACTACACCAGATAGTATTAAAATTATAAGTTAGCTGATAAAGTTGTTGTACTTTCTTAGAGCGAAGTAACTAAATCAAGCTATCACAACATAATTGTTTTGTTAATATTTAACAGCAACGTCGTCTACAATGAACTCTTTTGGGGATAAAAGTACCTAATTAAAAACTGAAGACTATAATAATCTACCTGAATTTCAAGTTCAGCCTGATTCGTTTAGTACTTCAGATAAGAATGCACAACAAATATTGAGAGTTAAAAATTTCATGTTTTTTCAATAAATGTAATGAACTGTATAAAAGCTTACAAAACAGTTTGATATAAGAAAGTGACGGGCTGAAATAATTCTCTGAAACGCCCCAGATTTTTTTTTCAATTACCTTTGACCTTTTCACTCACAATTTAACGGCAGATTTTCAGAAATAATGAAATATTACTTTCAAAACGTGCTTGAGAATTGTAACATCTTTTAGAATAAATCTTTTATCGATTTAAAAAAATATATCTGGTCACGTTCTTGACTCTGAACTTAGAACATTCGAGGGATTTCAAACTCTACAACCACGTAATAAAGTGTAAGACAATTGTGAAAAATTGATAGTGTCACGACGTAATTTTTGGGTGTGATTGTGAGCTGTATTGCGACGTGATAAGGTGGAGAGGACTTGTGAAAAATTGGTGGTTAGTGGGTTAATCGTCACGGTGCAACGATCACGTGACAGTTGGCAAAGTTTATGAAACTGATGTTCCGCAAGATGTGATCTTTGAAACTTTGATCATTCCTGGCGCGTGCCTGAGCCGTGATAATAGTAATAAATAATAACTGAACAAGAACTGGTGCAAGCCATCGGTGCTCAGCACTGATGATCGCAAGGAAGTATGGAAGAGGTGCACGGGCGATTCTATCGGGCCCTGACGGGACCCGATGTGAATCTGCTCGCCTCGGTGAACTGACTGCGCTTCATGTACCTCTTCGGAGCAACCGAGGGTCTTGTCTGTGCAATTGCGGATGAAGTTATCAAGACGAACAATTACCGGAAATACATAGTCGACATTTGTCGAGCATGCCGCCGTTCAGGGGAATCACTTCGTCATGTTATTTTCGGTTATTTGCATCTTGCCAACGGCAAGTACTTCCACAGACACAACCTGGTAACATGGTAACCAGGATCATCCACCAGCAACTTGCTCTTCGATACGGCCTTGCCGAGTCCGAGGTGCCGTGCTATAGGTATGCACCTTTGCCGGTTCTCGAAAATGGTCGTGCGTCTACTAAGTCTACTGATCTACTGGTCTACTAAGACCGATCTATCATCACGGACAGGACTATTGTCGCCAATAAGCCTCAAGAAATAAGAGTCAAAACACTGAAACTTATGACTTATACCTGAAAATGCATGGGAGTCCCAGATTGTAACACACTTGACCGGGGTGTGTCCTCCCAATTAGCCTAGTCCCATTTAGTGCGGTCAAAACTCTTCATCAGGGTACTTGTCTCTGTCAATCTAAAAGGATAAAACAAAGACGGATTGTTTGATCCCGTGACGAGATCAATCCGACTGGGTTCCGAATCGCTACGCAGTCGCTGTGCTTATGTATATCTAAATCAGTAATTACAACCTAGCAGTACCTAGTATACCACTCCACTTTTGGCACTTTTTAGTGCCTTTTATTGTATTCATTATAACAACAATACACTGGCTTTTTTTACATCAAACAAGATAAAATAATCCTTAAAAATTAATATAAATGTACGATTAATAAAAACATGTATCTATGTGAGTAATCATAGCCTACTCCCGGGCCCGACCGGCCACAGCATGTGGTGCAGTGCACGGCCGAACACGTGGAGACACACGAGCCTGTTCGTGACATGATTCTCATCCACTGTCACGTGATACCCTGGCAGCGTGCGTGACACCGCCAGCTGCCGCGCTGTCGACAGCAGGTGCCCTGGAATGCATCAACAAATGATGTATAGTCATAGTATTTTATTGATAACAATATGAGTGACATGTCAATTTTTCCAAATAATAATAAACTATACTCTTACTATGCAAATAATTGAGTAAATTAAATAAAAAATGTCAATCAAATTACATCATAATTATACATTAAAATACATGATATAATTTCACTGAATAAATAGTAAAAATCAGCTAGTTACTAGTTTATTTAATAAACTTTTATCTTTTCAATGCCATCGAACCTGTATAGCCAACTGAGGCCTAACCTTAGGATGCAAGGGCCTAGTGGATGAAAACGGAGACCGGCAGTACCATCGCGTAACTCTTCTGCTTTCTGGTATGCTTTGATTTGTGACGTCATCTGCCAATTTGAGAACGTCGATGAAAGCAGACAATTACATCTGCTTTCCGTATGCAGCGGAACTGAAAGCAGATGTAGTTGTCTGCTTTCATCGGCGTTATTAAATTGGCCGATGACATCACAAATCAAAGCATAGCAAAAAGCAGGAGAGTTAAGAGGTAGACCTGCCGGTGAGAATGAGAATCGGTTGGGGTGCGGGCGGCGATCGCTCGATGAAAATGGGAATCGGGTGGGGTTCCGGCGGCTAACACTCGATGAAAATGGGAATCGGGTGGGGTGCCGGCGGCTAACACTCGATGAAAATGGGAATCGGGTGGAGTGCCGGCGGCGAATGCTCGATGAAAATGGGAATCGGGTGTGGGGTGCCGGCGGCGAATGCTCGATGAAAATGGGAATCGGGTGGGGTTCGGGCGGCGAACGCACACACTTACTTATTACACTTGGTTAAATTAAGTTGAATGAATTCAGGACCAAGCAAGCAATTCTCGCTTCTGAATTGAATACCCTAGTAAATTATATTAGAGCAATAAATAGTAAAGTCATAACAATTTTAGTCATGCAAATAACAGCAAACCACTACCTACTACTTTCAAGTTAGTAGCAGCATAATTCAATCTACGGACATACCTACCTACTATGTCCATGGCATATAAACATACCTACTAGTTAAACCCTCTACACACGAACCCTAAAATCAGAGGAAATTACGTAAAACTAGTGGAGAGGACCCTACATCGCACCATAAATCACCAATCATATGGTGCGATGCAGGCACTACTTTTACGTCATTTCTTCTGATTTTAGGACTCGTGTGTGGAGCGTTTTAGTTTTGGTATATAAACGTTAAAAATGCGAAAGTAATGTTAGGTACATACAAAATGAAAAAGTAAGTAAACTCAAGCAGGTAAATAGGTAACAGTCATGGGTAGGAAATGTTCGGCCGTCCCCAGACTCGCACTCGCATAAAAAGATATAAAAATACCTCACATAAATTATGGCTAAATACTCAAAGGAAAATACGGATTTTCCTTTTATTCAGCAAAATAGATATTTTTGAAGTTATACTTTTTTGGCACTTAACTTCATAAAAAGCAATCTTTAAGTCATCGAGGTACTTACATGAAAGTAAATTTTTAGATTTTGTTCATGTTTCAAAAACCAGCCTACCGATTTCAATAAAATTTATATAACCACCTCTGAACTATGATCTACCAAACAAAAACATAACCATCATAATAATTGATCCACAATTATCGCAGAATTCCAATTTTTGAACCTCCTCCTTTTTTGAAGTCAGTTAAAAATGATAAAACAAAAAAGGGGCCCCATATTTTTCTATAATCTACATGCCGGTCTAATTATAATGGTAGATATATGTTTGACCCAATGATCAAGTCATCATCCCAATCGACATTTCCGGAAGCTATGTAGTCTGGGGAAGGCCAGAAACTCCTGCAAAAAATACCACTAACTTGCTTAAGAGAACGGCCACCACATCTGCCTGCCACCCAAAACTTGTACATAGAACTGGTCTACTTTCTGGCATGAGTTGGGACCTTCGTTCATGACTACGCGGAAACCGGTCTTCGATATGCCTTGGGACTTCGCGACGCGTCTCGCTATTACCAGAAGATGCCCTGGAGAAGTAGGTTTCGTTACCGTCACTGACCGAAATAGAGCCGAGGTTATACTGAGGTGATTTAAACTTTTTGAAAAGTTTATTTACTTGAAGTTTTGTAGTGGTAGGACTCGTAGCAGAGTCCGCCTGGGGAAGTACCACACCTTTGCCAATTATTCTATCGCCAAGCAGTAATGTGCAAACATAACTGTGTTCCGGTTTGAAGGGCAATGTTTACAGAGAAATTACAGGGCTTGGAGGTATAATATCTTAGATCTCTGGGTAACGAGCGCAGTGCAGTGCTAGGTAATGATTGGGACTGTTCTTGTTCCAATAGCTGACACTGCGGTTACGGGCGCTCGAGTCACTTACCATCAAACACATGTTCTACTCGTCCTCTGTAATATAAATAGACTTATAAATCACAATTTGATACCTGGAAATTACGCGGGTGAAATCGGACCCGAATATTTGTTTTTTTATACTTATAAAAAGTGACGAGACGAGCAGGACATGTGCCACATGCCTGCCTACATAAGCAACATGCCTGCCACACAACACCACAGCGACACGCAGTTATTGGAACATGAAGAGTCCAAATCATTTGACCTAGCACAGCACTGCCCTCGTCACCCAACGATCTATCTCTGAGCCTTGTAATTTCTCTGGAAACATTGCCCTTCAAACCGGAAATCAGTAATATTTTTCACATTACTGCTTGGCGGTAGAATAACTGGCAAAGGTGTGGTACTTCCTCAGGCAGACTCTGCTAGGAGTCCTACTACTACATATTTCTTTCATATACGAACGTGAGGCTTGAGCTCAATTCACAGTCCACGAAAAATCTGTGTGTGGTACGCCAAATGAAGTTTTCACTTCAAAAATAAACCGTAGTTGTATAGTGAGGCACTTTTCCGATATTTTATTGCAGTATCTTGCAACATCTTCACGAGTTAGCTCACCCGCTCACAGTAAGCCACTATAGTGTAATTTTAGGGTTGTTCTGTGACACTCACCAAGTCCTCAACTGTGGGCCTTATAACAAAGCTTATAGTCGCACAGCGAGCTAAGGAGAGAGCTATTCTCTAAATCGCTTTGTGCGATAGAATCCGAAATGATGATATTCGATATACGAAAAGACCAAAAGTAGCCGACATACCTCAAAGAGGAAGCAAGCTGAAGTGGCAATGGACATGGTCGCTCGCAGCACGGACAAGAAATGGGGAAGATAGTTTGATGAGGAAGACGTAATGCTGGACGGCCTCCCACTAAATCGACAGATGACCTCACAAAGGTCGCTAAAACCCGCTGATTGCAGGTTGCGCAGGGCCGTTCGTTGTGGAAATCTTGAGTCTACAGGCAAAAGGCAAAGAGGCCTGTATTCAGCAATGGACGTCTTGCGGTTGATGATGCCTCACCAAGAATTTTCTCATCCTCGGCCGACGCGTCTGCTAATCTGGGAATCGTCTTCCTCGGCACTACGATGAAATGGTTCGGCGCTGCTCTGTCTTCCAAATCTTCCTCGAAGACCACACACTGAAAAGAGCATTTAATTTTTTCTCAAATATACACTTTGAATTATGCTTAGTTCCCAATAGCAACAGAAGTGGTGATAATATTTCATTTTTAACAGTCTTGGCGTCTTCAAATCGAGAGTAAATCGGTTTCTTTTAGGTAGACACACTGCATCGTAAACCGCATCGTCGCACACCCATCCAAAAAAACCTCTAACGGATGTCATGCGTCATACGCACATTACAATATTGGTAGGTACTACCTACATCAGAATGTCGGTGACCCGAAACCCCTACGAAAAAGTGATATGGCGGCAATAGAAGTTCAAAAAAAAAAAGAAAACAGAACGGAAGGAACCTCACATTTGTACCTATCTGAGAAATGAATCATCCATATTATTATTATCAGATCGCTTGAAGGACCGTAATGGGCTCTTACATCGAGTAATTAATTATTAATATAAAACTAACGTCAAATTTGCTTTTTCGTCGTCTAATCGTAAATACTTACCTAACTAATTAATAATTCTCTCCCTTGAAATCAAGATCAAAAAGATAAATTGCATCATCATTCGTAAACACAAAATACAAACTCACCTGATCGTCTTGATATAAAAAGTCCGTGTAAACTTTCCCGCCAAAAACAAAACTCGAATTATTTAAAGCAGGGGCTACGACTGCCATTTTTAAAATTAAAATTACGCTGCAGTTTCGATTTTAACTTTTAAAACACGTTTGTTCTTTATGCCTGACGGTGTAAAACTGTTTGTTTATCTAAATAAGGTGGTATAATGTATCGGTTTGTTAGATAAAATACACGTTTCGCGTAAGTATATGATTCACCTAAAGCTGCTCACCAACACTCATAACCGACAACAAAAGACGCCACAGTCGTATTCTACAACGGTAACGGTAACAGCTTTGGTCTGTTAGTTGTGCAAAAGTCATGTACTTAGTTCAACAATTTCGCCATCGGAGTTTAGTGTTGGTATTGACTCTTGAGAATACAATACTTGGGCAATGTGCGCAAATGGTTGCGCAGTAGAGAATTTTAGGAATTAAAAAATTAAATAAGTATGCTCTTCTCTCTGGTTCGTTTCTAAGTTTTTTTTGTAAAATTGGTAGGTTTGGACTTGCCCGCCATCTCGCCTGATGTTAAGCGACGATGCGGTCTATTATGGAGCGTGCTTACATAGAAGAAACCGATTCACTCGCAATTTGAAGACACCAAGATTGTAACCAACGGGAAAACCCCATTCAGGCAACGCATTCCACTGCCTAGACGTTTTTATCGCAAAAGTAGAGTTCGTTCGAAGAAGACTCTTCGTTTGTGTCTTCGGAATATCATATACCTACTGGATACCTATACCTACCTCAAAAAATGAGTCAAATACACGATTCATAATGACACCACATTTTCTCTAGGTCGTGATTAATACGAGTACTTATTCTTTTATCTGATGCAATTAGTAACAAACTGAATACTTACTTATCACAATGATACGCTATCAGTAATCGAAACTAAAACTACCTGTGCAATTGAAAAAAATCACATAAATGTTTATTTATATACTTTACGGGGATGAGGATATTGCTATTGGACACGAAAAAATACCATTTTATTAAAAAAAAAAAAAAAAAAAAGAGTTGCAAGTACGCAAGAAGTTAATGGATGCTAAGAAGTCTTACTTCGCCCACAAAATATATAAAAACAATGTAACACAAAAAAGTATGCGTGAAGTTAAGACAGTCAGGTGCATTACTCGTATTTCCTAAACTGTGAACTAGCTACTTCATGGTGTCGGTTTTTCGTTACAGTGTGCGCGCGCAACGAAAATATTTACTCTCATCATTTTTCGTCAAAAAACGTGTAACTTCAAAAACGACGTACCTATATCCACAGCCACTCCTGATAAACAGCCCGTGGTAAATGTTCCCACTGCTGAGGCCTTGTCTCATTAGGAGAGAGATAGATATCTTTTTGGAAACATGCCAGTTTCCTCACGATGTTTTCCTTCAGCTTAAATCCAATGATGACTATTAGTCTTATAATATAAGTACAAAAAAATTGGCAGTAATAGGAACTGCCGATAGAAGTGAAAACTTATAAACTCAGAATTTGATAGGTTACTTTGGAAACTACAGAAACCGGAACGTGAAACCGGAGGCACGTGGCAATGAGCATGTCTATCTATATATGCTAACGCATTTCAAGATGACCAATGGGAGATGCTGACGCATTTTTACATTTCTAGATGAGCCAATTACCATGGTCCCGAGTTTACCCGAAGGTTTATCATACCCGAGCGTGATGCTAGAATTCAATTCACAGCCAACGACAGTGCACACGCAGATGCGTGTGTCGCACCAAAAAAAGTGTTCGCTTCAAACCATTATGAAATGTACCTACTTATGGGCCTGCAAGGTAAACTGAGGGACCTCCTAACTGTTCCTGATGCGTGCTGTGTCGAGGATGACCGCCGCGTGCATCTGACCCTTGAGCCAACCGTCAAGCGCAGCGATACTTTGATGCTGGGGCCACACTAACGAGAAATAGCATTAATTATCGCGATAATGGACGTTAACCGTAGGTGTAAAATACACCTAATGAACGTTTACTGAAGGTGTATTTTGTGTCGTGTGGCCCCAGCATAAGTGTGTTCCGCGGAACCCTATGGTTCCGTGATTTCTAGATAAGGACTCCATCCAAGGGTTCCGCAAGAATTAAGAAAAAATATTCTCTTCTATTAGGTATTGTACGAGTACTTGTTATGTAACTAAGTAATAAGTAACTGATACATGGTAGGTAGGTACTTTTATTATGATTAAGTATTAATAACTAGCGGCCCATTCCGGCTTCGCTCGGATAATAACCTAGATACCAACTGCAGCGCAATCTGCCGGGGTGATTTGTGAATCTAAACCATCCAGGGCCCTACCCAAACGTATAAAAAAACATTCAAATCGGTCGAACCGTTTAGGAGGAGTTTACTTACAACGAAAAGTGGCATTGATTTTTTTATAGATGTAAAGTAAAAATAAATCATGCATTTATCAAAATATTTTTTATTGTAGGGTTCCATCACGTACCTATATCGCTCTTCAAAAGGGTTACGTCACCAAAAAAGATTGAGAAACGCTGGTCTAGCGGATGTCTTTAAAAAAATGTTGGTCAAGACGTTTTGATATATATAA
Source organism: Ectropis grisescens (assembly GCA_017562165.1). NCBI lineage: Eukaryota > Metazoa > Arthropoda > Insecta > Lepidoptera > Geometridae > Ectropis > Ectropis grisescens. The sequence continues at coordinate 18,823,941 of CM029773.1, forward strand.
GTCCGTCCAATTAGGCTGGGATGCCAGTAGGAAAACTATCGACGTTCAGTGTATTTATCCCAAGATCCCAACACTGCATTGTAGGTATGTAGGCATAACAGAAAGCTGTAAACCACCAGACTGGATCTGCTAAAAAGATTATCAAGTTTTCACGCGAAATTCGCAACTTTTTTGCAGAATAGAGACAAAAACTGCGTTATACAGCGTCTTTCTTAAACCACTGCAATGGTTAGATAACGAAATAAAGGTGAGACCCCACTGTAGGGGAAGTCTCAGGTACCTACTTCTGTAACCGACGCTAGCAAAGGTGTTGAAAATACGGTTGCTTCTGTTTTCCGTAAGGACGTTGTTCATTTCTTTATATACAAAAAGAAAAATCCATAAAAAGAGCATGTGTACCTACTTATATGCGCAGGTAGAAGTTATACCTCCTTTAATTTTGAAGTACCTACCTACCTATTATTAAGGTTAATGCGTTAGTCCGTCTACGCTAACCCGAACTTGGATAAGTAGTAGATGACACTTCAGACCAAGTGCCATAGATAAGGGCGGAGATCTGGGGGGTTGGGGTCATGGGGGTCTTTGAATCCCATGGTACATGATAGGGCTAGGGCCAAAACCTAGATGGACCACCAATTAAAATGTACGCATGCACTCATCGAACGATCTCGTGAGCTCGTGACTTGATCACGATTATGCTAACCCCTTCCCCCTGGCGCCAAAGATTTGCCTGGATCCGCCCTTGGCATAGGTCGCTCAGGCAAATGGCGTCAGTGTATCTTCTAGACTTCTTGATTTTTTCATATTAATGCTAACGCCACGCAAACTTCTTACTTATTGTTCCTACAAATACCTCTCATTTACACAACAGTTAAGTGTCCAAACGGCGTCTGTGATGTCGAATAATTTAGGTGATTGCCTCGCTAAATGAAGTAGGTATTGCGCAGTTCGTAATGAGACTTGTTTTCGTGGTAAAATGATGTCAATAGCACTGGTGCAGTCGCACCTTAAGTGGATCGACGCATCTACGCGTGGCCACCAAATTAGAGACACATCAAAAATAATCAAAGACAAATGTCTGTTGTAGTAAGTAGTGTTTATAGGTGGCGATAACCACTTACTGATATGTGACATCGCTTGTTCGTACAGTTTATTAAATTAACAGCGTGTCTACTACTTGGTACTGTTTCTACCGACGAAATTTCCGATCCCGTACTTTTTCCGTAAAATGTAGCTATTACTGCTGTAATGTACTAGATGAAAGTCACCAAATATGGTATAAGTACCTTTTTTTTGGGATACAAAAATACCTTCATATAAATTAAATCAGTTTAATGTTTTTTACTAATCAGTCATACATTTATTTATAGTAATTAACATGTAATAGGTATCCTTATATAAATCAACATACTTAACAATAACAAAAATGGGCATTAATATCTTTGAGATCAATTAAATGAATATAATATATTATGATAAATAAAAGAAGTTACATAATTACTTGCAAAAGTCACAGATCTAAGTATCAAACTCTGGACCAGCACAATCATAATGTACCCAGAGCCCACACATCAAGCATTTAATCCATTTTCTTTTCCCGGGCGAATTTTATAGCTTGTGTTATTTTTTTCTTCTTTCTTCATCCCAGGCTTTTCGTTTGGTTGCTTGTGAAAAAACAAACATTACATATATTTAATAATAGCAAGTATTTATCATATGAAATCTTAAAACCTAATTATGGAATATTCCAATATTAGACACCGACGACAGTCCATATTTGGATTTTTATACTAGTTCAAACTCTTTTTTAACGTCACAATATTTTAATGACAAAATATCACATAATGGTGAAATAAACATAATACCGATATACTAAATAGCATAACACTTATGTAAACAAACATAACAGCTGGTAGAATACTCGTTTATTACTTACCTTTAAAATGTTCTGCACGACAACAAAACAAAACACGCCTGCCACACCCACACACGTGAAGCATTCGCGCAATTGACTCGATGGTGTCGGTGCGACAGTTAGTAGACCGAATGAAACAGAAGATGGTAGAGTGTTACGTAATTACGTTTCAGACTTATAGATGAAGAAATGAAGGCATTCCATATTAGGATACTATTCCATATTTGGTGACTTTCCTCTACTATTCCATACTATACTACCTGTACTTATGCAAAATTTCAACCTTATCCGTTCAGCCGTTACGATGTGATTGAGCAACTAATAGGCAAACTTTCACATTTATAACATTAGCGAAATACCATAGCCCGCAACGTTGTCCGAGTACAATTTAGAAAAAGGGTATGTTCCCTAAGGACCACTACATTTATCGAGATAAAAAGATTCTTTAGCAAGATTTTAATTAAAATAGATTTAACCAACTTCAAAGATTTCACTAAACGGCCGAACTTTATTTAGCAGCTTGTGCCAATAATCCCTCTCTCTCTTTATCCTGAATGGTACTGTTTCGTTCTTATGTTAAAAGATTACGTAGTAACTACCTAATTTATGCAATCGGCGATTTCGTGGCTCCAAAGAAGTTGCAGTGTTTCCGGGAAATAGGTACAAAATAATTCAAACAATCCAATTTTCTGCAACAGACCCCGTCGAAAGATTTAGACGTAGCTTTATTTTGGTAACTTTCATTAAATGCCTAGAAATTGGAAATAATCTGATGTTTTTGTAATTATCTAAGATCTGATTTTGTCAGCCTTAGCCTGGTTATCCACCAGAGATAAGTGACTGAGACTGATATTATTCAGAAAACTGCATACTATCAAATATAGTTTTTTTAGTTTGAGTTTGAAATAATGAAAACCTATCCTAGATAGATAGATTTATCGTATCCGAAAACATGTTAAAATTCATGAAAATCGTTGAAGCCATTTGAAGCAATTTCCAAGATTTAGATTAAAGGATGAAATAAATTTTATTATATAAATATTATATCTTATATCCCTGAGTGACGAGCGCAGTGCAGTGTTCTCTTTGCTGCGCAGTGCTTTGAACTCTTTATATTCGTATAGCTGTGTGTCACTGTGATGTTATTTGGCAGACATGTTACTTACCATCAGGCACATGACTTGCTCGTCTCGCCACTCTACATTAATATTTAAAAAAACCGTCAATAATAATCTAACGACGCGACTATCTAACTAATCTACGGTGAGATTATATTCTCACGGTGTTGACAACGTTACGGTGACATACCTACAGGGTTACACTCCGCGAGGTATAAGCTGAGCTTTGCATTAGTGTGAGTGATCACCAATCAGGCAGGAGCTTGAAATTTTGTCCGCGAGGTATAGGCTGAGCTTTGCATTAGTGTGAGTGATCACCAATCAGGCAGGAGCGCGGCGAGACAGAATGGCGCCGCGCCTAAGGCCGGTTGTCACACCTACACTATCCATGTACACTCACACAAATGCAAAGCTCAGCTTATGCCTCGCGGAGTGTACCATACATACATATACAAGGTTACTGGTCAGCCTCTATCCATTTAAGGGTATGTTCTGTATATTTAAACAAACAACTCTTGTTTTACAACTTTTACTAAAACACTACATATTCCAAACTATTTACCTCTATTAACGTCGGCACTTTTATCGAGCATTTAAGAGTGCGCGCGCTCTTGTTCCAAAAAGTTTTTAAGACGTTTTCAGACAGAGGAACGGCAAATACACTGTTTGCCCTTAAAAATATGCAGGCTCATTACCAATAACCCTGTATAGATATATACAATAATTACTTGTTTGGGTAAATAAATGATAACAACAATTTTAATTGCACATTCTAACTTTATTTTGACGAAACACTGTTTTTCACTAGTTACACAACTTACACATAGAAATACAATAATTACTCTTTTACTAAGGACAGAAGGACTGGTCGTAAATGCATAATATATATGTTCGTTAGTTGTATTATTTGTTTCAAGGTTTCACTAGTAAAAGAGTTACAGGGATATAGGCCGGCAGTTTGTTCTACAAAATGTCATCTACTCCACAATATATATATATACATCCATCTACAAAATATGTCAATAAATTCGGAATACAGTGTATACACATGTTTATATTTTTTTTCTAATTTGATATAGAATAAAAACATTTATTGTAACTAACAATATGATTCAATGAAACACTTATTTTTATTCTAACATACTTGGTCAAAAATTTGGCTTTTGACATAAATATTTTGTCACAGAAACAATGTAATTCATAAAATTAAATTTAAATGCTTAAGTCGCTGTCGATGTTAAATTTGAGACACTGTCGATAATCAACCAGGATAATTGACTGTTTTATTTATGTTTGTCAAAACAAAAATACTTTTAACATTGACAAATAATTAAATAAAAACATTTGACATTGACATTGTTTGTCATAGTATAATTAAGACCGACATTCGTAATTCGTATTGTCTTTAAAAATGTAGTTATACTTTAATAAAATTCATATATGTATTCTCCGCAGAAAAAAATACAATATTTGAAAGTATTTATAGTCATAAACCACTTAAGAGTTAGTGTCTAAAAATGCTACACCTGAGATCTTCCTCTTGTCATTACACAATTAAACAAATTATCCTACAATATGACATGAAATACATTATAACATTTATTTTTTGGACACCTACACTACATTTTAGACCAAGTATTTCATTATTTTGACACATCAAATCTAACATACATATAATTGAACATTCATGTACCAATATGAATAATGGGACCCGCAAATAGAAGCTGGATCCTTATATTAGAAACATCAAATTGATAATATTGTGCCTCGTTCGGATTGTGCACTACCGTAATACGTGCGAACAGGACGCGTGTAGCTAAAGGTAAACAGATATGCCTAAGGCGGATTTCACCGTTTAATGAAAGTAGTCCAAAGAATAAAATAAAATTTGGCTTCCATAACGATGACATTACGTCTGAAGAAAACCGACGGTTGGTTCAGTTTTTCCTATAAAAATCGTGTTACGATGTTTGTTTTGTACTACTCTGATATGGCTCAACTTATTTTTATTTTCATGTGTACATATTTATTTCTTCTTCTAAGGAACAATATACAAATAACAATAACATTTTCGTTGTTCATTTGTTGTGAAATCGTTTATATGAAGTGTTGCGGAACTTTGACATTTTGTTTAGTATTGCAGATCAATGTTTGCAAAGTCAAATTATAAATATTAAATTTGAAACAACTTCAAATATTACAATAAACTGATATTAATCCGATGCAGCAGACATATTAATGGTATTCCAAGTGTAGCAATGTTCTCAAGTTGTGACATTTCTTCATTTAACGGTGAAATTGGTCTTAAAACAGTTGTGTGGGCTAAGAGAGATTCGCTTTTGTAAATTCTCATCTAAACTAAGTGACAATCAGTGATAACCGACTAGAGTTGATTTATAGGCGCTATTAAGATTTAGCGTCTAAATTATAATTCCAAACAAAAGGCCCGACTGTGCCGATCTTTTAAAAAATAATGTAAAAAAAGTCAAACCTAATAATAATCCTTTGTTTATTTGCACAAAACTATTCCATCTTTCACCATACCTTTGTGCCATAAAAAATATTTTCTTCCCATAAAATCTACAACGTTTCAACAGTGAAATGTTTGATTTCTAAGAAGAATAACAACAAAATTGTTTTGTGCAAATAACATTAACTTACTGAGACATTTACTCTCCCTTTATTAATACATCTGCAGTAACTTTTTGTACTTCATCATTATGTATTTTTGTGTTAAAAAATACTATGCGGATAAAACCATATAGATCTAAAATACTGTTTTAAATGTGATCATTTCAGTATCTTCTCTCAAAAAAGGCCCTAAATTTTCACTTTTACAAAAGTTTTGATTTCTGTCATGGACTCTTTTGAGATATAAGTTTTGAGGAACTTCATTGTTATATGTAAACAATGTAATTTCATTGGACTATTTTGACATATTTATCCAAGGTAAAAGCTGTTAAATAAACCATTTTAGATCTTTTATAGTTATAAACTCTATTAGCTCATTTTGACATACATACTTTACGTATCCCAGCAGAATACCTGCAAAGAAGCAATTTTAGCTTCACCTACAAACCTTTGAATTGGCCATTTAGACCACAGACTAAGTAGAGAGATACACAATTTAGACCTACATAAAGAAAGTGTTTAGATAGCCACAAACGCTACATAATGCCACCACTGTCAAAGTTTATGAAAACAAGTAGTAATCATTTCTCTGTCAGAGTTTGTAAAGTTGATTAAAACTAAATTAACTGAAGTTTGCAAGTTCGAGAACCAACATCAACTCTTGAGACCAACCCAGAATGAAGAAAACAAAACGGTTACCTTAAACTTCTAACGTTATATGCCACAGTATTTGTACAGTCCATTTTCAAGTTGCAATTTTTGATCCATTCAAAATGTTATTCATCAATTCAAAGTGTCATTTTTTCACCTATAATAAGTCATTTTAAATCAGGTAAAACGGTTAAAAGAATGTTATATATGTGAAATGTTACAAAGATAAAGATTACAGTTTAATAATACTTAAAAAAGATGCCTTTAAAACTTTTGTACCAAATCTTGTACCTGACAACCGAGGGACGGAGAGAACCCCAAAAACACAAAAACTAAATTACTGCAACTTTATTAATAAAGAGATTAAAAACAACAATGATTTAAGATCTTTAAAAGGCGTTCACACAACGTAATAAAACTGTACAACCAAAGTTAATTTTAAGAAGAATTACATCAAATGTTAACACAAAACTAGTAACAGAAACGGGGTCAAGAATATACCTATTGTTACGAACAATTACAATTTTATTACGTCATATCCTTCACCTAAATAAAAAAACAAGAACTAAAAAGCACTCAAAACAATAAACCTAATAATACAAAGATTTAAAAAACATATTTACATAAAAAAAAAGAGAAAGAATTGTCATTTATGCCTCATTTACTTGTGCTGTTGAATTTGCTTGCATCTTAATTTCTGTATTTGTTACGTCTTTTAACTCCTTAGGTAACGCAGTGTTTGAAGATTCCGGTGTTGGATCGTCTGGTAGTTCTATAATCTTTGGTGTGGTTACTTCGTTGGTGATCTCAACAATTTTTGGCCCTTTTAGCCCATTTGTTATTTCTTCAGTGAATTCCACTACTTTGGCCTCTTCGCCGAGCCTATCAGTAACTAGAATTACTTTCACACTGTTGGTGATTTCCTCAAGAACATCGACGACTTTTGGCTCGTTTTTAGGGCTCTGTTCGTTTGACGTATCTTTGGATATATCAGAAATGTCTCCGCTGGCCGTGTCTGTTGATTTAGTGAGGGAATCTTCGTCCAAAATGTCATCAAGGTTAATTTTGTTGTCGCCGATCACTTCGAGATTGGTTAAATTTAAGTTTGCGTTGTTTATCGCTTGAATGAGACTCTCGAGCGTCTTATCATCTGTCATTACGTCATTGACTTTGTCATCTGATTCTGATTTGACGACAGTATCAAGCGATTCCTTTTTGTCAGCAGTTTCTTTTTTCTCTGCAACTGTTTCTACTTTGTCAGTTGTATCTTTTTCATCGGCAGTTTGTTTAGCGATAACGTCGACAACTTCGACTTTAGCCTTTTCTTCGTTAGCACTTTCAGTAGCGCTTTCTTTAGCATTCGAGTCGCTTTCAGATTCCTTCGGGACTTCTTGTTTCTTGGATTTCTTTGATTTAGATTTCTTTGATTTCTCAGCTTTGGCCGGTTCCTCAGGCTGTTGTTGCTTGGTCGTGAGGACGTTTAATTGGCTCTGGAGGTGGACTAAGCTCTGGCGCAGTTGGGCGCAGTTTGCGGCCATTGCGTCCACCTGGGATTGAAATTGATTTTCGTTAGTTTTGGTGGTATTCATTGAATAAGGTGAAATTAAATTAGTAAAAAAAAATTTCGAGTTCGATAAAAAAAAAACTACAACTTTTTATGTATAAAAAACAAAACTTTTTATACTAATTAATTGATACAGATAAGAAGCATCCACAAATTCATAATTCAATTTTAGTATTTTTTTATGAAATCGACAATAAAGCATCACACGAAAAAACATTTTGGGTATCCAAGTCTACTATAAGTGTAACTGACCAGAGTAGGAACAAAATTCACGATCTCTTATTTTTTTGGGTTGGCCGCTAGACGTGACCTATATGTCATTATCCCGTCAAGAGGCGTGGAGCCTATATCGGTTCGGCGCCGGATATGACTCATCATGTGAAAAAAATGAATCTACCCTCAAAAATTTTGAGGTTAATTTTTACAAAACAAATCTTAAGTGAAGGTTCTAATTCTAATTCAGGTGGGGGTGATAGACTTGCACTGACGTCCCGCTAGGGGTGTAGGTATTGTGCACTTCCCTCCAGCCAGCTTCTTCTAGCTCTTTAAAATAGCGGAGCACGGCCTTGGGGCGCTGACATACTAGTTCCACTCCCATTTCGTCAGATATTGTTTCACTGCATACTTTATTTGGAGTTCCTTAAGTGAAGGTATATCAATTAAACATTTTACGCGGCAGCAGAAAAAATAAACTAGTGAAATAAATTAATAGAATTTCTTAACATTTGGTTTTAATCACGGGTTAAAGGGAACTTTCCAAAGAGTTTGCATATACTACGTATAGAGAATCAAACGCTTTACACCGAAAGCACGGGTCTGATCGCTCTTTCCTTGTTGTGTCATACTGTTGTCGCGGCCAAGTCGCGGCACATCACTCTGTTGCCATAGCAAGAATGCACGCCATCTGCTTACGATTGGTACGAAGGAACCGTGCGGAAAACCCTGATCTATTTACTTGTTCTCTATCTAAGGAAGTTTCAGACGTCACAAGTTGGAGACATACCTTGGCGTTGGAGACGGGTTGCGCAGGCGCGGGTGGTGGCGGCGGCGCCGGGACGGGCGCGGGTAGCGGGGGACGCTCGATGTTGTTCTCCTTCAACGTGCCCAGTAGCAGAGTGCGCTCCGCCTGTACACAACACATTCGAAAGTTTCAAAATTATGTAACAAATATAATTACTTACGAATAAAATCTATAATTGTTTAATTCAGTCTTCTCGTGACCACGGCGGTTGTAACGCTGCCGAAACGTCGAGGTAATTAAACTATAAATTATTCATGAAAGCCCCATACTATATAAACATTATGTGTTCAAATCACGAAAGTATCAAAACAATAAATAAAATCTAACTTTAAAAAATGCTTAAGACCACTTCACACGACATAAGTAAAAAATAAAATAAGAAATAACTATTAAAAACCATTGAACAGTTTTAATAATCTATACTAATATTATAATGATGAAGAGTTTGTTTGCTTGAACGCCAGGATCTCGAGAAGTAATGGTCCGAATTGAAAGACTATTTTTCTGTTGGATTGTCCATTTATCGAGGAAGGCTATAGACGATATAACACCACGCTAGTGTACGCGCTAGTACACGCTAGCATGTAACAAAAACGGACAAAAATATTCCTTTTTGAGGGGTTCGTTGCGCGCGCTGACGTGCGCAGAAAACCGTGACAGCAAGTGTATTTTATGGTTGCGTCATTTTAACAGAAACTAACCAAATTTGTTCCAAATCTGAGTTGGTACGACCTATTTTCGATAGGTGGCGTAAAAACGCGCGCAGGGTTTTCACTAGTAATAAACTATTTTCGTACAAAAGATTTTAGATATACCTAATCTATACTAATTATCAACTTGGAAAATAGCTAAACCGACTTCAAAACTAAAAAAGATAGGCTCTCAAAAACGAAAACTAAATTAATATCATTTTTATCAGCGCTACTCACTCATCTATTTGAAGTCGGTGCTAGTCAGGTCAAAAAGCTAGTAGATTGATATTATGTAGGCATGTGGTAAGTAGTATCTATCCGCTACCTGTTAGACTTGGGTAGCACCGACTTCAAATAGATGAGTGAGTAGCGCTTGTATAAATGATATTAATTTATTTTTCGCTTTTGAGTGCCATTTGTAGTTTTGAAGTCGGTTTAATTTTTTGTACGAAAATAGTTAATTTTACCTTTTTTAGTGCAAAACTAACTTTTATTAATGCATTTACATATGAAACTCGTATGCCCTCCTCCTCCTGTCCTGTCTACTCCTGTCAATACGAAATTCGTATTGACAGGATCGAGTTTCATAACATTTGTGAAATCTACAACTACGTCATCCAGAAAATTGTACGCAAATTTTAGTTTATGGTTCATATTTTAAAAACCACCAGACTGATTTCGATAAGATTTATATGGGACTATACGGGAAGCAAACCCATCCGAACACAAAAATAAATTTTAAAATCGGTGCGGGGGTTCTCGAGAAATCAGGTAAGTTACATTAAAAAAAAACTGGTCGAATTGATAGCCTCCTTCCTCCTTTTTGGAAGTCGATTAAAAATAAAATTAAAAACAATGGTAGTCATAAGGACTGCCGATAGAAGTGAAAACTTATAACTCAGAATTTGATAGATATAAGAATGAAATCGTACCGCGCTGCTTATCTGGAATATATCTTCAAAATTGGTGTTCTAATCATGCTCCCGAGTTCGCCCTATGATTTGTTTCGTTTACGAGCGTAACGCTTTAGTTCAGGTCACAGCTCACGAAAAATTTGTGTATAAAGAAGTGGAAGTGTGGGCTAAAAGAAGTTTTCAGGTTTTCACTTCAAAAATTAAGCAAAGTGTTTTGCATACAACGCAACGCGAAAGATGTATTTAGTGATGCGATGTACTGCTACGAAAGATGGTCGATATATTTGAATTTTTCTTTTTTGGAAACAGATTTTCTGAGAATGAGGCTAATCGTCACGCTCGGAAGTGAAATATTCGATCGGGAGAAAGACAAAGTTAACATACCTGCAGCGTGCGGCAAAGGCTCTGCATGTTGTGCAGCTGTCGCGCGACGCCGGCCGCGCGCTCCTCGCTGGCCTGCCGCTCGCCGCACATGTCGAGCAACGCCGTCTGGGAGGTTTCCCAGCGCTTCTTCCACGAGAGAGACTCCTTCTCCAGCTTCTTGATTTTCTTCGACATCTGCAACAATGTAATCTATATTAATAATTTCGTCAAGGGGTACGGTAGACTTGATCGAAGCCTTATATGAATAACAAAACATAAAAGAACATTGATTTTGAGTCGACAACATAATTATGTCCACAAAATTCGGATTATGGAGAATTTCGTTAAATTCTGATGGCACTGACAAACAAACCGCTGTTGCCATATTTGGTGTGAAGCACGTTTCGTTCCATCAATCAACACATTGCGTGCGTCCGTCGCGCCAAAAAAAAGTATCCATCACAAAAAACTGTGACTTTTGTGACTACGTAAAACGAAACGTCTTGCCGCCGGACCGGAATTTTATTAGTAGGTTACTTATATTATTATTTTCAACACACTTGCTCATAAAGTGACTAAAGTGACTTGCTCTAATTTCATCGCAATCAGGCATGTAATGACACCTATTATCAAACTGTGCCTGTGCTCCCGGTAGGTCCCGAAAACGATGGCGCAATGAGAACGAAGCGCATCAAAAAGATTGGAACTATAGAACCAGTGCAGTCTACAGTTTTTTTTGGTGTTACTATACACGAGTCCAAATCATTACCTAGAAGAGTCCAAATCATTACCTAGCACTGCACTCGTCACCCAGAGATCTAAGATGTTAAAGCCCTTATCTCTGAGCCCTGTATTTTTTCTGGAAACATTGCCCTTCAAACCGGAACACAATTGCCTGTTCCACAATGAACTAAATTCAATGATAGTTAAAACATATAACAAATTAGTTTCATCCGCGTATTTCCCGTCCCCGTAATTCCCCGCAATAAAAAGTAGCATATTATGTGATATTCCATTATACATAGATAAGTTACGGCTGGTTCAGTCGGGAGAAAGACAACTGCCGATCTGGAGGCCCCGATTTCCCTCTTTTTAATCCCCGATTTCTATTGTCTACGAGTTTGAGAAAATAAAACTTTAGTCTATGAACAACCATCTGCCGTGATTTATTAGCATTATACTATAATTTCCAAGAAACATACAATTTCCACATTTTCCTTCAATAAGACTAGAAAAAATACCTATAGTTTCCAAAAAAACATACCTTTTCCATTTCCTCCTTGAATCCACCAAATACTTGGTTGCTCTTGACGAGTGCATTTTGAAACTCATCGTACTTATCCGTGTACACAGCTAACTGGCTGCGGAGACCTGCAAAAGGAATTTATTTTATTCTGTAACAGCGCAATTTATTATTTGCCATTTTAACATAGAACTACGTTATGTGAACTAGCAAGTTTTAAAGTTAGAAGTTTTATCGCCGTTTTCAGCGATTTACGGTAGGAGAAATATGTCTTGGGTCACCCAGAGATATAAATGATGTTTTCATTATTGCTTGGCGGTAGAATAACAGGCAAAGGTGTGGTACTGCCCCAAATGGACTACGCAAAGAGTCCTACACTCCTGGCCTCGTGGCTTGATAGGTAGTAGCTCTGCCTGTGAAGCCGAGGGTTGTGGGTTAGATTCCCACCCAATGCAAATATTTGTGTGATAAATTCAAATATTTGTATAATTTCTGTGTCTAGTGTTTCTATGTATAATAATTAATAAATATGTATTTACAACAAAGTAAGTATGATGTTTATGCAACTAATTGTTTACATGTATCAAGGTACCAATTATCAATTACATGTACCACACCACTGCCCGTACTTTCATCTTGTCCTAGTTACCAAAAGGTTATCTGGAAGAGATCGCTATTAGCGATAAGATCGCCTTTTGTTCCCAAAATGTTTACTTTTAAGTTAATCACTGTTTTTCTGTATTGTTTTGTAGTGTAATAAAGTATTTAGTATTGTAAGTATCATGCCAGCTATCTGTCCGCCATAGTACAAGCTTTGCTTAGTTTGGGGTCAGATGGTGTTGTGCGTGAATTGTCCACTCATATTTATTTCTTTATTTATAATTAGTTTACACTTCACACGTACCTGTCTCGGTGCCGTGTAGTTCCATGACCTTAGCCCGGTGTTGCTGCACCGAGGCCCGAAGCCCCTCCATCTCGGCCATGAGACGCTCCTTCTCAGCGCGGTGCTCCAAGCTAGCCTTCATCAGCTTGGCGTCGGCAAGCTGCTGCTCTAAGGCCATTTGTTTGCCCATCTTCTCTATCTGAAGAATTCGTAATATATTGGTAAATCTCTATACATAAAAATGTTACATTGGTTTGTGTTTGCTTCAAAAACTCAAAAAGTTCTGCACCAATCGAGCTGAAATTTTAGAAAGATACATAATCCGCATCAAGGATTGTTTTTATCTAATTTTTGCATCACAAAGTGCCACAGCGAAGCGTGGCAGGGTACAGCTAGTTAATAATATTAATTTATAAAAAGTATACATGATACATATAAACAATTTAATAAAAATACAAAAAAACTTAGTATAGTTATAAGTAATCATGGACACGAAGAAGAAAAAGATTTGATAATTAGTTTTACAAATACAACTGTTCTGAATTAAATATAAATTAATGGTATACAAAAAAAACTTTTAAGAAAGATATGTGTAGCATCAAATACAACAATGCTACTTTCTTTTTGTTTTTTTTTTTAAGTTGTGTATTTTATATTTAAAATGAATGCAATAAATAGTCAATCTATCTATCTATCAACAAATATTAATAATACTATGAAAATTAACAAGGTTGTAACAGATATTCAAAATACCTATTTTTTTTTAATTTGGTCCACCATAACGCAGCGTGCTTGTATAGAAGAAACCAAGACACATAGCACAGGCCCGTGAACAAAATTTATGGGTCATATGATACAGCAGGAGACCTATGTAGGATGATAGAAGGGTATAAAATAATTGGATTCAGCTGGCAGATTATGCTGGCATAGTTGCCAGCATTTGAAAGCTGTCCAACTGAGTGCAAATTGAAGAGGAGGGGTTCCAACCCTCGCTCTTTCCTTTTTTTCGCATAATTTTTGTACGGCATTGCGAATTAATGGATTTGAACAGGTATTGAAACTTAAAAACGGTGTAGGAAAACATCGTGAGGAAACCGACATGTATTTAGAATCTTTGCGGTCATGTGTAATCCACCAACCCGCACTGTGCCAGCGTGGTGGATTATGGTCTTAACTTTCTCCTTGCGAGAGGAGGCCCCAGGCCCCAGCACTGGGAACATTTAGTGGAATGTTTATGCCATAATAAAAAATACGAACCTGTTGCTCTCGTAACTGATACTGGTTAACCACGCTTTTAAACTTCTCAGTCATGGTGATGTTGTCATCCCTGAGTTTTGCATTCTTCTCGTTGTTCTGCTGAAGCAGGGCTGTGATTTCAGAGAGGGTGTTCTGGAACTTGGCCTGCGTTTCCTTGCGGCGCTCCTCGTCCTCGCGAATTTTAAGGATGGATTCTTCCTGAAATTTTTGGAAAAATCAATTACTTAAATCAGATATATATTTCGAAACTACGTTTTACTTTGTAATTATTTAATATTTCGGAATTTAAGTAAGCTAACTTAAGTAAACGTAACTAAGTAAAGGTAACTTTAGTAAAAGTAAAAGTTTTAAGTATTGGCCTGAGTTACAGGCTCAAAGTCGCGCAACGAGCACTGGAGAGAGCTCGGAGTTTCACTGCATGATAAAATTCGAAACAAGTCGATCGCTCACCTGTAATAATTTAATATTTTATCCAAGGTGATCATTAATAATTAATTACGTTACCAAACCGTAACCTGGGCAACCATTGTGGATTATGGTCTTGGCTGTCTCCTTAGAGAAGGCCCTGAGTCCCACCAGTGGGAACATTTAGTGGGCTAATTATGCTAGTTAGACGAGGCCTTTTCCGCACTTAGCCTCTCAATTGGGCCATTGTGTGAGGCTAATTATGCTTCTGAAATAAAGATTAATTTGATCACAAACCTTGATAGCCTTATTCTGTTTCTGCAGCTCCCGGCAAAGGTTTTCCAGTTTGGACTTGACGAGGATGGTCTTGTTGAACTCAAACTGTAGCTGTTCCTTCTCCTTCATCACCATAGCGTGGCGTTTCTCCGACTGTTTGATGTAGAACTGAGAATACAAGTTAAATATATTTTTAGACTTTAGGCTCAAATAAGACTAAAAAGAGCAGCGGCGCGCCGCGCAGCGACAAGCACGATTTTAACATTTTAAATATTACAGTCATTGTTAGATTCAGATTGATTCAGGTTATAATTTAATTGTTTCGACAGGGTAAAAAGTAGCCTATGTGTTCTTCCAGACTATAATACATTACATATTAATATGTTTGTTCCAAATTCTTGTAGTGGTAGGACTCGTAGTAGAGTCCGCTTGGGGAAGTATCACACCTTTGCCAGTTATTCTACCGTCAAGCAGTAATGTGCAAACATTACTGTGTTCCGGTTGAACGGTAATGTTTCTAGAGAAATTATGGGCTTAGAGATATATAACATCTTAGATCTTTGGGTGACGAGCGCAGTGCAGTGCTAGGTAATGATTTGGACTCTTCGTGTTCCTATAGCTGCGTGTCACTGTGCTGTTATGTGTCAGGCATGTTGCTTACCATCAGGCACATGTCTTACACGTCCCATTTATTTAAAAAAAAATTTGAACCAGATCAGACGTTAGGACGTGATTGCGAAACTAACAACCAAATATTCACATTTATAACATAAATATGATAGCATCGCATGAGAAATTTACATGAATTTAAAACCTCCCCCTCCCTCGTCTCTTCGAGCTCTCCGTCGATCCCTAAGCATTTAGCGATTTCTCAAGTGATAATTATGACAATGAATATAAAGTTTTAAATCGCATTACAATGAAACTACTCCTCGCTGAACTGCGCGACACTGCTTTGTTGTGAGTAGATCCTTATCAACATAGGAATATGTTACATCATGGCTTAGTTTGTAGTGAATCAGGTATCAGAGCCGGAGTTCGATGGTTCAAACCTCTATTTAGGAATAAGCAATTGTTTGATGAATATCAATATTTGTTCTGTGTTTTTTATTTATCTCTGCCTCTAATTATTTTACGCTTTGTTTTTTACATTTAATATGAAGCAAAAAAGCAAGAAGGATACAAAATATTTCCGTAATTTTCCTAATTCTTTGTATATGAACTCGTGGCAAAACTCTACCTGCATCTTCTTATTATCGTCCACCATGTGAGAGTACTTCTGTATGGCTATCTGCATCTTCTCTTCTATAGTAGAAGCAGAATTTATGGCTTTCATGAACTGCTTGACGTATTCATCTTCTTTTCTGTTACGGTCTTCGCGCTTCGATTTTTTTGCCTGCTCGGATTGATTGCCTTGTGAGGCAGGTCTTGAGTTAGCTTTGGGTACAGGTGCCACTCTGGGTGTGGGGGCAGCTACCGCTGCGTTTGCAGCAGAAGGCCCCGGTGCTACATCTTCAACAGCATTGGCCGTGCCCTGAAAGAGAAACAACATTTTTAAACAATGTGAATTAGGCTCGCCTGGTATCTTAGCTGGTAGTAAGTCTGCCTACGAAGCCATGTGTCGTGGGTTGGACTTATGAAATCCCCACCCAGTATAATATTAGGTTGATGATATGATGTTTTGTAGCCGGCCACTTTGATCTCAAATATCACCTCTTTGGTTAGGAATACAGCTATTTACACATGTTTTTGTCTTTAGAAAACCGTTATTTATTCGTTTATGCCTCAGTCGTTTTCTTTCTTTCGATCACTCCGTTTATAAAGTGGAATTTTTGTAGTAAATTTTCGGTTGGGGCAGGATTTGTCTGGTTCGCCAGGGTTCAGCCATTGCGTTGAGCGTTTTCGATTATTGGATCCACTTTTCATTACAGGTAATAATGAGTCGATTTTAAAATTCCTTCATTATTGTACCGGTTGAGTAAAGTAACACAGTAATCGACGCGCGTTACTCAATTCATAAGGTACCACTCCACCCCTTTCAAGTTTTTGGAGTGAAAACAAGAACAAACAAGGAAACAAGAACAAAATTAAAAAAATTGATTAACCCCCGACTACCTCGGATTTGTTATCTGTACAACATTCTACTAGTCAAGCCCTTTCATTGGTTACCCATATTAAGTGAGTTGTGCAAAAAGAAATGTATTCCACCATGTTGTGGTAGCGTCTATATTGGATATGAAAATTGTCACAGTGCAAACTATTCTACTAGTCAAGCCTCTCGTTTGATACCCATATTGTGGTAGTAGTGAAAAAATAATATAATTAGCCATTTTGTGGTGGCGGCCATATTGGATTTTAAATTAGTTATAGTGTATAGTATTCTACTAGTCAAGCCTTTTCATTTGATACTCATATTGAGGTAGGTTGTAAAGAAATATTTTGTCCGCCATTTTGTGGAGGCGGCCATATTTCTAACTAAAGAGAGGAGATATTTAAGATCAAAGTGGCCAGTACAACAAAACACCAATTTCATATGTAAATGTAAAGACCTAATATTTGTGTGATGAATACAAGTATTTGTTCTGTTGTTCAATCATCAGAATACAAGTATCCGTTCTAGGTAGGGTTTCTCACGATGTTTTCTTTCACCGTTTTAAGTTAGCGGCATTACGCGTATGACTTCAAAAAGACAGTGGTGCGCCTGGGATTTGAACATGGGGCTCCGGATCAGCAGTTTCCGTTCTCCCGACTAGACAAGCCGTAACTACGCATTTAGTGCAAAGCTGTAAATTTTTAATTTCTAACTGGCACTTACATTTCGTAAGATCGCATATCCTTAAAATATCTTGAAACCAGTCAGTTTCTTCACAATGTTTTCCTTCACTGTTAAAGCCAGTGGTGACGACAAACTTGTACATCTCCACTTGAAAAAATACTCAAAAGATGCAGGCAGGATTCGAACTTGTGATCTAAAGATTATATGTGAGAAATCCTCACCACTGGGCCACAACAATGGTAGTTACTATTAGGGAATGCAAGCTCACAAGAGTGGGGGTCAGGCGAGATCTCGAGAGTTTATGACTTACAATCTCTCTCGAAATTGCCAGATCTCACGAGATTGGCTCTTGTGTTTATTCTTGATAATAATAAAAATATTTGAATAAATTTGAAAAAAAAAACTATAAGGTAGTATGATATAAACATTTATTTATTTTTACCAATAATTATTTGACGTATCTATCAATCTTTTATTAAACTTTTAAGTAGGTGGTAAATTTTAATTTTTAATTTTAACCAGTCTTCTCTTCTAATACGAGGGTCATTTGAAAAGTTCTTAGCCTAACATACTTAATGAAACCACACAATTTTGAGTTTATTTTTATTTTTCAACATACTCTTCTCTGAGCTGAAAACACTTTTTCCATCGAACCTGTAAGGCTTCTATACCCTTTTAAAACAAGAACAAAATTAAAAATTTTGATTAACCCCCGACTACCTTAGATTTGTTATCTGTACAACATTCTACTAGTCAAGCCCTTTCATTTGATACCCATATTAAGGGAATTGTGAAAAAGGAAATGTAATTCGCCATTTTGTGGTAGCGGCCATCTTGGATTTGAAATTTGTCATAGTGCAAAGTATTCTACTAATCAAGCCCTTTCATTTGATACCCATATTGAGGTAGTAGTGAAAAATATTATATAATTCGCCATTTTGTGGTGGCGGCCATCTTGGATTTGAAATTTGTTATAACGTTTAGTACTCTACTAGTCAAGCCCTTTCATTTGATACCCATATTGAGGTAGGTTGTGAAGAAATATTTTGTCCGCCATTTTGTGGAGGCGGCCATTTTGAATCGATATTAACCAAACGTAGCTAAGAACACCCGCACGGATATTAACTTTCAAATAAAAAAAACCGCATCGAAATCGGCCTATCCGTTTGAGCTCTACGGTGCCACAGACAGACACACACACAGACAGACAGACAGACCGACAGACAGACAGACAGACATCGACGTCAAACTTATAACACCCCTTTTTTTTGTCGGGGGTTAAAAAATCTTCCTCTGACACCTCAAAATAAGTGTCCACGGCGGCTATGATCTCTTCATTTGTAAAAAATGTTTACCATCTATACATTTTTTCAGCTTTGGGAACAGATAAAAGTCGGACAGTGCTAAATCTGGTGAATTTGGGGGATGAGGTAACAATTCGAAGCCACATTGATGTATTCCTGCCATGAACAGAGGTGAGAATGCGCACATTGTCCTGATGAAACAACTCGGGTGTATTGTGGTGAACCCAGGTTTCATCTATGGTTATAAATCTTTCAACAAATTCTATTGGGTCAGCTTCATATGACTCTAAAGAGTCGCAAGAAGTTCTGAGTCAGTTGCGTTTTCGTTCCACTGAAAGCAATTGTGGTACCCACCGTGCAGACACCTTAGAGAATCCAAGTTCAGTATTAATTATACGATGTGTTCGCTCAGATGAGATGCCTACAGTCTTAGCTATCTCCTAGACAGTCAATCTTCGATGAGATAAAATTAAATCACAGATTTTTTTCTTTGTTTTGATCAGTGGAAGCAGTCCATGGCCAGCCACTATAGGGCTCATCTTGAATGGTCTCAAGACCACATTTAAACTCTGCCACCCAGTTTTTAAAAGTCGCATACGAAGGAGTGGACCCACTCAAAGTAGCAGACAAGTCTTCATGTATAGCTTTTGGAGTTAAACCTTTCAAATTCAGGTATTTTATCACTGTTCAAATGGTTACCTATCCGCCTTCGCCGTAGTGCTCACATTCTTTCCTTGCTTTACAAGATCCTGTATTATCCCGCTACTCCTATGTACTTAAAACAACAGTTTAAGTTTATTGAGCCTAAATCGTATCCTCTCCGCACCACTCGTCACCTTAAACTCGTGTTCTCTGCCTCTACCCATTCTAACCTGTCATATATTGGTAATTATTGATGTGTTTATATGACTATGTATTTATCTAGGTATATATTTCTATACTATGAAAAGTATGTTTATTGTTATTTGTACGAATATATATTATTTTTGTAGTAAGTTAACACCACCTACACTACAACATTTTATTTATTTATTTATTTATTGAATAATAGGCGAGCAGCTTTTGTTGATGTGCCTATATCTCAGTGTTGAAATAACAAATTATAGGTAATTGTCTGTTAAAATGATTTTGTCTTTTACTATCCATTTGTCAAGTTTGTTCTTAAAAGAGTTTAATGACTTTGCCGAAATAACATCCTCAGGCAACCTGTTCCAGTTGTAAACCACTCTGTTGCTGAGGATGTGATGTGCAGTGTTTGTCAGTGATGGTGCGTGGGACAACTGGGACTTATGACGCCGACTGTCTCTCTTATGCTCCTTTAATCTGTACAGGTTCCTTATGTGAGGGAGATTATAAAATCCATTCAGTATTTTAAATGTTTCGATCAAGTCTCCCATAACCTTCTCTCTTCTAGTGTAGTGAGGCGTAGGGCTTTTAACCTGTCTGTGTAAGATTTGCGTCGAAGGGCATATGGCAATTTTGTCGCTTATATGTCAATTTTATAGACATTTCTCCACTCAAAGGTTGCCTGGAAGAAATCTCTTTAAGCGATAAGGCCGCCACTTACTCTGCAAATTTATGTGTTAATGTGATCAATGTTATGACCTAAGAGACCTTTTTAAGATTTGTAGTTGTAATAAAGTGTTACATTATTAGTATTACAATGTCCAATTTTATCCATTTTCAAAAATACCTCTGCCTTGACTTATACTACAAAATGAGGTGAGTTATAAAAAAAACAATTTAACCACACTCATGTTAGTCAAAGAAGTTTTCAAATGACCCTCGTATTTAGGTCACAAACTACTATGAAAGTCAATGTTTGAGTTGAGTTGACTATTATACTGGAATATTATTATCAATTCATTAATACAATCAGGCGCGGTCCCAGCCTCGAATTTTGGAGGGGGTCACCATTACGCAGCGTCAGGTTTTGGGGGGGGGGTCCACAAGTAGATATACAAATACAATAAATCAAGCAAAAAATACTTTACTAGTAGCGCCCCAAGATTTTACCCGCGTATTTTCCATTCTAGTCCCGCGATCCCGCATTAAAAATAGTTTATGTACTATTAGATATTTCTAATTTTCTTAGATTTTTGTTTAACATATACGATTTGAGGGGGGGTCATGTCCCCTGTGACCCCCCCTCGGACCGCGCATGAATACAATACCTACTCAGAAATCTATTCCAAATTAGAAATTAACTAACAAAATATACTAATCAAATGAAAGGCTTGTTAGGTTTATATCACAATGTCATTATTACGAATTATTTTGAAAGTAGCACAATAAGGAGGACAAAATGTCCACTCTTGTCTGCTTATATCTCGGCTTCTTATTTTCCTGCCAGATAACTTTGATGTTAGTTTTGTATCTCTAGGTTCTTTGGATGCAGCAACTCAATGTTTCCTGAAATTCTTCTGACAATGAAATACACTTGCTTTTTTCAAAAAGAGATGAAAGTGGTTCATTATCAGTACAATCATCAAAATCAGCGATATCATTAGCAATGGCAGATTGGCAGTTGATGTTGATGTAATCAACCAAGATGGATCAGAATTTGTGTTAAATTAGTCAAGACTGTGTTGGGAATTTTATAATGTGATGTATTTCCAGTTCAGAGACAACTAAAACAACTAAAATGTTTTGGTTTTCACAAACTCTTTATTTGGCAGCCAAGATCAAACTCGCTAAAAAAGCCGAGTTCTTGCGAGACTGAGATCTATAATATGGTTTATAACTGATTCCCTTTATCAGCTGATGTATGTAGGCGGACCTAATAATTTACAGAAAAAAATATTATTCAGTAACTGTATCACAAGTAAATGTATGGTAATAGAAAAGTAAATTACATAAATGTTATCAAAGAACTTTCACTATCTAGCCACCATATTTATAAGCCAACAAGCTTTGCTAAGCTTGGTGTCAGATGTGATTTGTCCACCACCACCAATAACTTTCACATCAATTTTTACACATTAGGAGAGGGATGATGATGTATATGTGAAGTAACAGATGAAATAATATCAATAATATGTTTTTATTTATGAAGCTACTGGTGGTTACTGTATCCATGGTGACACCTACTAATTTTTAATTATATTTAAGTAGGAAATTTGACTCCGACATATAATTTTGTGTCCTAAAAAGGTGTGATATCTTATATTTTATTTGGTGTCATGGATGCCTACCACCTTACCCATCATTTTCAATACAATAACGCAAACCCCAGTCATGAAAATATCATATTGTCTTCAACAATTAATTATGAAACCACCTAAAACGTGCTTTTGTACAAAAATACCGTAAACATTCTAAATTTGGCAAAGATCCAAGAAAGTTTTAGGTTAAACAATATTCGATTTTTCTACGATAAATCATACAACAAACATACAATTTTGCCAGGTACTAAAGCCACAATAAAATTTCATTCAAATTTATTATAATTTGACCCCCTTTAAACTTAAATTTGCATGATATCAGTAAAGAAAATAATCGACATTCGATCGTGTTCTATTTTTACAACAGGTAGATAGAAGTAATGGTAATAGACTTACAGCAGTATTAGAATCTGGTTCTACATTTTCTGAGTTCTCCGCTTTCGGTTCCTCTGGTACTGTCTCCATTTTATATCAAGTAAATTCCACTCTTCCACTGAAAATACTAAACAAAACGAAAGATAAAAGACGAGACGTTTTCTTTCAAATAGTGATGCGGTGAGATGTGAGATAATACTTCATACTTCTGCCTGCTGCATAACATCAATACATTCAAGAACAAGACATGTAGACATGAAAGAACTATTCGAATTTGTCGATTGACTCGATTTTTCGATTGGTTAGTTCCATCAAAATAATTTAATAGCCGGCTACGGTTGTCGAATTATTATCGAAATAACGAATAGAAACATATGTGTTTGCAATAATATTTCACTTCAATTGATTTTATTACAATGTAGTTTATTAATGCCATAGTTAGTTAGGTTAGTTTAGCCATATTACAGGCTTTGCTTAGTTTGGGGTCAGATAGTGTAGTGTGTGAATTGTCCACCAATATTTATTTATTTAATGCTCATGGCCACGCCCTCCGGTTTCAAGTACTGGTCTCCGTAGCTGAATTTAGAAGTTTTCACTTCTATGGGCAGTTACGATGTCTGCCAATTTTTTATTTATTTATATTATTTAATTAAAATTCTGCCATAGTTTTCACTAGTTATTTAATATTTTAGTTTCCACTTCTGCCACACTTTAGGACACACTTTTATTTCTTTTCACAGTAAATATTGTGTCTCGTCGAAAACCTCACTGTGATCTATTAAATGATTATGTTGAAACTAGGGCTTATCACGGCTTTCGAGTTTAAAGAAGTACAATAACAACAAACGTTGATCGAAGGCGATTAAAAGATCTTTAGTATGCCCGCAGCCTATTGTTTTGTAGAAAGCATCATAATTTTTAGTTCCATTTTGTGCAATCGATTTTTGTTAATTATAAATCGTAGTAACGAATCAAAGTGATTAAGTCAACACAGCTCTAAAACTATTCAGTTTAAAAATAACTTGAATTTATACCATAGACCCATAAACCCCTAGTCCTCATACAAATGCCGAACCTTAAATAGGAGAATAAGATAAAACAAGAAGAACAAGGAAATTTTATGGCATGGTGATTTGGTATTAGGGTTATGTGTAACTTTTTTTATTCGCACAATTCAAAAATACGACGTAAATAAAACGTCTAACAACATTCCGTATATTTTTAAACGTAACCAATTTCCAGATAAAACTAGTTTGTGAGATCAATACTAATACTTGCCATATTGTACTAGAATCTTACCAAGATGGTACAAATTGTAATCACAGGAGCAACGAAGTCGATTTACGAATATTTCAAAATTGTATCTTTTTTGAGAAACCATTCATCCATTCCATTTATTCAGCAGGTGTACAATTGGTAGCTTATCAAAGCGTCGATAAACTAACAATTGACAGAGAAGTCAGTGCAAGCGCCTAACAACGAACAGGCAGTACGACAGATCCTGCATTTATATTAAATTATTTGATAAAATGACAATATATAGATAAAATAAAATATGTGCATACTTTAATTTTAATATTTTTAGTTACTTTATGATCATTCAAAGCTGGATGGGCAAGTCCATTTTAAAAGTACGAAATTATTAGAACATGTATTCACCATTGGGTCACCCATTGAATTTTTTTTTTTTTTTTTTTTGTTGTTCCACCTGTACTTCCCCCAGCACAAGCCGGGGACATTGTCAAGATGAACATTAGCAGAAGCAGTTTTCTGTTTGTTACACAGATCGGCCAGATATTTAGATTATCTGCCTTATGTAATACGCAAGTTAATAAAAATAAAGGGCATCACATCTTACGCATTTCATACATTTCTGTTAGGATCAGGTTAGTACTTACTGTATTTCTTTTTTTTTCTTAATTTTTTTATATGTATATATATATATTTTTTTTATTTTTTTTTATCCCCCTTTTAATTACGTTTTTTTTTATTTATTTTTTTATTATTATTATTTTGTAAATATACTTAGCCTAATTGTTAGTATAGTTAAGAGATCATCAATTAAAGTAACGTTATCGGTACGTGTTTATATAACTATTTATGACCTCAAAATGAATTTTACATGTTGGTATAACATGCTAATATTCATTACTGGTGAGTAACAGATTTTTTTTTTTTTTTTTTTTTTCTAGAAGACGAGCGGTTACCACCCAATATGCTGCACACCTTCATTTTCTACTTACTTTTATTTATCCACCTGTACATTTTTATTAAATCTTTTAAACATGATCTGGTTAATCTACTATACTATCAGATATCTATATGGTTGCAATATATTCATAAATATATCCTACATATAGTTTTCTCAAAATAACTAAACTTTTACAACTTGTCGGAGTGTCGTATATTTACATTTTTGTCTTAGGGTATACCTACTTCCCAAACTGTACAACCATGTAGGGGAATCAAATCCACAATACAACAACAACCCATTGAATTTGTGTGTGTGACTTTTATTTTGAAACAAGTTTCCCAAACGCAATATTTAATATAGCTACCCTAAAAACTTTACGCGTGACGCATAGAAAATACGACACAGTGACGTCACGCTTCAGTAGTGCTTTTGGGAGAGTCCAAAATTGTTATATTGAAATCGAGATATCACGCGAAGTTTTTGTAGTGGTAGGACTCCTAACAAAGTCCGCCTGAGGAAGTACCACACCTTTGCCAGTTATTCTACCGCCAAACAGTAATGTGCAAACATTACTGTGTTCTGGTTTGAAGGGAAATGTTTCCAGAGAAATTACAGGGCTTAGAGATATAACATCTTAGATCTCTGGGTGACGAGCGCAGTGCAGTGATAGGTAATGATTTGGACTCTTTATGTTCCAATAGCTGCGTGTCACTATGTTGTTATGTGGCAGGCATGTTGCTTACCATCAGGTACAAGTCCTGCTCGTCCCGTCACTTCTTATTTAAAAAAAAGGGTTTTTTAAGATAAGAAATGTAATATTTTCACCTTTGTCTGGGTGTTTCTATTTATAATAAGTATGTATTTAAAACTATATAAGTATTATATCAGCTATCTGGCCGCCATAGTACAAACACTACAAACTATTCTTAGTTTGGGGTCAGATGGTGTTGTGTATAAATTGTCCACCAATATTGTCCACCTATGTTTCAGTTATTGAGTAGCCTTTTGATGGCACATTAAAAAAATGAGTCGTCATGTCTATTGTTCTACGCTTGTCTGACTTGTTTGGCAGGCCTCCTCTTGATGGCCTGCTAGGTAGTGTGTGGTGATGGTGCGGAGTCCGGTGCTAGTCCGACCGTACCCGTGCTGCACGACAGTAAGAGGACGTCTCCAGTATGGGAGCGTTCGAGTGGTGGTCACCAAGTTGTCTCACTACGGCCGTAGGTGCCGGTTCGTCCCGAGTAGTGGGGGCTTACGGCTGGTAGTCGCCATGTTGAGGTGCCACTGGTGGTGATGAAGGACTAGTATTGTTGCTGCCAGTTTTGGCTGCCTGGTTAGCCTGTCTTCTTGGAGGTGGAGGTGTAGTGATTCAAACACAAGTTGATTGATGAATATTTTATTTAATAAATAAATTATTTTTGGATACAGATTTATGATGACGTTTTAGAGTTGTAAAATAGCTTATGTGGTATTTTTGTTCGTGGAAATGTAAATAAAATGCACAAGGTTATTACAATTATTTTAGGTAAACACACAAGGTGCTGATTCGAATCAACGTTTCATAATATTAATATCACACGTTTTTGTTGCCCTAAAACCAACTATAAGGGCTATAACACAACATGTTTATGCATTTTAGCGAAATGCCTATAAAATAAATAAATAGCACATACTACAAAATTTGCGAGTCAATTGCAATTTCCAACCCGCGAAAAAAATTGTTTTTAATTTATTCTTAACCAGGTATACTAGTCATTCAGTTGCATGTTTTTCTCGTGTTGCTGTGCTTACAAGGTATATTCTATGTCAATTTATAAATCGTTTATATTTTTATTTACTAAAGTTATTTAGTGGTATTTAAATAGTATTTAAGTATTTATTATTTTAGTTTTCACTTCTGCGGTGTGGTCTTAAGCGCACATACTTTTTTCTTTTCTTCTGTTAATCCAAGCAAATGTTAAAAAAAGAGTACCCAAATAACAAAAGTCACGGACTCCGGAGTCTGTGAGTAGGCTAAATGAATTATTAATAATTATAAATAAACAATAATATACTGCAAGAATTGTAAGACTATGAATGCAATTTAAACATTTTTTTTGACGTGACAACGTCTTAAATTAGGTTGCGGCTGGGAGTCACTTATGAAAAAGTGTAACGCTCGGTAACGTTACGATGAGTCACCGAACGAGAGAGAGGCCCGCCGAATGCCTTGCGTCTCTCTCCTCAACTATGATCGGTCTGCCGCGCGCGCAGCACTAGAGAATTAGGCGCATTGAATCGGCGCATGCTTGTGTCTCTGTCTTTGTCTTTCTCGAACGTTCTTGGCGTTGGAAAAACAAGAAAGCGTCATAATACAAGTTCACACGTGTGGTTAAAGTATCGTCAGCTGTGTCTGTAGTGAAAATGTGGAGTGCTTAGATTCGTCATTTACAACAACTACAACAATAAAGGTAAATAATTGTACACTGATATTTCATTATCGTAAACTATGATTGATTGATTAATTTCTTAATTTCATGAAAATACGTATAATCTTGATTGCGTATCAAACGTTTCTAAGTCAACTACGTTAAAAGGAACAACTATCGACTTGACTTTCGCAAGACACATTACAGCAGAAACACTTCCTTTCATTTCATATTTCTCCTATCATCGTCCTATCCTCAACAAAATCACTCAAATAGGAATTAGTTAAGTTTAAGTTTACATGTACAATGTTTTAGTAAACAAAATATATTTCTATAGTTAAAATTTGTGCAATTCTTATTTTCATTCAATTCCTTGTTCCTATTGTGCAATTTAATTATATTCATATCAATAAATATTCTACCGAGAAAAAGACGTTGTCACGTAAAATCTTCGCCCGTAAAACCGACTTTACAGGCAACCAGATTTTTTATTTGAAGGTAAACAAAATGGCGAATATTTTTTTTTTTTCGCTACTACCACAATATGGGTGTCAAACGAAAGGACTTGACTAGTAGAATACTTTGCACTACGACGAATTTCAAATCCAAGATGGCGGCTCCCACAAAATGGAGAAATACATTTCTTTTTTCAAAACTCCTTAATATGGGTATCAAATGAAAGGGCTTGACTAGTAGAATGTTGTATAGATAACAAATCCGAGGTAGTCGGGGGTTAATCAAAATTTTTAATTTTGTTTTTGTTATTAATTTATTACTTTATCGAGTCAACATCTTTAATTTTACATTGATACACACATCAACAGAAGACAGTAGTTGGATAATTTAGGCAGTAGTAGTATAATATTATTGTTGAAATCCTTGCAACACTAGTTTGGACTGTCATTCCTGACGTTTTTATTTTAGCTCTTTTTTCATTGAATTGAAGAAAAGCGAGCGGTGGTGAGTAATCCTAAACATTTTCTGTGTTTCAAAAAGTAACTGTTACAAATTGATTTCGCTCGCTTTTCTAAGTGCCTTAAAATCCTGAAGCTGCCATCCGGAGTTCCGAGTTAAACGTGAGTAACTTATTTTTCTTCCAACGAAATAGTAAGAAGCAGATGTCGTCGGAAATAGGCCGTTATTTTTCAATATTTCGCTTAGGGTCAATGTGCTTTGTGTAGGATGGGGCTCCGGTCCGGCCGGCTTTAGGGTGAGATAATGCTATTTTATCGGGTATTTGCATATCTGCAGTAAATTGGATTAATCCGGTTGTTAGGAAGTTATGGCAGGAATCACAGAATCACCGTTATGACTAGCCGCATGAATGGACTGACCGTGGTATACGCCTATCAGATTTACAGTTAGATGTCTAAAATTACTCAGTTATTACTGATCTTGTGTTGTGGTATGTAACCGTTGTTTGCAAGGCAGCGATTCTTTTCATATTTTCGCATATAAAACCAGGTACCTACCACAGTTGTCAAAACACGTTTTACAAGATGTAGGTACCTATTCAAGGAATGGGATTAATTCAAAGTATTTTGTTCAATTCATCATACAGAACATAATTATTTTAAATAAAGTTTTAGGTGAATGGGTTCTGAGATCTAAGTTGCAAGGATAAGACATTTTCATTGTCTCTACTTTTTCACAATTCATTAAAACTTACCAACCTAATCTAGATTGCTTATTTTCATACATTTCTACTACCTATTTGAAAATAATTGCAAACAAAGTGCTGACATTTTTTCTCCACATTTATGCATCATAGGATATACTGTATTTTTCAAGGTACCTAAGGCATCTTTACTCATACATACATTTACATTTAATAACTAAGTGTATAATGTAAATACAAGAATGTTCTCCACACAAGTTAAAATGTATACATTTAATATAATATTATGTATGAATGAACAAAAACCTGTTGTGATGGTATTTCTAATATAACCCATATAATTTATTCAAATTTCAATACTTGTGTAAAATGTTTACCAATCTCACTAAACTTGACTTTAGCCTATTGTTAGAGTATGTGGACTGTCAAAAATACCTATAATTATTAAGTCCAAGTAGTTTTCTGATATTTTAAGGGCCAAATTAGCAATATTAGACTCAGATGGCATGACTGACATATATGTTTTTGCCAGCGCAGAGGACACAGGAACATACTGATCAAAACTTACTTACGCATAGGCATAGAGCTTACCTGATACATACTCAAGGTATATAATTTGTGATTTGTGCTTTGATTTCTACTGTGTTCTTAGGCAAGCTTTATCTGCTGTTTACAAGAAGAAAAAAAAGTAGTATATATTTAGATTTTTCAGTAAATGTTACATTATAGTGGAAATTGTTGAATTTGTTGTTCTAGGCCCAGTACCTTCTATCATAGTTCAAAGATAGTAGAAAGTAGCCAACTAGGTATTATAAGTCCATTTATTTGCAAAAATAAGGATTTAAGCATGAGGCATCTCAATTGACAATTAATTTTAATTTATTCTGATCTTTTTTAGAAACAGCTGCTTACTGAAAGTGAAATGTAGGCGAACTTGATACCTATATCACATTATTTATTGTCATTGTACTTTGACATTGGGGCTGAGACAATGCACATCTGTAGGCATTCAATTAAACAGTCTATTTATTGATATAGTCATATTTGGGTATGATCTTCACGGTACAATGGGAATTGCATTGTGGAAGGTCAGATTTTACACTGTAGGTGATGTGTGATCTTGACTGGTTTCAATGTATGATAATAAAACTTTGTCTCTATTCAACTTGGGATAGTTCTATTAATTATTCTAGAAGGTTGTGATTGAATAAAGTTTTATGATAAATGGGGATTTCTTAATAAATAAGAAACCCTTACACCATTTATAGCCTACTGCTACCGTTTTGCATTCTGCACTAGTTTTTTTAGGTAGTAGAGGTCAGGCCAACTACATTTTAAATAGGTCCCTTTCAAACTGTGTATCTAAGTGTAGAATTTGAGTGCTGATGTTCACACACATCGTAAAAAATCCCGCTGAAGAGACTATTGTCAGTGAATTTCATGATGTCGATTTTTAGCTGTCAATGTGCATGCACAAAGTAAAAAAAATCACTCATAATATTTTAATTTTGACCAATAAATACATTATTCTGTGACATTTACATAAGGAACCTGTACTGATTAAAAGGAGCCCACGCCCTTGTCCCTTGCCCATGTCCCACATGCCATCACTGACAAACACTGCACATCACATCCTCAGCAACAGAGTGGTTTACAACTGGAACAGGCTGCCTGAGGATGTTATTTCGGCAAAGATGTTAAACTCTTTTAAGAACAAACTTGACAAATGGATAGTAAAAGACAATCATTTTAACAGACAATTACCTATAATTTGTTATTTCCTTATTTCAACACTCAGATATAGGCATATCAGCTAAAGCTGCTCGCCTATTAATAAATAAATAAAATAAATAAATTTTCATCAATAAATGAAATTACAAATAAATAAAAATACCTGTAAGATAATGAATCAGATAATTATGAATACTATAGCTGCTAACCCATTACTAATAAACCTTATCATATAAAATATAGCCTATATATAGCCTTCAAGGATCACGTAGATGTTCAACGGTGCAAGAATTTTATAAATCAGTCCAGTAGTTCCTGAGATAAATGTGTTCAAACAAACTCTTCAACTTTATAATAGTACAAGCTGTACCCTGCCATGCTTCGCTGTGGCACATTGTGATGCAAAAATTAGTTAAAAATGATCCTTGATGCAGATTATGTGTATATTACTCTAAAATTTCAGCTTGATCGGTGCAGAACTTTTTGAGTTTTTGAAGCGTATACAAATCAACATAACATTTATATATATAGATGATAGATATCATGCTAACAAATACAGTGTAACTGTTAATATTGTAAAAAAATATGAATTCTTTGATGATAATATCACAGTAAATACATAATATTTCTTCTTTTTATCTTCTTTTTTTTATTATTCTTTACTGTGATAATAACATCATACAATATACTCTTCTTATCTCGAAATGGAAGTGGGTAACTGTAATATGAGTTGTTATTATACACCACAATGGTACACCCGTGTCATATAAGGAAGAAAGTTGTAGGTGGGTCTGTATTGCCAAACATTTTGTACAAGCTTTCTCATTGATGTGTTGCAATGTCTGTTTCTTCTCTTTGATTGTATAATTTTATTAAATCAAATAAATTTTTATCACATTGACAAAAAATATCTTTTGATATTCGAATTTAACTTTTACCAGTCGTATTCTTTTAAATTGGTTTCCATTTTAGTCACTTGCTAATACTACAAGATTTCATGGAATTTACTGATGTCATGGTTTTAAGTAGGAAACGATAACACACATGACCTAATTTTGATAAGGTCCTCGGTGTTGCGTTCGATACACTTTATCAGAGAAAGTACAATGAACTGTTTGTCTACTGATAAACGGAGTAATTAAATGAAAACATCGTGCAATATGAACACACTAGCGGCGCTGTGTGGTTACACCCGCGTAGTACCTGTGCCCGTTATTTCTCGGGATAATTAGATGTCGATGAGTTCTTCCATGCTATAATCTTGTACCTTTAAACGAGCAACTCTTGTAGGTATAAATATAGAGTCTGAATCTCGGAAACGGCTTGAACGATTTTCATGAAATTATTTATACAGGGGGTTTCGGGGACGATAAATCGATCTAGCCAGGTTTTATTTAAAAAAAAACGCCGTTTTATGCGCGATTTTGGACAATGAAAAACTGTTACATAAAGATTAGAATGCGACGGTAAATTTTGCGGCGTTGTTCGACAGTATATTAGCTCAGTCGGGAAGATGGCGTTCATAATATGGTCCGGGTACGTGTCCAACCGGCCGCCTTTCTTTTTTCAAGTTTTTTTTTGTTGAGAAAATCAATATGTATCTAAGTAAGTAAAAGCAAAGCTCGGTCACCCAGGTACTTTAACTGTATCGAATTTCGTATAGACGTGACGTGATTGCGCAACAAACATCAAACCTTTGACGTTAATAATATTAGTAGGATTGCTTTAATGATGCCATCTGGTTGCACTCTGTTGAATGCAGAACATGTCTATTTTTTTTGAATCTACCATGGACGTATGGTAAACAACGTTCATGGAATCAACGTTTTCTTACCTACTTGCTCTTCGATCCTTTCGGAACATTCCATTTCGTGACTGGATTTTATACCAAACTCACGGTCCGCCCCGGCTTCGCCTGTGGTAAATATATAGCCTGTAGCACTTGGGGATCACGCATTGTATCCAAAGGTGAAATAATTTTTGAAATCGGTCCAGTAGTTCCTGAGGTTTGCGAGTTCAAACAAAAAACCTCTTCAGCTTTGTAATATCAGTACAGAATAACACATTTTAAAACAAATGTTACGTCTATTTATGTTTGATTCGAAACAAATACTACTACTGTAAAACAAATTTGATAAAAAATCTGGTCACAAAATCGAATGTTCTGGAATGATCGAAGTTAGGATACGGGGTATATAGTTTTGTGAAAACGCCCAATAGCGGAATCCTTATCCTGACGGCATAGAGTCTAAAACAGTAAAGTTCCAGTGTCTAGTCTAGCAAGTCTTTGTATTAAGCATCTGCAAATCGTCTCCTACTTCAAAGCTATCGCAAACATTTTGACCATGAACCGTTCCAGTCAACTGAACTCTCTGACTCATTGACATGTCCCCCACGACAGGCGTTCTTTATCCTGTCCTGTTTATTTTGGTAAACATAACTCTTTCCTTGTAACGCATTCCTGAAATATCAGCTGTGAGTAATATTGCCTAAATGTCGGCGTTCCCTGAAATTTAACGTGTGTCAGTTTAGTGATGTTTCTACTAATACCGTAAATGCGAAAGTTTGCATTTTTGTTGCTCAATCATGTCGTAAAGTATGAACGGAAAAGGTTGAAATTGGAACAAAGATTGTTGTCTTGAATAACACACAAGCTACTTTTTATCCCGGGAACTACGCGGGTAAAACCGCGAAGCGCTGAGTGATTCTTTACTATATCTGGGTAATCGATGTTATTCATTGTATGTCTTTGTATTTAAGAGTCTCTTTGCGCGACAGAATCCTTAATGAGAATATCTGCAAAAGAACGAAAGAGCCGACATAGCTCAAAGAGTAAGCAAGCTGAAGTGGTAATGGGCAAGCCACATCGCTCGCAGAACTGAAACCCGATGGGGAAGAAAGGTTCTCGAGTGGCGACCGCGAACCGGAAGACGCAGTGTTGGACGGCCTCCCCCACTAGATGGACGGATGAACTAACAAAGGTCACTGCAAACCGCGGGTTGCAGGTTGCGCAGGACCGTTCGTTGTGGAAATCAAGGGAGGAGGCCTACGTTCAGCAGTGGACGTCTTGCAGCTGATGATGATGATGCATATAAGAGTAAGTTACGGCTAATCTAGCCGGGAGAACGGCGACTGCCGATCCCGAAGCCCCTGGTTCGAATCCCACGCACATTTTCGGGGACACGCTCCGTTGTAAAGGTGTGGCCTATTAGGCTAGGAATCAACCGGATCACAACGGAAAATAACCTCGTAATATAAAAAAATAGGTGAAAGTGGATCATTATCATCAGCTTGTATTCCCCGCTACTGGACATAGATAGACCTCTGCATCAATACACAGCCCGATCCTCGGTCTTAGGTTTCCGATCACCATCAGCCGTCTTTCGTATATCGTCACTATATCTAGTCTCAGGGCGTCCTACACTCCGTTTACCGATTCACGGTTTTCCACTCCAAAACCCGTCTACGTATAGTTAAAAGTGGATAGTGAAATCCACTAAGTGCTTTTACAGTAATTGGTCCGATCCATGTGCAAGGGTTTAGAATGAAAAAATAAACAAGTAAATTTCTGTCTAGTCATATAATAGTCGGTTAGTGCTTGAAATGTGGGTTTTCACGTGAGTTATTGTCCGAGTTAATTATAGTAAATTATACCTTTGTTTAGCTGGGGGGTGCAATGCCCTAGCAGAGGGGTTTGCATAGTAATCATGTGGTAAAACAATTAATTTGCGCGGCTGTAACAGCCAACAGTATTTTCAAAATGATTGTTGGACGTGGGAATCGACAATTCAAATGACATCGTCGTTTTCTAAACAGGCGCTCTTATTTCTCAAGGCTTCTAGTTTCTTACGTATATGGTGTGGAATGCGTTGCCGGAGAGGGTTTATCTCGATGGCTAGAATCATGGCGTCTTGAAATCGAGAGAATCGGTTTCTGCTAGGTAAGCACGTCCTATGTCCTATCGTAGACCGTATCGTCGCTTGACGCTAAACATTATACTCCATTGAAATGTTATATGAGCTTTCCATTCTCTGTCACACATGTCCCTAAGATAAAATTGCGTCCTCTAAAAATGCAATATAAGATCCTTAAATGATAACATTTCTATGGGCTTATTAGCTATTAGGCGAGATTGAAGTTTGTGTGAGTTAAGCGAGTTAAGTGTAAACATATGAAAGTAAAAAATAAAAGGTATGTAAGCTAGATACTTAGTTGAATTCACTGTACTAATTTTAAATACATACATATATGACCCATTGAAACACCCTGACAAAAACATACATCTGTAAAAAGTCTATTTAATAGATCCAACCTATGATCTACGGCTCATTAAGCAGTATCGCCACTGAGTCACGAAGCCAGTGATAAAATGGAGGCGTACGCCGCGTGTTCAGTCTCTGGAATTTCCTAGTTTATAGCGTGCTGACAATGCGTGTTTGAGAGTTACATACCAGCCCTCATTAGAGTGCTGGCCAAACTATTTGTTAGATTTGAACTGCGATTGCCGATCACGTTAACTAATCTACATCTAAAGATCTAGATTAAATGTTAAAGTATTTTTATATGCATACGGTATTAAAGATAAAAACTTCACTTAAATTAAAAAAATGTGTATTTTTTTTACTGGAAGTTTGTTTGTGGGATTTCATTACCAAAGTTTGCGTTATTTGGAGTTTTTTTTTGTGAGTAACGGTTGAGCAAGACATGCGCCTGATGGTAAGAATCACGGCTGCTCATCACAGCACAGTGACACGGAGGTATTTGACAATGAAGGACCCAAAACACCAACGTCACCCAGAAACTATTTACGAGTATATCTCTGGGCGACGAATGCAATGCAGTTCTAGGCGAGTATGAAAAGTTTAGATCACTTTTCATACTTACATACATAAATAGTTGTGTGGAACTGTGTTGTTATGGGTGACGTTGTTGTTAACTGTTAGGCATATCTCTCGCTCGTCCGGTCACCATTTTATCATGCAATCGGTATTGCTTGAAATAGCATATTGGAAAGCGGGGTAAACAAACTACGATAAGTTATCAATCGATATCTTTAAATTTATCTACAGTGATTGCAAAAAATGCGTGGGTTTGTTTATAGTCTCATAAATGGCGTCGTTTGCCTAACGCTAACGGTCGATGTGTTTTGTGTGTACAGTTTTTCTTGAAGTTTTTTCTATTCGTCCGCTGATATTCGTCTATATACTCGTTAACAGTAGGTACGGCCACTTATGGCTTATGGGTAAATTTTCAAAGTATTGTTCAATTATTTATTTGCAACAGAGAATAAAGTTACTATGTAGCAGTTCCAAGAATTTCTAGTGGTAAGACCTTTTTCGGAGTCCGCCTGAGGAACACCTTTCCCAGTTCTATCGCCAAGCCACAATATGCAAACATTGCTGTTTTGAGCGACGTTTCAGTGAAATTACAGGACAAAGAGATAATTAATTTTAGCTCAGGGTGTTGAGCATAGTTGAAAGCTTTATGTTACAAACTGAGCCATAAAGCCTGTCAGGTTTTGAAGTGAAAACTTCATTTGGCGCGCCACATACAGATTTTCCTTGCGCTGCGAATTGAGTTCAAGTGTCACGTTCGTAAATGAAAGAAATCTTCGGGTACCTCGGATGATCTAGCTAGGACATGGCCACGCCCTCCGGTTTCACCCGCGTAGTATCCAAATTGAGTTATAGAATTATGAGTTATTAGTTTTCACTTCTATCGGCAGTTCCTAGGACTGCCAATATTTTTTTCTTTAGCGTATTGTAATTTATTTTGGCAAAAATACGTTACGCCTGATGTTAAGCTATAGCTGCAGTCCACAATAAGAAAAAGTACAAGAACAAAATTAAAAATTTTGATTAACCCCCGACTACCTTAGATTTGTTATCTGTACAACATTCTACTAGTGAAGCCCTTTCATTTGATACCCATATTAAGGAAGTTGTGAAAAAAGAAATGTAATTCGCCATTTTGTGGTAGCGGCCATCTTGGATTTGAAATTTGTCATAGTGCAAAGTTCTACTAGTCAAGCCCTTTCGTTTGATACCCATATTGCGGTAGTAGTGAAAAAAATATATAATTCGCCATTTTGTGGTGGCGGCCATCTTGAATTTGAAATTTGTTATAGCGTATAGTACTTTGGTAGTCAAACCCTTTCATTTGATACCCATATTGAGGTAAGTTGTGAAGAAATATTTTGTCCGCCATTTTGTGGAGGCGGCCATTTTGAATCGATATTAACCAATCATAGCTAAGAACACCCGCACGGATATTAACTTTCAAATAAAAAAAACCGCATCGAAATCGGCCCATCCGTTTGAGCTCTACGGTGCCACAGACAGACACACACACAGACAGACAGTCGACATCGACAGACATCGACGTCAAACTTATAACACCCCTTTTTTTGGTCGGGGGTTAAAAAAAAAACTTAAAATGCAAGCATTAAGCTATCACGGGTTTTCACTACACTATTATTAATTACGGAATATTTATCGGGTTCGGGTTATGCAGCGAGTCTCCGGTATTTCAATGCAATTCCATGCCTCATGTAGAAGGATAAACTTGGTTCAACTCTTTTTGTACAACGTTACGCAAACAAAACGCCAGCGCGGCCAAAAAATTTGGCCTGCACTAACTTTCCAGTAAACAATGGGTAAAATTTCCTAACCTGTCGTGTCTGTCTCGCCCCCATATATCAGGGCTGTTGTTATTTTCCACTGTAATGTATTTTTTACGATTTTTGAAAATGGAAGAACATTACACGTGACATGAAGCCATTAAGTGACTATACGTACTTATTGTATGTCTGTGTTTAGAGGTGATTGAACTCGTGATTCATTGTACAGTTTCCTTCTTTGCGAATGGATTTGATGAAGTTTTTTACTTCCTTTATAAGTATCGACACGGTGGGTCATCGCTCATCGCAGGGTTAGGTTAGTATTTTAAACTTTTACTTTCTTGTTGACCAAAATGCTTGAGGCACTGCTGTTATTGACCGAACTAAATTATAATATAATTTCCAGAAACATTTCTGGGCATAGAGATTAATCGTGTTATATTTCTGGGTGACGAGTGCAATGTTGCTAGGTTATGATTTGGGCTCTTTAGCTGCGTGGCACTGTGCTGTTATGGGCAGGCGTGTTGCTTGCCATCAGGCGCATGCCCAGCTCGTCTCGTCACTATATATTATACAGTAAACACTATAACTAAAGTTGGCATTTAATGTACCTACTACTTAACATGCCCTTAAAAAAGATGCAGGTTGTTTACAAATGACCCTAAAAAAATTAGGTACCTACACATCTAACTTATTTCGTTTTTTGTAGCTTTATGGTATTTGACTTCAGATGACCATCTAAAATAGATATTCTGCCAGGAAAGGCTCTATGCCTACCTTTGTCGTAAAAAAAAAGTGTAAAAACAGTCATTCGACCAGCTATAAATTTCAAATTCAATACTGAACTGATTTTGATTTTTTAGTGAATCCAAAACACACTCCGCATTGATAACCTCCGTTTTTAGGTTCGCTATAAAGGAAACTAATTATGGTTGTACATTAAGTAATACTCTTACACATCACTATTTCCAATTTAAATAACACATAGATAGCCACAAAACACATTGTCTCACGCTCAAATAGATCATGTGTTTCATATTCACTTGTCCGTAAAGCGACAATGCAATGAATATACCCCCACCGCTTCGCCGCTTTTAGAAGGCCGTGACGAAAATACGCTAAGTGCATGAGAACTCATGCCATGTGCCATCAATATTAATTCTCTCGATAATTTTACAAAATCCTTGAAAAGGTTTATTTTTTCGCAAAATTACTGTTCAAAAATCTAATGTTTTAACGGGAATTAGTTTGTAAGTTGCTAAATTCCACCATAAGTCTTGAAAGCTATCAATAATTGACAACACTATAGATTCCTAAATAGCTTAACGTATCTGCCAGGTGAAGTGACAGTGGGTCGGTCGGTTATAAAGTATATCTAATCTCGAAAACATCATATTTATATCATCATCTGTTTATTGTCATGTTTTATTTTCATTGCTAATTCTGTCTGTTGTCACTTAATAGGATGGTATACGCCCACACAATAACCATGGACACATTGCCCTTCAAACCCCAACACATAACTGTTTGGTAGTAGAATAACTGGCAAAGGTGTGATACTTCCCCAGGCGAACTCTGCACACTTCAACAACTGTAGAAACATACAGGTTTGGTCCTTACATACACTTACATATTTTTCCACATTCCACCGCTCAGTATATCCTACTTTGCATAAATAAATAGCGTACATTTTGCATTCATATTGGTTCTAATAAGGAGCCGATGCTCCTTATGACTGCTCTATTAGTTGTTCTCGCTGATATCTACGCAGTATGGACGAAATAATACTAACATAATTTATATCAAAGTTTAATTGAAAAAGTACCTAAGGGAAACATTCGATTACTGACGCTTTGCATCTTTTGTTGGTCCAACGTTCGATAGGCAGTAGTAGAGGTCACCTGACGCCAAATGCCTCGTCGAATTCCGACGCAGAATTAAAACTGTTTCCGAACACCGAAAGTATCGATTTGGTGCCGGAATCATTCCGTCTGCGTTTTGAAACGGTGTGCCATAGAGGTTTGCATCGGAGCGAGATTTTAACAACCGATTGATTTCACCGGTGATCGGGCAATCTCCGGTGAAAAACCGGAGGTCACCGGAGAATAAAGAAATTTGTTTCTTTTTTATATATTTATACATTCATAATGCAGAAATAAGAATAATCAATAGATATACTTTTATTTGTGTAACTTTATTATGTAAAAAAATAGATGCGACGATCACCGAAGATCAATCGGTTAAATACCGATTATTTCAATCGAGTACTTTTACCGGTAAATCACCGGTTATTCTCCGGTATTTACTGCTCCGGTGCAAACCTCTAGTGTGCCATAAACAGGCCGGTCGATTATAAAAAGCTAAACCAATATCAAACATCCATACTTTGACATTTATAATATTAGTATGATTGAAACCCAAAGAGTTTACATATACCTACTACGTATAGAGTTGGCACAAACGCTTTAATCCGAAAGCACGGGTACCATCTTTCTTGCCTTGTCGCTCTTGTGGAAGTGTCATACTTTTGTCGCGGCACATGTTGCCATAGAAAGTATGCACGTCATCTGCTTACGATTGACACAAAGGAGCCGTTCGGAAAATCTAACTCCATACGTAGTATATGTAAACTCTTTGATTGGAATTGAAAGGGTAATAAGGTAATGAAGGATCTGCCCAAGCATTGTAACAAAATATGGGTGTGTGAGACATCAAGGCTACTTTTGTAA
Organism: Ectropis grisescens; assembly: GCA_017562165.1. Classification (NCBI taxonomy): domain Eukaryota; kingdom Metazoa; phylum Arthropoda; class Insecta; order Lepidoptera; family Geometridae; genus Ectropis; species Ectropis grisescens. Next base: position 18,863,792 of record CM029773.1, read on the forward strand.
CTTCCTTACTTTATTGTTTCTGTATCAAATGACTCTGGTATGCCTTTAATGGTTGCGATTGCCGACCTTGATGCTACGGAATAAGCATCATTTGCGGTGGAATAAGGATAGTGAACCCGATATGGGGGTATTGAAGAGTATTGCTGTGTAAAAACCTTATGTAGACGCAATCGGACAGATACTTGACAAAGATTTGTTTAATTACAACTTTGCATTGATTTCACTGTACCAGTGCAGTAAAACGCGACTAAATTGGAATTATTGTTGAATTTAAATGCGACGCATTTAAAGTCAGATAAGTTTATATCCAATGTCGATTATTACTATTTATGTGTTACTCGTTCGTGTGGTACTTATGTCCAAACATAAATATATATATCTCGCTCTTCCTGATGTTGGAAATAGTTTCTTGTGGTGAATAAGCTGTTAGTGTAAAATTATGAATACAAATACAAAAATCTTTATTGCTGTTTGGAGGTACGATAAGGTGATACAAAACATTTTAAAAGTTGACCCATACTAACTAGCCTCTTCTTCTAGAGGCATGCAATATTTCTGGCAACAGTTTCTATTGGTCTGAATTTATACAATGATAATAATAATCAGCTGATAAAGTATGTTTGTGTTACAGTTCAAATTTTATTAACTATCATGGTGGTTGTAACACTGTTATCAATAGTTACCGGATGGATTATACCGTTGTTTTAAATGAAAATTATGTGTTTACTCACCGACTATGTCATAAATAAATATCGATGGAAATTCCTCACTCGGCATTAACTAGTTTCAAATTAAGAATAACTTGTACCATCAAGTCAGAAAACTGATAATACAGCATCATCCTGCGGTTTACCCGTTTAGATCCCGATTCTGTTATTTTCCTAGGATTGAAATGAGCCTCGTGTGTTATTTCAGACTATTATTATCTATTTGTCAAATTTCATCCAGAGTTATGGCTCGAAAGAGTAAGAACCTCATATACCTCCGCGTTTATAATGTTAGGACATGGTTGAAAATTTATGTTTATGATAAATAAACAAAACAAACTCTCAGGCATATAATAAATATTTGTATTCTTCATCACACCACCATCAAATTTGTTCTGGGTGGGAATCGAACATACGACTTATCGCTCCGCGGGTAAATTTACTGCCGAGCCACGAGACCAAGACAACGTGTAAGTGACACGTTTCTTAATAAAAAAAAAAAAACCGTAATTAAAAAGATAATAAATATTTTTTATGTTTCATCCGTGAACGCAATTACATAAAATCTATCTAAATATAGGAGAGTTACCCCACAAAATAACTACGGTTAAAATTCTCTAATTAATGAGAACAGTTCAGTATATCTGTGCCTTTTAAAGACGTCACTGTGGAAGTGACAAAGCCGACACCGAAAATTCGATGTGGTCCAAATAATCTCTATCAAGTCACGAGTGTCACAGATATTAGCGCATGTCTAGGTTGTTAATTTTCTAGAACAGTCTGTTAACTAAACGAACAAAAAGATCTATACTTAAACAATAAAACTACCCATTTCACGGTTAGCGATCAAGAACTAATCAAGTTGTAAATGTTACCTACGGATTTTACTGCGTCTACCATGACTTTCATTTCTGACGCTGATTACAGACTGAAGCCATACACAAATTAAAAAAATAATTTACTTTCTTGATGCTATCAATCATTGATACCTAAAGTTTGTACCTCGATGTAGACTTGACATAAAAACGTCTATCACGTTTTGTCTCCGTAAAAGATTTCATAAATTCGCTATGATTAGTCTCAGACGGATCGACAAAGCATTTCCTTTCACAATTACTCTAAATTCAGACTTCAAACTTTCTTATTTGACGCAGACGTTTAATTGGCTGTATCTAGATTTATTGCTGAAACGTAGAGGTATTTCAGAATAGCAAATACTTCCAAGTTATTCTGATAGTAGTTATTAACTGGTAGATTTGCTGTCTTTTATAATAAAGCTCTACTTTACACTACCTTTTCCGTGAAATGATTTTAAGGTTCAACTTTCATCTTTTCAAGAATTTACAGAACTTAATCGCTCACATTTCTGCATGAAAAGATGAGACGATGACCCGCATAAAATATTCTTGTGACAACAGCCGTAAACGAAACCTGAGATAATGAGGCGTTGAGGCGTTATGAAAATGACATGGGTAAAAAAATGTCAAATTGAGCTAACTCCCCCAAGCCAAGCTTGTACTATGGAAGCCAGATAGCTGATATAATACTAAACATTTTAAATACACACGTATTATACATGGAAGTCGTACCATATATGTACGATACCTATATATCCTATGTGTATGTACCTATATGTATATCCAGATTCCTTCGGTAGTTGTTGCTTGAGTAACAAACATACGTATAAACCATTTATAATATGGCATAAAGTTTTCTTTCTTATAAATTTTAAATTTGGCCAGTTAGTTGTTTCACAATGTTTATAATATTCTATGTTTATATCTTATTTATCTATTGTTTTAAAGCATGTTAGTTTTAAGTTTAGATCTGTTGGCCTAATTTTCTTTATGTATTATCTCTAATTTAATATTATTATTATCAAACCACTGTATTTAAACAAATGTTGTTTCTAGGCCCACATAGTTTGGAATGTAATACAGTATAACACAGTTCTGTACGGTATACTCTTATGTTTTATAGTTTGTGTTTATTACATTCTGTTTTGTGTGCTCATTGAATAAATAAATAAATAATACAATGGGAAGTGGGATTAAGATCGCGACTCAGTCTTGTATAATCTTTTCAATATCATTTAAAGATTCTTAGAAAATTATTCGCGAAGGAATTCGCCGTGACCGTTCGCATCGTAGCCAGACGATGAATTGGTACAACATTGCATGTCTAAACGTTGCTTTAGTCACAAGATAATAAGAAGTCCATGACTAGTCAATTTGTATCAGCTGATTTTGACTCAATAATGACGCATGTACAAGTCAACAAAATAAATGTATTTTAGTCGTGCTGTGATTATTTTTTCTGATTAGCGGAAAATCGGGTAAATCTTATATATAGAATTCTCGTGTCGCGATGTTTGTGGTTAAACTCCTCCGAAACGGCTTGACCGATTTTCATTAAATTTTGTGAGCAAATTGAGCAGGTCTGATAATCGGCCAACATCTATTTTTCACACCCCTTAGTGTTAAGGGTTGTTCACCCCTAAAAGTTTTTGTTTTGTTTTTGGACAAAAATTTTTGTTTTTATTTTTTTATGTGGTGTAAAAAATATATACAACCCTAAATTTTTACCCTTTTATCACCAACCACTATTTTTTAACCTATATATATAAAATCAATGCCACTCTTCGTTGTAAGTTAACTCCTTCTAAACGGCTCGACCGATTTGGATGATTTTTTTGTATACGCTTGGGTAGGGCCCTGGAAGGCTTAGATTCACAAATCAGCCCGGCAGATGACACTGCACTTGATATTTTGGTTACTATCCGAGCGAAGCCGGGACGGGCCGCTAGTCTTTTTTATAGAATGTGACGAATTAAATTGTAAGGATTGTAATATGACCGGCCTTTCTACCGTCTACATATAATGGCTATCACTTGTCCATTGCTCTCTCTTTATTGAAGCGAAAACTTCATTAGTCGCTTTTAGCACGTTTTGATATGGGATACGAGTTCGCGTCACGAACATGCCAATGTAACGGCAGCGCAGCGGAGTGAGAAGTTCGTGTTTTATTTGGCTTGAATTTAAAGAGTGAACAATGGATACACAATAATTTCAGTTGACGGTAAAGAAACTAGGTTTATCGTCAATTAGCAAATCTCCGCGATTGTACTATGGTAGTTCCCTGGATAAAAAATAGCATAGGTCCTATTCCAGACTATAATCTAATAGACTGCAGGCCCGTCAACAAAATTTATGGGTCAAATGAACCACCAGGAGACCTATAGGATTATAGAAGGGTGGGTATAAGGTGATAAGATTCAGCACTATGCCGTCACTTGTAAGCTGTCCAACTGAGTACAGTTGAAGAGTACGGGGGCTGGCAATCCTCGATCATTTCTCCTTGACGCATGATTTTTGTACGGCGTTGCAGAATAATAGCTTACAGGCCTGTAGTCTATTACTGTACTCAAAATTTCAACCCGAATTGTTCAGCAGTTTTTGCGTGAAAGAGGAACAAACATCCCTCCTCACAAACTTTCGCGTATATAATATTGATAGGATTTAATAGGATAATAACTGTTTGTAGTACTTCGGAAGTTTAGGTGTCATGAAGCACGCACTTCAAGTTTTCTTTGCATTTTTTCAAGTGCAAAATAAATTTACTAGTTTCTTGTCTCGCTTCATATAGGTTTATTAGAATAGTGAATATCAAACTAGATCGTTGGGGTCACGAGTTCATCAGACTCTGCACAGCTGTTTCACTGAAGGATGAAATAGGAATGGGACTTGAGTACACAGAAGAGGGTACTCTGATTTAACAGCCGGTCCATACAAAGTATGTAAAATTAATTATACCAACACAGTTTTTCTGTAACGTAAAGCGTTATGTTAGGAAGTTTACTTTGTTTATTACCGTATCGTAGTTAGGGTCTGCGCATTTCACGGTAGCGCAAAGTTCGGTATTCGGTAGACATTAGGGGGCCATCTGAGGTCATAGGAATCTTTTTGTATATTTGCTTGTTTCTAACGAATTGAATCAAACTGATTCCTAAAACTCTTTCACCATTGAAATGCCATTGTTTATTACTAGAAGTCTTCAGAAAAGTCATCACAGATTGAGAACCCAGATCTAAACGTCCTCCGAACGTGGGTCCGTCTGTGGAGACGGACTGGATTCCTAAACTGTAATCCTACGATAAAGAATACAGGCTACTTTTTATCCCGGTAAAATAAAGATAACGAGAACTACGCGGGTAAAACTGCAGAACGTTGCCATAGATAACATAGAAATAAGAAGTGATAGCTTGAAACAAGGGACTAGCTCAGGGGTCACCAAATAGCGGACCGCGGTGCTCATCCGGACCGCCGCGCCGACCAATTGTGTGCGGACCGAGAAAATATGTACATATATCCCCCGCAGTGTTTTTGTTGATGTCCTTGCACCAATTTCATTCCAAACTTCAGACAGATAATCAGCAACCAAAAATGACATGATAAGTACATAGATACCTTTGTAATTTCCGTAATTACCTTTATTTAATAAATATTTTTTTAATGAAATGTGTGGACCGCGAATGTCATTTCATTTCTTAAAATGGAACCCGAGCGAAACTAATTGGTGACCCCTGGACTAGCTAGTCATCCAAGTCTCCCCCGTCAAGTGTTCTTTAGAGAAACGATTGAGCAGTACATATAACCAGTAGCTGTTTATATAAAGCCAACTACAATGGTAATATTGTTGCGTACGTTACTAACTGAGACGAATACAGTTAAAAGGCTTGTGTAAATATTATTGCAGGTGGAGAAATTATTGGCATTGTCAATTAACTCGCAGGTAATCGATTTTAGTAACAATCCGACTTCTATAATCGATTCTATAATATGTATATTAATTTTAATTACCGCACATGAAGCTAAAATTTACTAGCAGAAGTTTTTATATTCATTTTCTCTTTTGGAAATAAATTGTTTTTATGTCTGGACCATGTAAGTGAAAAAATTAAAATAGTGATAGCAAACTCATTCAAATGATAGCAACACATTAAAATTTGTTGCTAGTAGGGTCCTGCGCCTTCCTTCCGGGCTAATTTTAAGTTCGGTAGGCAGTAGAAAGAAGAAGAGGCCAATTGAGAGGTCATAGGTCACTTTAAAAAGAAACATTTGTTATTAGGTTTACCTGTGACGAGAATGTAAACATTCAAAATTAATTCGAGCACAATAAATATGTAACTAGCTATACTTTCAATGGACGTTCTGTAATAATTAATGCGACCCACAGTAAAGTTGTACCCCACGTAGATGTGACAAATTAAAAGTTTGAACTCATTTTTTCTTTAGTCATGTACAAAGAGTTTATACGTACCTAGTATAAATATGTAAACTCTCTGGTCATGTAATATACAACGCTAGAATAACCCACAGATAAACAACGCTCACCGACACAACATCGGAACAATTGGGAACAGTGCGAGTGTCATCATCTTCAGACATGAATTTCGTTCCTCCGTCTGTCTGTGCACAAAAAGATAAGAGGAAAAAAAAATAAACAAAGAAATTGGTTCATATTTCTGTTCTTCCTATTGTATTCTCAAACGTCAATTAGTAACAATGCGGTTTTTTTCCACTAGAAACTAGGTGTTTTTCATACGAGTAGAATTCCTAGCGCGACCGCAAAGCCGACCCGCCGACATACTTGAGTATGACTTCTTCAATGATACTTTTATTCATCAGTGAAACTATGTTATGCACCTACATCAATAGTTTTGTGTCATCGTGTGGAGAAGAGAGATCATGTTTGATTTAAAGGTGTATCGCGACGGCTGTAAGGTTTCAAAGTGACACAATGACACATCTTTTTAAATATTAATATCGGCTTGAGGATGTGCGAATGAAAACTATTGTGCCATTGTCATAATGTTAATGAGCTTTCTAGCCATCTTGGTTACTGATTACCCATTGTCTGCGGGCTGTCTGTAGTAATAACACTATTAGTCATAAGGAAAATGTTAATTGAAATTAAAAATCCGTTCACTTTTAGCCTGTGAAAGAATACTAGAATTACATTATTTTTTACTTTATGGCTCAGGTATAGTGTAAAAAAAACGATTGTGGCTCCGCGTGCTTGACTTGTTTTGGTGGCGTCGATGCTTGCGCTTGTTATAAAGTTTATTGGTCTAATCTAAACTAAGATCAATAGTAAATAATTAAACTAAATTTAGATTGATAATAATTAGTGAACGGAACTACCATAATACATTTTGTTATTTATCAGTAAATTGATAGAATTGGACATTTAAAATCCATCCCAATAAGGTTCATAAAATAACTAAAAACTCTTCAGCAGAAGCAGTCGATCAACAATAAATTATGATTAGGGTAGTTATTGGAATACTTGTTGAATGTTAAGTCACGAGAGAAAAATTGCATTCGTGATTTTGAAATCACGACTTCCAAATTGCATTCGTGCATTAAGTAGTAGAATTTTCGCTGTGAGGCTGTGACATAACTATTTTACTGTGTACTAACAAAACTTCTCTGCTATTCTGGTAATTTCTCAATATTTCAAATTGTAATGCTAGTTGCGAGAGCAAAACGGCATCCGTGATTTCAACGTCTATTCGAACGCTAAATAATAGATTTCTCGCTGTGACATAATAATTCGAAATGAGAAAACAAAACTTATCAGATAAGTTCAAGAGAACTCAATACTTCCCATTGTAATTATTCTAGTCACGAGAGCAAGATAACATCCGTGATTTCAACGTCTTTTCGAGCACTAAATAGTAGAATTCTCTTTATGACAAAAACGTTCGAACTCTGCACAACCAAACTAGTCGTATCTGCTAAGTTCTCGAAAACCTCGCTCTATAGCTCAAATTGTAGATCTAGTCACGAAGTCAAAGGCAATTTCATCTTCTATTCCAGCACTAAATATAATTTTCGCTGTGACAAACAAGTTAATTTGAATTCAGCGGAAACAAAACATTCTGCTAAATTCACAACCTAACTTAGGTATTCGGATATACCGACGAAGAAGTTGCGAATTTCTATTTACTCGCTCAAGAAACAAAAAACAAAATAGTCAAAGTCAAAGTACTTTATTCATAAATGTACAATTTACACGTCAATTAATAAAAAATTAAAAACAAAAGAAAGAGCATACAAATTGTATACATTTTCAAAGTTTGAAACTACTACTTTATTTACTGTATTACAATAATTATTGTACAGAAAACTGTCAAGCATTATACGAGTATAATGTCTTTATTGCAATTGTACTAACCTATGTAAAATTTATTTATTTACATTTTTATGGGAACTTTGCCATCACTCTCTAAAAATTCGCTGTAACTATAAAAAGTTTGATCGATAAGCCAGCACTTTAATCTGTTTTTGAAGCTGCCGAAACTTGGGGCCGATATAACTATTTTGGGAAGAGTGTTATAAACTTCCGGTCCCATAATGTGAGTTAACTTCTGTGACCTCGTGAGAGAGTGTGGTATAACATCCAGCTTGTCGGCGTTGCGTGTGTTGCGAGAATGTCTCTCTCCTCGCGTGTAGTTGATAAAATTCACGAAGCGATTCCTGTTTGGTGTTCAATCGTTGTTAGGTTCCAAGCAATCATCCTCAGTCACTCTGTCCACTTCTAGTTGTCCAGCCCTCGAACATGTCACACTTTAAATAGTTCAGCCTGTTACAATAAGTCTACACACTACACATTTTTCTTTTTCCAGGTTTTTCATTTTCTTGGCTTCTTATCCATAGCTCTACTCGTTTTTTCGTTCATCGCTCTAGTTGTTTCCTCGCTTTACACAGCAATCGCTTCTCGCCTATCGTTGGCGGTGGGACACGTACATTACGTAACAAGTCGATTAGGTAACATTGGCAGGGCACCAAAATCTAGAAGGCTTTTCGGTCTTCGATAATCAGATGATTCAGTGTTTTGTAGAAACTGGGCATATTGCCATTTCCTTAATAGGGTTTTTGAACCTGGTTAGGATATTTAGATAGGGTTTCTTGAGACAAAACAAGTCCTCAAATGTTTTATTGAGTTGGAAAATAATACCATTGTAACTTGTAACGAATGTTTATGGACGTTCTTTATTAGCTAGATAGAGGCAGTTCGTCTGGGACTAAGGTTAATTTCTATTGAATGACAAACTTGTACCATTTGTCTTAAGCTGTTGTTTTTCCTACTAGGATATTAGGCAAATTGTGAATACTAGTGTTTAGGGCGCGTAAAAACTGGAGATAGTGTAGCTTGAGGGACGTGAAACGATAATTAAGGATATAACAATCTAATTATTCCGTCTTTTAGATTGTGGAATAATATGTTTTTGTTTTATGGCGAATTACATTTTATTCACTACTCCCTCAATATGGGTACCAAATTAAAAGGCTCGACTAGTATACAGAATACTGTTCAAATTTCGAATCCGAGATAGTCGAGAGCGAATCTTTATTTACCCCAGACTTTTTTGATAATCAGACCAAATTTTCTTATATCTTAATCAATTTATTAAAAATTGACAAAAATATAGATCACCAAACTTCCGGGGTGGGAATGTTGTGAGGTCACGTGACGTCAATCTAAACTTCTAAGTACTATCTGCGTCATTTTTTGTTTGTGAAACAAGAGAAAAAGTATGTCTACAATATTTTTTATGTATCGCCAAATTACTATGCTTAATATTCGTCTCTTTAATTCCAGTTTAGAGACAACCGTTGACAACCGGCTTCAAGATTGCAAGAATGACTTCAACCTCGTTCAACGTGGGCCTCTCCGGCGACGGGTCGCGGCTGTCGTCGCGGGTGCTGCGCCCCCCGGGCGGCGGGCACACGGACATCTTCGGGGGGGGGACCCGGAGCCGCCGCGCGGCAGGCGTCAGGCGCCGCCTCAGCCACAGACCAACGTTATCGGTCAGTTGCATTACTTCTTTAATTAAATCTAAGTTTCTAAGTGGAAACTTCCTTTGGCGCGCCACAGCCAGTTTTTTCGTGGACTGTGAATTGAATTCTAGCGTCACGCTAGGGAACGAATAACAAATCTCATTCAGCTTTGCCGCCCCGGGGCCCTGACGGGCTTAGTCCGCAACTGATATTATGTTAGTTTGCCACCACTGGTAGGGCTCGGGGCCTTCTTTCGCAAGGACAGAGTTAAGGTCATAATCCACCACGCGGGTTGCTGGATTATGAATTATTAAACAACAAAAGTATAACAGAAATTAGAACGAAAACAGATTGGCTATTAACACTGCACGCAAGTTAGAGCCTTGTGAACAGCGCGCGCAGTAACAGACTAATGAGGTGCACGTGTTTCGACCGGGGTTGCCAGCCCGATTCCAGTTCCCTTATGGAAGTATCATACTTTTGTCGCAGCACATCACTCTGTTGCCATAGACAGTATGCACGTCATCTGCTTACGATTGACACAAAGAGACCGTGCGAAAAATCTAACTCTATACGTAGTATATGTAAACTCTTTGGTTCCTCCATATTATAATGTGTTCTAAAATTTACGCCGATCCGTTTATACGTTACTACGTGATTGAGCAACGGACATTGATATTTATAATTTTAGTAGGATAAAATATTTCACGTAATGATAGATGTTGCCACAATTATAACTATAAATTATACAACATACAAAGGAAAGTAGGAAATAAAAAAAAATTACTAATAAGGAGTTTCATCCAGTATCCATGGAGGTTAATGGATATAATCCGTTGGACAGGTTCCGCCCACGGCTTCACCTGACACTTATGGTCTTACCGCAATAAATCTTTTCCAAACAAATCTAGTTGTACTGTAACTGCTGTGCTGATTGTATCGCAAATCATTTAAACCCGCCCACTGGTTCATTAGAAGCCTGGATTTCCTTCGATAACCAACTCAGTCATTTGATATATGCATTGACTATTCATAACTGTAAGACTTACGGTAACTGTCAATGGTGATGGTAATTAGGCCAACTCATTTGTGTTATTTACATCCTATTTCCTATTAATATGTATTACTAGTCTATCTATTACTGGTCTAGTCGGGAGAACGGTGCCTACTGATCTGGAGACCCCGGGTTCAAACCCCACACGTACCACTGTCTTTTCGAAGTCGTGTGCGTAATCCCGCTAACTTAAAACGGTGAAGGAAAACATCGTGATATGTACGTAGAACCTTTCGAAGTCATGGGTTATCCTCCAACCCGCACTGGGCCAGCGTGGTGGATTATGGCCTTAACTCTCTCCTTGCGAGAGAAGGCCCGAGTCCCAGCAGTGGGAACATTTTAGTGGGCTGTTGATGTTGATAATGTGTTACTAGCGGTCCGCCGCGGCTTTGTTCGTGGTACATAATATATAGCATATAACACTCAGGGAACATGTAGTATCCAACAGTGAAATATTTGGAATAGGTTTCGATAGTTTTTTAGATTAGCGCGATTACTATTAATATAGATAAATGCAAAGGTTTGGATGTTTGTTGCTCAATCACGTCTGAACGGATTGGGTTGAAGTTTGAAACATAGGTTATTATAGTCTGGAATAGCACATAGGCTCACGAAATATACAGAGATATTGATAAGCAGTCTGGATCCTTTTAAGGGGGATGTTCAGGATCTACATTAAATACGTCAATTTTTGTTTCGACAAACTAAAACTCGATTTTCCATACAAAATAAAAGTGTAGGCATTGGCCCGGTCTAAAAGCACTCTCTTCGTAACAATTAATTAATGTGTATGTGTGTATGTATGTGTGTGTGACAATGAAATGATGAATGTTTGTAACAAGAGCGCGTGCGCTCGATAAATTATATGCCGAAGAGAATAAACACTAAAAAGTCGCTGAACAGTGCTAGAGAGGGCAAGAAACACTTATTTTTTTGGGATATGTATTGAGGTTTGATAAAAGTTGTTTGTTTGAATATACAGAACATGGAGGTATGTTACAATAACAATTGTATAGGGCTATACTGGTCTATAGGGTTATACAGGGAACACCTGTATAGGGTTCTACAGGTGATCAACAGTAACCCTGTATATTGACATTATAACATCCACATTTCAGGTCAAGGCGACGAACCCAAGGCCACCAATGGGACCTCCGAGCCAGCGCCAGCTCCTCAGAGCGAGCCAGAACCAGCGCCAGTCCAACAGGCTCCGGAGCCACGAGCACCAGAACCGAAGGCCGAGAAACCAGAGCCAGCCTCGTTCTCAGAACCAGCGAGGGCTGAGCCGCCGAAGCGCGTCCGCGTGCCTCCGGGCGGATTCTCCTCGGGGCTCTGGTAAGACTGGCCGGGTTTAGGACCTAGCAATGCTTTACTTCTGTATGGTGATGTTAGACGATCAACTAGTTTTTTTTTCTAACCAATCTTTTTTTTATTTGGTTGTTTTGAGGCTGGTAATAAACAAGTAGGTTTTTTATTAACAATTAAAAATTATAAGCTTTTTTTAACGTTATCACAAGACTGGTTATATTCTTTTTCTAATTTTGGCGTTTTCTAATTTAGTAAAATGGTTATTTTTTAAAATACTCAGTGAAAAAGCCAATGCTACTTGGTTTGCTAAGCCAATGCAGAATAACATGTAAAGAGACATTAAATTAATATCACTGTATAGAAGGGAGTGAAATGGTCAGTTTAGTTCGATGAGATTCTTGCTGGGACCAGTTAGGTTTCATTTTGCCGGGCACATAGAATGCGGGCGAAGCGGTGGTGTTTTCTTAAACACGACTCTATTTCAAAGTTTTAAAGATTAAAATCATTTCAACTTCATAACAAATTTCATACCAAAGCTCTATCATCATATAAATCATTAGTCACTTTTTATCAAATCTAGTGATTTTTTAAATTATTTATTCTTCGCTCATTTTAATCATCATGTTTCATTACTAACAATCATTGATACATTTATTTGGGCTTGCGTTGGTGGCGCATTAACTTTTGTTTCAAGGTTCTTTTTACTATTTAAATTTTATCGCCAAGCCCAATTAAATGTATTATAACATTGATTTTCATCCAAAAGGGACGGCAGCGACTAGAGTGGCATCGTGGCAACCTCTTTATTCTTGGAAGTTTGTTTAAGCCAGTAACAACATAAGTACTTGGTGAAATAATCCTATAAATTTTTGCAACACCGCTTAGCTTTTGCTCATTGAATACGCTTGTCTCTGCCAAGCCACATCATTCATTATGATAAGTAGTGCTCCTCTGTTTTCATCATGCTATTCCATTACCATACATAAATAAAACATAATAGGCCTGTTTTATTCCAGGCTATATAATCTATCTTTATATCAAAATGTAATCCACATCCATACAGTAGTTTTTGCATGAAAAAGTAACGTACATTAACACATACATCCAAACACAAATTTTCCCGTTTATACTATTATTCGTACTCAAACAATTGAAAATATGTATGTGCTTTTTCTCAAGTAGATGACTAGTAGCCACGATTTTTGTTTGTTTTTACACAAGCTTTTCACAGTGTTGCGTAAAACAAATAAATGCGTTTCCCATCGTAGCGTTCAACAAGAGAAGGGTTAATATCTACTGTCAATCACAACTGAGATGTTGGTAAGAAAAACCTGAATACAACATTTAAGAACGGCTACTAATAACGAGCCAAAGAAAACAAGCCGAGATGGATAATTGTATATTGTTGTTGTTTTATAATCACATTCACAAAAATCATTACAATGAAATGCAGCAATATTACAATTATTTGACGAGTTCTATCTTAACACTATAATACACTGCAGTAGTGTCCTGAACTCAGAATGCTGTCGTTCGGCCTAATAAAATTAGAAACAGATTCTATATTGCTACTCATTCATTCATCAATTTTTAATTCAAATAGTTCGGAAAAGAAAACGCCTGCTATCGTCGCGTACTCTCTACCTTATAACCTATGTGCCCAGCTTTTTTAGGGTTTGTTGTGCCTTTGTTGTGAAGCTAGAAGCTAGTTGTTTTGTAGTTGTTAGGAATGGCCTGCTGGGTGATTACGGTAAAAGTCACTAGAGTCGCTGATACTTTGATCACTGGTTCCGTGATTTCGTTGGATGTCTCTGTCGATTGAGACGTTTCTCTTTGGCGCATCACGTAAGCATGAGATTTGATTGACAGTGACAGCCGACGGTATCGTGGGATTAATGAAATAAATGCATACTCATGAATTTTACAACAACCAAATATTGTCTACCATACTTCAATATTTGATGGAGTCATTCCTATAGTGAGTCTAAGTGATGGCAAACGTAATCACCTTCCTGGTCCTGGCATCTCGTCTCGCTTTTATGCAAACGACGGCTTCAGAAGGCTGTCATATTTACTGAACAAATGTATCCTTTTAGTTTGTATGTAGTATTATTTACATACTTTAGAATTATTGTATGGTGTGTGTACACACTGTGTGTTAGATACCAGCGTATATGTTAATCCTAGGCTTAATTTGTCGAAATATTTAAAACTACCCTCAATAAAACACAAAAAAGTTGAACAATCTGTACTTTTAATAGTAATTTTTGTTCCTAAAAATTGTTTCATTGTAAAATGATAAAAACCAGTGATAAAAACACGTCACAAAACCTTGTATCTTTATATAGTGTGTACATGCGCAAGAGTCGAAATATCTCGCATTTTATGTTTTCGCGTCTATGGACGCAGCCAAACTCTTTAGACTTTCGGTCGAAGTGCGACCAAAAACTCTTAAATCTTCCTTTCGGACTCTACTGTTTTTATTGTAAAGAACTGACTTGTGCCTGTACGCAATTCAATGTTGTACTTAATTCTCGATGTTTTGCAATTATTGCGATTTTATAAATTTACTAATTGTATGCGTCGCCAGCAAACGCGATTATGTATATTGATAATTATTATAATTGTATTTTTATACGAATTACAATATATGGAAAATGTATTTTGGGAGTTTTATTGACGTTGCCTGTATATATCGGTGTAAAATTGTGACCACCCTCAGATCTAGAATCTATCGACTTTAGATTATAAACAAACCTATCCCGCGTAATCTCACGCGTTAAATTATAAACTGACTGTATTACAATCTTACGCTGACATTACACAGTTGTACCACGGAACAGTAGTTACCTACCTACTACATTGAATGCGTCCTCTCGGTACTTAACCATGGTTTGCATTGACCTGTACTTTCATAAGAATCATTTGAAGGGCATTTTTTCCAGAGAAAGCTACCGAAAACTTGGCATACATTAATAAAGAAACCGTACACAAAGTTTTTTCTAGAAACTTTTGACCGATTTCGCCTGAGCGACAATACAGCCAACCGTAGAATGTACTTATGAGAAATATGAGAAATTGATTGACTCTCTACTTGAAAAAACTAATATTGTACTTATCTATCGGCAAAAATCCACTCAGGCAACGCATTCCGCAGCCTAAACGTTATTACTACAGTAGTGGTGTGATAAACCCTTTAGTTAAGTCTTTGCAACACGAGACATGAAACCGCTATGAAACGATTTCGCAGTCAGACTAAGCAGGGAGGTTTGTGGTAATTTACATTCTCTCTGTAGTGAGATACTTCCGCAGTAGAATTACTTGCAACAGTTTAGCAGAAGTATGCTTCTACCCAAACGGGCTTATTACAATTGGCTAAATTTAGTCGACTGCAAGCAGATTTAGAAGCAAAGCTGGTCTGAATTCAGAAGAAAGCATTTCTCGCTTCTGAGTTTAGAATGATAGCTTACTGAATGTAATTCACTGAATTCAGTCTACTGATAGCGACAAAATTCAGACTGCTAAATTTAACCGGATGTAATAAGCCTTTAACGACGCTAAATGACCTCCTTGTTTTTAAAGTTAAACTTTTTGGTAAAGTAAGTGCAGACGTTCACTGTCACTGAAATGAACTATCATCGTCAAAATCTAAGATCATTGTCATCAAGATGGATTTCATTTTGCCGTAAATGCAAAAAGAACTAATACCATGGCGTTACCTTACGTTCCATCAAAAACATCTATTTTCATATTAAAACAAACCAAGATACAAAACTAGTAAGTGTATAAATTACTTATTTACTATAACTCATCGTCAACTGTATCTTTGTTTATTATTCTTCAAGACCAAGGCATATTAGGCGAATGCCTGCTATCTGGCTATCATGAACATCAAATAGGTACACTTCTGTGCAAATTACACTAACTCCTTGGACCAAATTGATGCAAGATTTAGTCTGAAACAAAAGACTTTGGGGCCTTTACAAACGACGGAGCTGGGCAGTTTTTTTGTCCCGCCTTTCTACCGCCTAACTAAATATGGCTTTGCTATTGCTGAGAGAGCAATATCAAAGCTATGACAGTATTAAGAAAGACTGCGGCTGTCCTCACCGCGTACTCAAAGCAACAAGGAGACGGAGGCACAGGGCCGGATTTAGAGGTGTGGAGGCCCTGGTGCCGGGGGCTGATAATCTTGTATTTATTAAGCTCTTAATTTTTTATTTATTAAGCTCTTGTATTTATTAAGCTCGGTTGCCCTCCCCTAAATCCGGCCCTGCGGAGGCAGTTAATTCAAGACGCGACGATCGCTCTAGTGGTAATTTGGACTGAGCTAGCCGACTCGCGCTAACGTTTGCGTTACTGCAAACTGGTTTGTATGGCGGTGGCACGGTCTCTATACCTCTGTGTGCGTTGGTAGTATAAGAGTTCCTTTTTGCTATGGTCCGCATTGCAATTGACCGGTCTGGCCTGCCCCGTCGTCTGCAAAGCGTCTTAGCTGCCTTAGCTTGCCTTGGTTAGAGTCATATATAGGGTAATAGAGCCTTAGGTTTGCGCGCTGTGGTTTGTGTGAAGCTAATAAGATAAGGGTGAGATCGGGATAAGACTTCCTTCGAAGATCAGAGTAGCGAATTTTTTTCAGAATATAGAGCTACGAAACGTGCAAAACGTAGGTACTGATGGTAAGTCAAAGATCTCAATACACAGATGTGCCTTCACAAACTTCAGGGCGCGCGGAATCATGTCATTGTTGGGAAGAGTGAGCTCACTCATTCCGTTCCAGTCGGTTGCAGGAAGCGGTGAACGCCGGACGTTTTTACTTATCACTATTCGTTGTCAACAACTAAAATAAGTAGAACCACAGCATATCGCGCCGCTAGCGATTCTAGGGTTCAAGTAGATTGGTTATGTGTAAATTACTTACGACACACATAGACACGCAGTTTATTTATTATCAATTTCAAGTTTCTCAGGGCACAACTATTTGTTTATATCGATGTGGTAAGTAGCAACAATTCCCATAAACTTCAAGTGTCACGTGAACATGAACAGAACTAGCACTACATTGCGGCCGTCGCCCAGAGCAATAAACTGGATTATCTCTTAGCCATGGATGCTCTTAGCCCAGTAATACCAGAATACCCTAATGTTTGCACATATCTGGGTGGCGGTAGACTAGCTAGCAAAGGTGTGGTAGGTACTTGCTCAGACGGAATCTGCGCAGAGCCCTACCATATCCAAACTGGACCGGCACTGCACTGGACTGATGTACGATGCTCTAAAATATTTTTGGAATGCTACCTTGAAGTTCGTAGCCAGTGCAGGTATGTATTTTGTTACAAGAAGGTTTCTAGGATGTCCTGTGTTCATTCCTGTTTCATTCTTAACAATTTTATGACAATTATTGTTACCAAATCAATTAAAATAATTATTTATAACGGCGCCTCTTCCTGCTACGCATTCATGAGGCAAGGGGGCGCCGTAGAAATCTCGTTCCGGCACTACCAACACAGGCTATAATTTCCGAAAAATTATAGCCCGTATTATAGGAGCGTGGTTACTTAGAAGAAGCAAACTCTCGACTTGAAGATATCATCGCCAAAAACCCATTCAAGCAATGCATTCCACAGCTTAGACGTTCTTATTACAAAAGTAGACCTCATCGTTTGAGTTTTTGGAACGTCAAACATGAAACGATGTCGCTTTCGAGCTACGAGAATTCCGATAGTAAAAAGGGCTAGGTTATCGTGCAGATCAGTTGCACACTTACCGAAGTATATCCGTTGAAAAACAGATACGCTAGCGATGTTCAAGATTACTGCTCAGCGGTAAAATAAACTGGTAAACGTGTGGTAGTAGGATCAATAGGAGAGGGGGATCACCAATACACATAGGTAATGATAGAATATGTCGAGTATAAGAGACTACTAGTATCGCCCCGCTATTTTAAACGCGTAATTAAGATAAGATAATTTTTATTCAGTTTCCAAGTTAGACAATTACAATTTAACAAATAGGAAGTGGAACCCAAACTCGGCCAGGCCGGTATCTTGGAATTCCTGTTAGGTTTAGGTCCGCGTGTTTGATGGTGTTATACATAAAACGACAATTTAATAAATTTACAATTACAAATGCTTTAATTACCTAAGTAGTATCTGTGTTGAAGAAAAAAAAAATTGCATGCTAATTATTGAAGCTCAGGTGTTCGTGTCTGTGTATTGGTTGGTGGGTGCGTGTGTGAGTGTTTGTGTGTTTATGTAAGTGTGTGACTGTGTGTGTGTGTGTGGAAATGGGGCAAAAATTTCCGAGTAATTAAATACACATAGTAGGTATGTGTGATTGTGTGCAGGAGGAGGGGTGTGGAAGTGACAGAGCGTGAGCACATTTTGATTTTAATTCAAAATACAAACATATAATTCACTTTACTGTCCCAACAAAGTCAAAGGGGTGGTTTCGTGGGGAACCTTGCAAAGCAATGATACTATGTGAGGTTTTGGGTGTTGTGGCATAACTTCCAACATCGTGATCGTACACCTTAACTAGTTCTTCGGACTTCTTATAGCTCAAGCACTGGAGCCAGTCCCTCACCCTCCCTCGGGCCTCTCTGTGTGACAAACCTTTTAGGTCACAGTACTTGCATACTGAGTTATAGGTTATAGGTGAAGGCATGGATGTATGGTGATAGGCGCGACGCAAATACTGTTTTGACCTTCGGAAGCGTGACTGTGGCGGGACGGGATTTTCTCCTGTTAATGTGTTGATCTACGATGTGTGACTTTGTTATAGCATTCATGATGAAAAGTTTCCTAACAGAGAGCACCTTAGCTTCTTGAAACAGCTCCTCGGTAGGATGTTTACGTGGTCTTCCAAGCATAACTTTTAGGACAGCCCTTTGAGCCCTCTCCACGACAATCATGTACTTAGCAGCGGCTCCACCCCACACACCTATCCAGTAACTTATCAACGATTGCCATAAAGAGGTGTAAACAAGGCCCAGTATCTCTGGTTGCGGCCTCTCTCAGTTTCATCATGATATAGATGCCTTTCCTCACTCTTTGCCGTTCAAATTGTTTTTTCGTAGTAAAAAAATAACCTATGTAGGTAGGTTGAATATATTTTGTAAATCTTTAAATTTATTTAAAATTGAGGAGGGGGAGGGCAAGGCATGTGAAAATGTCCCAGCAGTAAAACATTTCGTGGGCTGCTTATGCTCAGCGTCGGACTGGCGATATAGTCATTTGCTAGCCGGGCCCAGCCTTCGCGGCCCCCCATGGGTCTGGCTTGCGCGGCATGCGGCAACCGTACAATAAGGTCGCGGGTCCCGGTCTTGGGATCGTCATGGAGCCTCCCGGGCCCTTTCGGCCCAGTGGGACTCTGCTTACGCTACACCATGTTTACTGGATACAGGTTCTAACGATAACCAGTTGAGTTAGATGATCTTCCAGAAGGCCAGCGCACGTCCCATGGAGGGCAGCAAGTCCCGCCTGTCTCGGCTCCTGCACAGACTGCGCGGTGATCATCACAAGTATTCCATCGACAAGGGAAGTTCCTTCTGTTCCACCGCGTAAGTTACAACTCATCATCAGTCATATCACTCTTCATCGACCCCTTCTCTGCCTTGCCGTAATTTATGGATGGCCCCGAATTAACGATGATGCGCGAACGGTGTAACAAGAACAAAATTAAAAATGTTGGTTTACCCCGGACTACCTCGGATATGTAATCTGTATAACTTTCTACTAGTCAAGCCCATTCATTTGATATCCATATTGAGGGAGTAGGAAAAAAGGAAAAGTATCTCGCCATTTTGTGGTGGCGGCCATCTTGGATTTGAAATTTGTCATTGTGTATTATTTTATTCTACTAGTCAAGCCCTTTCATTTGATACCCATATTGAGGCAGTAGTAAAAAAAATACGATTCGCCACTTTGTGGTGGCGGCCATCTTGGATTTGAAATTCTTTATAGTGCATAGTATTACGTATTAGTATTAGTTCACGCCCTTTCATTTGATACCCATATTGAGGTACGTTGTGAAAAAATATATTGTCTGCCATTTTGTGGAGGCGGCCATCTTGAATCGGTATCAACCAAACATAGCTAAGAACGTCCGCACGGAAATTAACCTTCAAATAAAAAAAAAACTCATCGAAATCGCTCGATCCGTTTGTGCTCTTACGGTTCCACAGACAGACACACAGACATCGACGTCAAACTTATAACACCCCGTTTTTGGTCGGGGTTTAAAAATGTGTTAAAAATTAATTTTTAATGACATTTTAATTTATTTTTTATTTATTAATTAATTATTATATTTATTTATTAATTAACTTTGAATTTTTTTGTTACTTAAAAAAAATATATTTACCTTACTAAAAGGATTTAAAAGATCTCTTGGCTATTGCTTAAGCTGATATGACCCAGACAAGTCATCATCCCAATTGAAGTCGGTTTTTGTTTTGCGTAGACAATTTAATTTAAATTGTTTTATTATGTTCTCGGTTCTCGTAGGATGAGCGAGAGTACGGGTTGTGGCAGTACCAACGACGAGGATGACTTCCTGGACCCGCCCATCATCCACGCGCCGCAGCCAAATGCCTCCGCCGTGCTTTCTGACGACGATGTCTTCTCGCCTAATATTGATCTTAGGTTGATTCATGACACACTTGATTAAAGCTTTAAGATATTTTTTTTAAGTGTGTGCGATGAAACGATGTGATGCTCTGGACACGTGCTTGAAGGCCACATAACAAACAACACAGTGATACTCAGCTATTGGAGTATGAAGAGGCTAAATCATTACCTAGTACTACTACTCGTCACCCAGGAATATAAGATGTTTTTTTATCTCTATGGCCGGATATTTCACCGGAAACATTGGGCTTCAAACCGGAACACAGTAATAAAATATTTGCACATTACTGCTTGGAGGTAGAATAACTGGCAAAAGTGTGGTACTTCTCCGGGTGGAAAATTCGTCTTTTTGTTTGCTACGACCAAGACAGGTGGCGTAGCAGCGAGCGTAGGGTACCTACAGCTGGTTTATAAAAAAAAATGAGCGAGGTCATCGCATTTGCTTTTTGAGAAGTGACTGTTTGAGCCGTAGTGTAAAGTAATTAAGAGTGTTCTCCAGATACGGCGGACAGTACCTGACAGCGGAACAGCTGCCCGGGTTCTGCGACCAGCTACACCACCTCGTGGAGGTCATCCGGAACATACAGTCCTACGCGCACGTCACCGGGGAATATCCTACGTAAGACCAGCGATTCACAATCCAGTCGGTTCGGTCACGGAATCTGCCCGCCACCGATTGGTAGCACCAATTTGCGATTCACAACTCCAGTCCGATTAATTTTGACGTTTGGCAATCGACTATCAGTTGATTCCATAGATGCTAGTCGGGAAAATTGATTGGAATGGAGGTTGTGAGTCGCACATTAGGGATACCGAAAGGAAGCGGGCAGATTCTGTGGGCGAACTGATTGGATTGTGAATCGCTACACAGACATATTTATTTTTATTTTGGGCAGATTATAGGTAAGGATTGTTATTGGTGTTTCTAATTACGCTAGCAGGATCGTTCGGTTAGCTTGCCTACGGCTACGGGTGTTTGTCAAATGAAGAATTCTCCATCACACCTATTTATAAAGCAACATTTTTTTACGCATTTGAGGTCCACGTCCCCATTGCGCTGTGATTGTTCCTCGTTAAACATTTGTGTAGCCGGCTATTGCATAACATTGTCTGTCTGCATAATATCTTTCTAGTACCTATGTCTAGAATAGGCACCTGTACGTAATGGCGGATTCCATAGTTTTGGATATACATTGGATAAGGACTTGAGTAGTAGAATACTATACACTATGACAAGCTTCAGATTCAAAATGGCCGCCACCACAAAATGTCGGGAGTTTTTATATTTCATTCGTTAGAGTTTAACAAATTCAGAGAGGAAAAGTTAGTTTTAGGAAAGGCTTTCACTATTAGTTTGTGTTTGCAGAGAGTTGGAGCGTCGTTTGGAGCGAGAAGCGCGGGAGGTCGCCGCGTTGGCCGCTGAGACGAGGCACGCGCGCGAGGTGATCCAGCGCACGCGCGTGCAACGACGCGCTCTGAGAGACCACCGGCGGGCGCTGCGAGACCGCCTAGCTGCGCTCAAGGACACCGGTACTTACACTTATAGCACATTCTATTAAATCATACAGACCTTCGACGAAGCCGTCTAGACGGGGCAATCGTGCGGGGTGAGACGCGGGAAGCGCGCTCCCGCCTTTGCCAACATTACGATGTTAGTGTTTCGTGAGTGCGGTTCAGTTTTCGGTTTTGTCTACCAGTGTCTAGACATTATCAGCGTTTCTTCACAGATCAAATGCGATTAACTACTGCTAGTAGATATTTCTTTATATTGTGCTTATAGCTACTACTATTATAAGGCGCAGTCCGAAGAGAGTGATCAAAGGAGACATGACCCCCTCCTCTAAAATAGGATACCTACTTACGTTAATTTTAAAAAATCTAAAAATAGGGCAAAACCCACTCAGACCATGGATTCTACTTAGACGTGTTTATTACAAAAGTAGACAAGTTTTTGTACAATTTTTTAAACCATGAAACGATGTGCCTTTTTCGAGCTACCATCAATCCGATAGAAAAAGAACAAGGTAGTAGTTATTAGACGATTCAGATTGCAGATCAGTTTCACACCCCGAAATGTAAGACTGATGTCTTTTTCGAACGATGATGAACAACTACAAGCAAGTTGCTTGTTACCTTTTGGAAAAAAAAACTAAAAAGTGTTTTGTGTCAAGTAACTTTTGTGAACTCGACAGAAGCTCGTGAGCTGGAGAACACAGTCCGGATGTCGGACCGTAAACTGTACAAAAGCTGGGAAGCTTTGAAAGACTCCACCGATCCGGCGGCCTTCGACACACTCATAGCGGAAGTCCGAGTTAGTTCTAGTTCCTTCCCAAGTCTTCCACTTCCTATCCCCGAACTCCTAGATACAGTACCCGAAGCTCGAAGAGCGAGAAGCGTGAGTATTAAATTTCCTCCACATCCAGGATTAGCCTTCACACAACAAGATGCCACCGAGGCAAGGCAATTATATATGGTGCCTAGGGTACACCAAGTGGAGGTTCCCTAGCTCCTAGTGACGAACCACTTTTGGTTTTAAAACCCTTTTTCGTATTAAGCGTATAAAGCAGCCAATGTCCTTCCTCTGGCTCTACACAATATCTTATTTTTAACCCCCGACCAAAAAAAGGGGTGTTATAAGTTTGACGGGTCTGTCTTTCTGTGTGTCTGTCTGGTGGAGTTTATCATATTTCCGGTAGTTACGAATCTCAGCGAACGGCCTTATAGTGGTAGGGGAGCCCACGATGCTAAAAGGGGAGTTCCTCGAGCGTCATAGAGACCTATTGGATTGCAAAGCTTAGGTAATAAGAAGAAAAAAAATGTTGAATAATGTTACCTTTTCCTTTGTGGGGGCGCGGCTATAGAATTTCAAATATGAAAAATCAACTTTATGAGCAAATTAGCGATGAATTTTTGTTACTTCGGCTTGTGGAATCCTTGGATATTATATTTTTCGTTATCCTGAATAATTTCCTTTAAAATAAAATATTTACACTCGAGCTAGAGAAATGTGTTTTTAATAACTATGTAGCCCTCCCCTTTCTTTAGAATATATATATATATATAACTTAGGTACCCTATCTTTAATCTAACGTGCTCGAGAATAACTAATGATCTAAAAAAAATTTTCCTAATCGTCCTGATATTTGAGGCTCATATTTGGTTGAGCTACTTTACCGGGTACAAGGTTTCCAACTGTATATTAATCTGCCGCGCTGGAGTAAATCCCGAAATCCCCTCTTGGGCTCCCCTACTATAGGGAAAAATCTCGACCAACATCTTAAGAGACTTGCTAGACGGTTGGATCAAAGGTCGGGTGCACGCGGCGGTCATCCTCGACACAGCATCGTCAGGAGGTTCCTCACTCTGCAGCCCCAGCTGATATAATACTTCACTATAGTTCTAAATACTACTTATTAGGCATAGATTATACATTGATTTTTATAAATTGATGTCACTAAAATAAGAAAAAATAATAAGTATGTAACAGAATAATGATATAATACATTTGCAGAATAAGCACACCGCGCTCGATTGCCTGTTGCGACTGATAGACGGGCGAAGAGGAACCATGTTCAAGGGTACGGCGGTGCTAGCACCCCTGCCTCCTCCGATGCCGAACGACACTAGCGAAGGTAACTGGGCTTTCCTTTACTATTACTAACATGAAATAGGTAGGTACCTACTTAATAAAATAGATAATGTTTTTTTTTTAAAACAACTGAGTTCAATTTAAAATTAAACTCAAACTTGACTAAATTTCTATTAATATTCTAAATTAAAGGGTTTGAGTATGTGGCAGAAACTATAACAAATATCAAATCCAAGGTTGTCGTGGGTAAATTGTTTCATAGTAGTGGGACTCTTGGCAGAGTCCGCCTGAGGAAATACCACACCAGACCTTTGCCAGTTATTCTACCACCAAGCAGTAATTTGCAAACATGAGGTACTGTGTTCCGGTTTGAAGGGCTATGTTTCTAGAGAAATTACAGGGGTTAGAGATATTATATCTTAGATCTCTGGGTGACGAGCGCAGTACAAGGAATGATTTGAACTCTTCATGTTCCAATAGCTGCGTGTCACTGTGCTGTTATGTGGCAGGCATGTTGCTTACCATCAGGTTCATGTCCCGTTCGTCTAGTCGCTCTATAATATATAAAAAAAAGTTCTTATTTATGAGATCTCCTACACACTGATGTGATCCTGTCGTTTTTTCGAGCCACGAGCAGTACAATAGAATAAAGGGCAAGGTGGTATCCGATCATGCAGATCAGTTACACACTCTTCGAAGTGTATCCGATAAAAAACCGATGTTAATAATTTTGCGGCGATATTCAAGACTTATTGAAGTCTTTTTCGAACAAGGTTGTCGTTGCCTGAGCGTATTTGTTCGTCTCGATTGATTACAAAGCCAAATGTCAAAAAAGTAGGTAGGCAATTGTCATTTGATTGGGGACAGAAATGTTTGAAAAGTCAATATTATTGTTATGGATCTTGATGATCGTAACTACGAGTATGAAGATTGCAACATTAAATAAGGAGGACTGTAAAGAAAAATGTATTGTAATATGTTTGCAGTGGAGCAATTCGGTTATGTAGTATACAAGTTTACTTGAATGTAGATTATATAGGCGAAACTGATACTAATGACAGGGAGGTCAGCTCAAAGCGGACACCTTAACTTTGACTTTAATAAAAGATGACAAAACGAACGATATTCTCAAAGACTTTTTGATGAATAGATAGAGAGTTAATTATATTTTCACAACATGTAAGCCGAATCTCCAAATGTGCGTTTTAACAAAATGTTTTTAAAATTTGAAAAGTTGTCCTAAATCCGCTTTGCCCAAGTGGTCGCCTAAAGCGGCCACAAGGAATGGGCAAAGTGGCCAGCACTATTTTGACTTTAATTAACAGAACATTCTTTGACTTTTTGACAATAAAACATGACGATATACGAGACTGAGTTCATTCCCTTTGGACTGAGTCCATGTTTTTTTTTTTTTTTTTTTTTAACTTTTATAGGTTTACACTTGACCGCCATCTCGCCTGATGTTAAGCGACGATGCGGTCTACGATGGAGCGTGTTTACCTAGAAGAAACCGATTCACTCTCGATTTGAAGACACCAAGATTATAACTATCGGGGAAAACCCACTCAGGCAACTCATTCCACAGCTTAGATGTTCTTATCACAAACGTAGAGTCAAACCTCTTCGTCCGTGTCTTTGGAATATCCACCATGAAACGGTGCCGCTTCTTTGAGTTCCGAGAAGTACGATAGAAAAAGGGCAAGGAGGTATTAGATCATGCAGATCAGTTGCACACTCTCCGAAGTGTATCCGATAAAAACCGATAAGCTAGCAATCTTGCGGCGATGTTCAAGACTTTGAAGTCTTTTTCGCGCTAGAATGTCTTTGCCTATGAGCCTCTTGGCACGCCTCTCGATCGATTCCAGAGCCTCAAGCTGATACTTAGCCGATCCATCCCAAAGGTGCGAACAGTACTCCATACAAGAGCGAATCTGTGCTTTGTATAACAAAAGTAATTGTTCAGATTTGAAGTACTTTCGCACCTTTGAGAGGACACCTAGTTTTTTGGCAGCTAATTTAGCCTTGGACTCGATATACGAGCCAAAGTTGAGCGTAGAAGTATGTACTTGAGTTGAAGTAGGTATTTTAAGGATTAGATACTTTAATAATAGTAATCTCATTTCACAGCATTGACTAAAAACTAAAATAATAATCAACATTAAAAACATTCATTTCGGCGTCTACTTTACTTAACAATCAAAAAAATTTTGCGTTTTGTATAAATCAATAGTCGGATTTAGGAGTACTTCTTCAGAATAAACAAGACCAGGTGACGAAGGTTTGTTGTCGATTAAAATAACAATTTGTGAGTTTTTTTAATACCTAATCAATAGTGTTGCTCGTCCATAATCCACAGTTTGGGGTTTCAGTTTGTGATTACGTAGGTAATCTCATCACTTATGATATCAATTGATCAAATCAAATGCTCAGATATTGCAGGTATGGCAAAGCGGACAGTGGCCACTTTGCCCGGACCGCTTTGCCTTTTCAGGCATTTTGTTTTCAACGTAAATTGCACCCACCATTTCTCTATTTTGAAAAGAAAGCAAAGCTACACGTCCGTTTGCAATGAAACAATTAATTATACAATTGAACCACAAACACTAAAATATTATAAGATTGGGCCAAATCAGCAAATATTTACCAGCCATTTTTTTAGTCGCACGGATAAAAATCATACTTGTCACACCATGGCTCTGCGCATGCTGCGAATACGGGAGCGCGGCGACCCGGTGCGGGGCAGGGGATCGTCAATGCGCCCCAAATGGCAAAGTCACGCTAAAATTCAAGATAACCGAGTTATAGACCATGGCCACTTTGCCTCCTATGGCCGCTTTGAGCTGACTTCCCCTATATCATACAGTCGTTCGACGAAGATGTCTAGATGGGGAAATAGTGCGGGGCAAGCAAAGACAATTATCAGGCTATTTAATCTGTGGGGGCAAGACGCAGGATGCGCGCTCCCAAGTTGCGAACACGAAATTGTTAGCAGTTTGGGAGCGTGGTTCGGGGCTTTGTTTTCATGTTTCTGTATAATATTTTTTAATGACTAGGAATCGTTTTTAGTTACAAAAATGTTTCCATTAATGTTGCTGATACTTAACAATGTTGATAACAATAGTAAAAAAGTATGTTAATAAGCATTTTTCGTTCGCTACATACCCCTTTCATCCACATTGTAGGCATTTACCGTAAGTTCAAAGGCGTCGTTCTTCTGGTAGTTGTAACAAAGTTGTGTGGGTATTACAGACACATCGACTGTGACAACCGGAGCGCGAAAGCGACACGAGCGCCGCGCAGCCAAGCGGCGGCGGAACGCGGAACCTCGCTCCGTTCCGCTCTCTAGTGAGCCTAGCACGCACACTCATCTGCCGCAGGTCAGGCGACATCCTATTTTGTAGTGGTAGGACACTTTGCAGTCTGGGAAAGTCCCAAACCTTTGACAGTTTTTTTATTTAAAGAGTGACGAGACGATCAGGACATGTGCCTGATGGTAAGCAATATGCCTGACACATAACAGCACAGTGACACGCAGCTATTGGAACATGAAGAGTCCAAATCATTACCTAGCACTGCACTGCGCTCGTCACCCAGAGATCTAAGATCTTATATCTCTAAGCCCTGCAATTTCTCTGGAAACATTGCCCTTCAAACCGGAACACAGTTATTCTGCCATAAACAGCGCACTAAATGTTCCCACTGCTGAGACTCAGGGCCTTCTCTCGCAAGGAGAGAGTCAAGGCCATGATCCACCACGCTGGCCCAGTGCAGGTTGGTGGATGACACGCGACGTCGAAAGATTCTAGGTACATATCGATTTCCTCACGATGTTTTCCTTCATCGTTTTAAGTTGGCAGCCTTACGCACATGACTCCGAAAAGACAGTGGTGCGCGTGGTTTTGAACCGGGGAGGTTCCGATCGGCAGTCGCCGTTCTCCCGGCTAGACCAGCTGTAACTTGGTTATTTATTCTCGGTTTGTTATGGTGGTTAGTCATTCTACCGCCAAGCAATAATGTGTAAATATCACTGTGGTACAGTTTCAAGGGCAATGTTTCCACAGAAATTACAGGGCATACACATAAACAACTCATAATGTATCTTGGTGATGCACAGCTAGGGAACAATTTGGATTCTTCATGTTCCAATAGCTGCGTGACACTGTGCCGTTATGTGTAGATGTGTTGGTTAGCAGGCATGTTCTGCTAGTTTCGTTATTCTGTACTTAAAAGACAGTTGTTTGAATGGCGTCCCTTATCCAGGTAACGCTGCTGATCCAAGGGTCGGAGCACGCGACTCGGCGCCCCGGCGCTGTAGTCGCCCCCCTGGATTTGCCTTCGGGCGGCTCTGTGCGGGATATACTATTTTTTACTACTAACACTACATGAATATAATATACTACTAAATGTCGTATCGTTTTGTTTGTAGTGGTAGCATTCTGAAAGATCTCGCATTCTTCTGCGAACCCGCTGCTGCTTGTCCATCTTCTGGCTCTTCTCACGCCCACGTCGTTAACGCACCTGAACCTAACCTAAGACATACCGTGACCACCTCGGAGACCAACTTGTAAGTGAGAGCCAAAGCGCCCGTGTCTGGACTATCTGGACATCCTAGGTCCCTGCTACAGGTCAGGTACCTATACAGTTCCGGCACCTATCACTTTTTGGCTACGGACTAAAGCGGAGTAAAGAGGTAAGCCGCCACTGGCAGGGAGAACAGCACATCGTATACCAGCGGTCTTCTTCCACCGTGGCCTCCATCCCAATGCTGCAACTTCGCGGCCGGTTTCAGTTGCGCTGGTGCCCATATGCCGCGCAACCTATGTATACTTAGTTGCCGGCAAACAAGTTGACCCAATGAAGTTAGCTGCGCATGACTGCGCGGAAACGTTTTTAAGGTCTCTTTGGTGGAAGTGTACATGTGCAAACTTTCCCCTTCCACATCACTTTTGGGTCAACTTGTTTGCCGGCCACTATACATGACTGCATCGTCGTCGGCTTGGATGCAAAGCCCAGACGACCGGTCCCACAGCGGATACGTCTTAGCTTCACCGTGGGTAACCAGGCCACGACTACTGACCTTATCTACAATGCGGGAACCCCTCGGAGGTTGTTGCCTGAATCTGTTACAGTGCCACTCCACTAGTGATATTTAAGTCCAAGTAACCTAATGATAAATTGGTGTGAAAAATTACAATAAAACAAAAATAATCGGATAAATAGATTTATTATACAAAGGTGTTAGTTACTAGTGTTTAAGCTACATAGATAGTGTATAGATGTTGTTAATTTTAAATTTTATATATCTAGCGGTAAGTATAGGCAAGGTTTACAAACGTAATAACTTATTGGTTAATATTGAATGATACATAATTTATTGAGTAACAAAAGCCCGCAAAAAAGATACATACGAAATTGTGGCGAATAAAATTACACAGATAACAAACCATTTTTTTCTAGTTTTTCTACAGAATATATAACCTTATTGTCTATGATTAGAACAGACAAAAAGATTAATAAACTGTATTTATCTGTAATGGATTCGCCGTATTTGATTAACTTTGAAAAAATATCAATACATATCTGGGTAGGTACATTTGGAATTCAAAAAGTTTTATTTTAGTTTGATTTGAGTGTGATTAGTATTAAAAGATATTTTACTTTTGTACACGAGTTCAAATGCATTAAGGTACGTATAAAGAAGAAAAGTGGAAGAGTGCAGGAGAGGGATAACTAGTCTTTCTTTTCTTCTGCGGCGGGTGCGGGAGGGGCGGCTTCGGCAGCTTTGGCCGCCGGCGCTGGCGCATCTGCTTTCGGCGCAGGCTCTGCTGCCTTTGCCTGGAAAGTATGAAGAATTTTTGGTCAAGCAAGTCTATGAGATAACTAGGAAACAAAAAACTAAATAATTTAAAAAAATCTCATTTTGATCGTGGTTAATAGTTGAAAATCCTCCAACTTCCGCCATGTTTTCGGGCTCCTAAACTTCGGGACACAATTAATAACCAATACATACATAATTATTAACTTGCCAATAATTCTCGCGCAGTGCGCCAAATCCAGATGGCTACGCCAAGAAGCGTCTCTCGATCACATAATTAACCACAATAAAGTGGTCTATTGCCACATCACACAACAGTTTGGTGGTGTTTTTTTTTAAAGAAGTTTGATAATATTTCGTCAACGTTAGTAATTTGATTAAAGTAAAAAAAATATATAGGTAATAACGACATAAAATTCTAAATAAAACCCGCCAGGCCACGTGGTTCGACTGCGTAGTTCGATCAATCGGACCACGTGAACTTTTTTTCCTCTTGGTTCGATCAGTCGAACCATGTGATTTTGAGATTCCTGATAGATCGATCAATCGAACCACGTGAACTTTTTTCCAGCTGGTTAGATCAATAGGACCATGTGTTTTTAAGACTCCTGATAGTTCGATTTATCTGACTATGTGGACTTTTTTCAATAGGTTTGGTTAATCGAACTTAGTCAACCCTTGTAAAATTGCTAAACTTAGATGAATACAACAACACAATAAGCATATTTTAATCTTCATTCAACCATGTTACATTTTTACTTTACTTCGTAACGTTTCCAAGGACATTATAACTTTATATACAGTAACTAACATTAATAAACTCTTTTTGTACAAAAAATTAAACCGTCTTTAAAACACAAAAACAGGCACATACTTAATCCCAAGTTTTCTTAGTCCGAGTCAATTGTGCCTGTGAGTATACTTCGATGAATCGAACCAGATGAACTTGTCATAGTGGTTCGACAATGGAGTCGAACCACGAGATCCCAAGAATTAGTAGTTCACGTGGTACGATTCTAAAATCGAACCAACTGGAAAAAAGTTCACGTGGTCCGATTGATCGAACTACGCAATCGAACCACGTGGCCTGGAGGAATAAAACGTCCTCACAGATTATTATTTTGTACAATATTTTCAGTGTTTGTAAATTTTGCTGAAGTAATTATAGCTTATTACTGTTGACACAATCTTTTTAAAAGCGCCATCTATCGAAAAATAATACTTTTTTCTTATTAAAAAAAAGAACAAATTGAACAAACATTCTTTCACCGTTGGATATTTACGTGATCCCCGACTGCTGTAGGCTATATATTATATTATGTACCACGGGCAAAGTCGGGACGGACCGGTAGTGCGATATAGCGTCATTGGTTCTACGATAAGTTGAAGGCATTGTAAGTCGTATAAGTTACCTCTTCAACGGCTGCGACCACCGGCGCAGACGCAGGCTCTGCGACGGGCGCGGTGGGTTCCTCTTTCACGACGGGGGCGCTTGCTTTGTCATCCTCGGGGACTGGTGCCGAGTGACACATCTGCGAGCAAGAAATTACATTATGTATAAAAAAGTGGCGGTCAAAGTTCATAGTCAATTTACACATCAAATAATAAAATGAAATAAAAAAAAAACAAAGGAAGTAATTTACACTAAATTTAATTTTTAAATGTTTTGAGAAAATAAAATTAACATTTCACTGTACGATAACAATTTTACCGTACAGATTAGTGTTAAACTATATATATTATGTATTTATTACAATTTACAATAATTTTTAACAATGTAATTAACAATGTAATTTTTTACCATTTTATCATAACTTTACCATCACTCTAAAAACTCCCTGAAACTATAAAATGCTTGAGCGATAAGCCACCATTTTCTAATCTGTTTTTGAAACTACTGAAACTTGGGGCCTATTTAACTACATATTTTAGGAAGTGTGTTATACACTTCCGGTCCCATGATATGAGTCAGCTTCCGTAGCTTTTTGAGAGAGTGAGATAAAGCGTCCAGCTTGTTAGCGTTGCGTATAATACTAGAATGTCTCTCTGCTTGCGTATTGTATGAGTCCAAATTATTTCTATAATATACACTGCCATTTCGTAGATCACGTAGTAGGTAACGTAAGTTTATAGCGATTATAGGGACTGCCGATAGAAATATAAATATAACTTAGAATTTTGGTAGAACTTTGATAGAAATATAAATATAACAGATATAATGCTATTACGCGTGTCGGTAAATCGAACTCATGATAAAGACTCTTCTAATACGTACTAAATACGCAAAAACCTTTGTATGTATGGAAAGACCTTGAAATGCAGGATGCGTGCACGTTAATTACTATTTCATGCAAAAACTACTCAGTAGACACGGCTGAAATATGGTATAAAAATTGATAATGGTCTGAAATAACAGTTCGGGTTCTTTTTATCGCGGGGAACTTATGGGAACGAAAATTACGTTGACAAAACTGGAGCGGCTAATGGATCTACTAACTATTAACATTATGAATTCGAATGTTTGGATCTTTGTATCTTTGTTACTCAATAACGGATGAACGATCGGGTCGGACACAGTTTATCTCAGATTTTAGTGCCACGGGAAAGTAAAATTTCCCATGACTCTACCAGTAGTGCCAAGCGGTAGTGTCAAAGGAAATAAACGAGATTTTTTACCTCGGTAAAATAATAAGAAGCGAAACTACACCAGGTAAAACCGCGGGTCCCAGCTAGTTAATATCAAAACTCACCTGAATGGCGACAAACGCGAAAAGGGCGACAAGTACTACTACCTTCATTATCGCAAACTAACAGACGGTCCTACTTCACCACCCCTATATATAACCACCTAAGGCCAAGTTTCAAAACAACCGATTAGAGAAGCGAAATGGCTAAGTTTATAAAACAAGATGAATAGAACAATCAATGTTATCGCGATAATGGAAATACGACAAACGCAGGGTTGCCTAACATGGTATTTTGAATAGAATTACCTAATTATTATTATTTCGTTTAATTTATTATTACATCTAGGCTTTGGAATGCATTGTTTGAGTGACTTCAAATCGAGAGTGAAGCAGTCAGTCAGTCTTCTAGGTAAGCATGCTCCATTGGAGATAGCATTGTGGCTTCACATCAGGCGAGACGGCGGTTATGCGTGAATATGAACTTACATACATATATTATAATATGTATTTTAAAAGAAAATGATTGGCACCAAACAGATACGATTTTTTTTGTTACCCAACTACCAAGGAATGGTATTATTTTTAAATTACGATTGTGAAAACTTGTTATCGTGGCACATAACGGTTTTTTTATTTTATTTTTTAACCCCCGACCAAAAAAGGGTTGTTATAAGTTTGATGTCGATGTCTGTCTGTCTGTCTGTGTGTGTGTCTGTCTGTGGCACCGTAGAGCTCAAACGGATAGGCCGATTTCGATGCTTTTTTTTTATTTGAAAGTTAATATCCGTGCGGATGTTCTTAGCTATGTTTGGTTAATATAGATTCAAGATGGCTGCCGCCACAAAATGGCGGACAAAATATTTCTTCACAAACTACCTCAATATGGGTATCAAATGAAAGGTCTTGACTAGTAGAATACTATACACTATAAAAAAATCAAATCCAAGATGGCCGCCACCACAAAATGGCGAATTATATTATTTTTTCACTACTACCTCAATATGGGTATCAAACAAAAGGGCTTGACTAGTAGAATACATTGCACTATGACAAATTTCAAATCCAAGATGGCCGCTTCCACAAAATGGCGAAATACATTTCTTTTTTCACAACTCCCTTAATATGGGTATCAAATGAAAGGGCTTGACTAGTAGAATGTTGTACGGATAACAAATCTGAGGTAGTCGGGGGTTAGTAATTTTTTTTAATTTTGTTCTTTTATTCATTACACAGGACTTACTTTCAGTCAAGTAACTTAGTAAACAAATTATAAAAATGAAGCGTATTGAGTCTGGAAATATACTAAACTTGTCAAGGATAGATCAATAATTGGCCAGAGGTGATCCCAATGTTTCGTTTTGCAAAATTTCATCCGATTCGTACAGCTTTTCTGACGTGATTGAGCAACTAACATCAAAACTTTGGCATTTATAATACTATTGTTATCCCACGGTTTCAGTCGCGCATTTCCTGATCCCATTATTTTAGCGGGATAAATACCTAGTATGAGTTGTACCTATGTGTTATTTTAGACCGTTATCTATCTATAGATAAATAGATAAATTTTATCCAGATTCCTGTAGTAGTTTTTGCGTGAAAGTATAGGAAGCATCAAAATAGGGATAGAAACTTTCACTTTTAGTAAATACAAATACAAATACAAATACAAAAAATCTTTATTGCTGTTTGCAGGTAAGATAAGATGATACAAAACATTTAAATAATTGACCCATACAAACTGGCCTCTTCTTCTAGAGGCATGCAATATGTCTGGCAACGCAGTTTCCATTGGTCTGAATTTATACAATGATAATAATAGTCAGCTGATAGTCTTCTTCTTCTTTTTTCGTTTTTAACTTTTAATCGGTTGTATCATGTATGTCATCTGATTCATCATGTATTAATTTCTGGCTTCTATCCCGGTGTGTTATGTTAGTGTGATATGTTTGATGAGTAACACACGTTAGTCGGATATTGTTTTCAAACTTTGCAAAAATACAGTTCTTTTACCATTCGCACTATTTTGATTTTCTATACATTTGCTTTTGTACTTTGTATCCTATTTATAGGTCTTATTTTAGAACATTGAATACACTAGAAAAGTACAATGAAAAACAATATATACTAAAATCTAGCGCTATTAAACGGCGCGGCGGCCTACATAATGGCCGTAGGTAGATAAGTGTCAAAGAAAAACGGACAACCCTAGCCAAATGTTCTGTACTAAGAAAATTAGGAATTTTCCGGAGATATCGTAACAAATTGACTAATTATTTTCGCACGTGCCTACTGGGTATGCCTAAGAGGAAAGCCTAATGAGATAAAATAGAATTATACGACAATCATGAGCATGGATAACAAGGTATATGGACATTGTTTGGTCAAATAGGTAGATATCTATATATTTTTTTGAAATGATGACTTGATGATGACGAATCCGGCTTGTAGAATAGGTAGATGTCTATCATAGGTACCCTGTTCATTGCCTTACTTTACTTTCAACTCGTCCCTAAAATCTATTATTTTATCTTGAAACTTGAGGTCCGCCCCGGAGATCTACCGCCTAGATAAAACTGTCTTAGCTTTGATTGATATACCTCTCTCTTTTCCTTTCGCTTGATATGATAGAGACACCAATAGCACCGGAAGCAACCGGAAACCGAAGCGTCAGCATTTTTAGATGGCCAATGGCCATCAGGCAACCTGATACAGTTGTAAACCACTATATTGGCGAGGATGTGATGTGCAGTGCTTGTCAGTGATGGTGCGTGCGACAACTGGGACTTATGACGCCGACTGTCTCTCTTATACTCCTGTAATCTGTACAGGTTCCTTATGTGAGGGAGGTTATACAATTCATTCAGTATTTTAAATGTTTCTACTTATCAAGTTTCCCCGCAACCATCTCTTTTCCAATGTAGTGAGGCGCAGGGCTTTTAACCTGTTTGTGGAAGATTTATGTCGAAGGGCATACCTAATATGTCAATTTTGTCGCTTTTCTTTATTCAAGTAAATGATAATCTTTTTTGAAATAGGGGCTCCAAATTTGATAACCGTTTTCCAGTAGTGGCCTCACATAAGTTTTATATATTTTAAGAAACATTTCTACTTTTATAGATTGAAAGAATCCACGAATGACGTAAAGAAGAGAGTTTGCTTTATTAACAATTGCAGAAATGTATTCTTCCTATTTTAAATTTGGTGTAATTATAATACCCAGGTCTTTTTTACACCACACCAATGAGATAATAGATACCTAGGTGATTAGTGGGTTATTGTTGCCTAGATGTAAGACCCCACACTTCGCAACATTTAGATTGACAACCCAGTCCATGGTCCAGTCCTGCACATGATCTAGATCCTCCTGAAGCCGCCCTGAACTAACCAGTGGGTTTGCAAAAAATATACTATCATCAGCAAAGAAAGCAGATTGGCTTTTAATTGTTTCAATTAAGTAGTTAAACGTTGGGGAGCAGTCACCGAACCTTTTTTTTCTTTTTTTAAATAAAGAGGGACGAGACGAGCAGGACATGTGCCTGATGGTAAGCAATATGCCTGCCACATAACATCACAGTGACACGCAACTATTGGAACATGAAGAGTCCAAATCATTACCTCTAACACTGCCCTGCGCTCATCACCCAGAGATCTAAGATGTTACATCTCTAAGCCCTGTAATTTCTCTGGAAACATTGCCCTTCAAACCGAAACACAGATTTCACAAATATTTTTTTAACTTTTATAGTTTTACACTTGACTACCATCTCGCCTGATGTTAAACGATGATGTGGTCTACGATGGAGCGTCTTTACCTAGAAGAAACCGATTCACTCTCGATTTGAAGACACAAAGATTGTAAATATTGGGGAAAACCCACTCAGGCAACATTACTGCTTCGCGATAGAATAACTGGTAAAGGTGTGGTACTTCCCTAGGGGGACTCTGATAAAGTCCTACCACTGCAAAGCCTACCTTGAGGCACACCACGGGACACATACATTCCTGTGCTGCGATAGGTAATCTCCGACGCGAACTTGAAAAGTTCTTCCAGTTAAGTAATGCTCTATCCATTTTAATTAATGATCTAATTTAATTAGGAGACGCTGATGAGGGACTCTATCAAACGCTCGCTGAAAATCTAAATAAACAAGTCCACTGGATTTCGTCCGTCCACTTCATAACTCCAAGTATGGACACACTCTGGCAAGTTGGTAATAGTGGATCTTTTCTCAACAAAACCGTGCTGTTTGGTAAATATAATACAATGCCTATTGAGGGACAGTGTCAGTTACATATTTATATATTTTTTCTATTATCTTAACTACAATACTAGTAAGGCTCATTGGTATTTTTCCAAACTCCAAACATATTTAGTTAAGTACCTACCTAAAAGTCAACAATGCAAAAAAAAAAAGAAATTACTACTGTGTTTTCATTTTACTCTCTGAAAACGTTTATTTCAATGAAATTACATCCTAACTTTTTAACTCATTTAATATCATTATGTTATAAAAAAAATCTAAATATTAATACAGAGTTCCTGTTATCTATTTTTTTATTACAGATCCAGAATATAGACGTGCAAGCAAAGATAGTTTGTACACCTATGTATACCTCAGTACTACATAAATAACATAATTATTGATTAAGATACTAATAGTTCAGAACATCCTCGATCCTCGGACAAATAATATTAAAAATACACACTTTTTTTTTAATAGTACAAAATGCGTAGAAAGGACTGTAATCTTGAAACGTTGGCTGACGTGACGTTGGCTTTTGCCATCGTGTCAATCAAATTGACAATGACAGCTGCCATTTTAGCTTTCGCGTTTGCCGTACGCCAGCTGATCAAAAATTATGAATTGATCGAACGAAAATACGAATTATTAAGTCAGGATATTCTGAATGATGCCCTGTAGTTGAAGTCTGATTATTGTAGTTTGTGTTTCATATCCATTTGTGTAAGAATTTAGTTAGAAAAATGGCTTCACGAGGTGGTGTTATGGTAACGGGAACGAACGGCGCAGACTTCGAACATCGGGAGAAAATAGCGATACAGTATCAACTCAGGTTAGTTTTCTTTTTATATATTGTTTCACTGGCTCCGTTTTTTGACCTGTACAGGTCCTTGATAAAGTCTAGGATTGATAGGTGTCAGGTATTTTTTACACCAAGTTCCGTCAAATTATTTTTAGACAAAAGCAATCGATAGCGAATTATGGTTCGCGCCAATAATTTAAAACATCCCAATGTTCATTACCACAGTTTAAACGGTCACGACTTCCTCGGAATGATATCACAGTTTATAAACATATTGGAAGTATGACGTTTTTACTCAGGAGATGGAAGTTTAGAATATAGATGTGTATTTGTACCTATTCAGTATAGTCGCTGTACGCAGTTTCGCTTGCGCACAACATTCTGCTGAAGTGTTAGTAAAGACTATGTATCTGCAAAATATATCTATAGCGCTGAGGCAAAACCCTATGTAAGACAGAAAGTTGAACTGATATAATTTTATATTGTCCTAGCACTGTACAACATGCCTTGAGTCAGTATTATGATTCTCAATTCTGAAGATCTCATATGTTGTTATTGATTCTTGCCTTATTGTTAGTAACATTTTTGTGTGGAAAAATGTCCATAACTAGTTAAATGTTTCATTTATACCTGGGTGTTTAAGTACTATGCCATTGTGAGTTTGTCTTTGCCCAGGTGTAGTAGTAGTATAGAGTAATACAATCTTCAATCTTTATCCATAATAAAAATGGTGAAAACCCCGTGTTCTACACAAAACTGTTTACAGACTCATCAACCTAACATCTGTTGGGCAATTCCATACATGTGACTGACTCTACATTTGACTGATTTGATTGATTTGCCCTAATTTTGTTTCTATTTTCATTGTTTAATGAAGAAAAACTCCATTGTTATTATGTTTCTCATAATACTTACTTAATTCTTAACGAAATATTTGTTTCTTTTTCAGTGCACTGAATAAGTCACGTTTAAAGTACTGTGTCTTCTTTCACCATGTAATGTTCCTCGTGATGCTGGCGAAGCTCTCGTCTGATATACTCGACAAGCTCGATGTGTTCATACTGGAGATTGAAGAGCTGCAGATACCACAGGTGAGTTTATGTTCCTAAGTAAAGACGAATAGTCACATGTAATGAGGAAATTGTAACCATCACAGGATTTCATTAAAATAGAATAGAAGTGTAATTACAATAATTTGCAAATGAGTTGTATTCATAATATAATTAGACTGTATGTCTGTCTGTCTGTGGAGCCCATGTTTCTTATTGTAAGATATTATTTATTCTCACCGAAATAATAGAAATTGACTTCAATTTAAGATTAAATTCAGTCACTTGATCTAAAGGCTTGTTCGCATTAGGCTAGCAAATTAGTCTAGTAGAGAGTAATTTAGTAGCTAAAATACTCGCTATTATTCAAAAATCGTTCGCACCGTGCTTTAGTACAGTTCACAAGTGAGTAGCGTTGCGCAACATGAAGATCCTACAACGCAATAAAATAAATGAATGAATAAGCTAATCTTATCGAATCGTAATGGCTATTTTAGAGGAGGTGAATGAGGAAATTTGTGTGATCAATAAAAGAGACGATCTTCTTAGCATTCCATGGATTCACCGTGCGGGTGCCGGGTCCATCGTGTGGCAGAGAGAGAAAAACTCGAGTAGTTCCCGAGACTTGTGACTCGGGCGTGGGTTTAAGGGCCCCTTTCTGACGTACATCAACACTCACCTTCACCACTCGTTTTTCTCTCCTGCCCAGCCAAATCTGATATGAGCCTACTAGTGCAGCTTTAGATACACGTTCTAGTATAGAACTTACAGCACTTCTGGATAAGCCAAGGTCTTTCAGTAGGTTATAGAGATTTTGCTGGTATACCTCTCGCTCCCACTTCTACAGCGTATAAACTAACTACATAGCCGTTTTTGTTAATTCGTTTAGGAGGTCGTAATACTTATTTTGTTTCATCGCGTGGTCTTTAGGTATATTAGTTTCCCACGGTACGGTAAGTTCTACAAGGACTATGCGTTTCGTAGCTCTAGAAAAAAGGAAAATGTCCGGTCTGGATGACGAAACACCCACATCCTCTGGGATTTTGTAGTGCTTTTCATACGTGTCCATTAAAATAGTCCAATCAGGTGCTGTACCCAGGATTGAGTAAGGCTTGTTCCTGGAGTTTGAAGTTGAGCCTTCTTTTACAAAGTTAATTTGTCTGTTGTTTGTCGTCAATCCTTTTTGGGCTCTAGCTACCGAAAGGCTCATGGCTTCACGTATGATTTCAAGTACTCTGTCATGACGCCGTGAGTAATGACCCCATTAAGGAGCACCTTGCATCCCACCAATATGTGCCTTGCTGTACATATCGCCTCTCCACAAGTATAGCAACATTTT
Source organism: Ectropis grisescens (assembly GCA_017562165.1). Taxonomy (NCBI): domain Eukaryota; kingdom Metazoa; phylum Arthropoda; class Insecta; order Lepidoptera; family Geometridae; genus Ectropis; species Ectropis grisescens. Next base: position 18,903,859 of record CM029773.1, read on the forward strand.
TCAGAGGCTTTTCCCCACCTTACCAAGTTACTCTGGTCAGGAGGGTCATTTGGAATGCATTTAGATAAAATTTTAATAAGGCAGGGGACCAGTCATAGATCAAGGTGCGCCATTTTAGAGCTAATGGGATACAGAACTCACCTATGGTTAACCACTCACTTTGCATTTCTAAATTCATAGCGTGCACTTTGTAACTGTCATTTTCGTCTTGTTGTAGAAAGGTTTTTACCATGTCTCGGTCTTCCTTTTTTTCTTCGCACCCAACCCAGCAGTATTTACTTGTACACCTGCCATAAATTGTTTATGGAATTGAAGTCTAGATTCCAGGTCTGAAGCAGTTTTGTCTTTTGGGAGAGATGTAATTAATTTGTCTTGCGACTTTCCCAAAACATGCGTTTTTGTAACTCTTAGGTGTTTGTAAAGTTCAGACGGTTTCTTTAGTTTCAGCCCAAAACTATTGTGATCCCTAAAAAGAGTAGAGGGATCAGCCGGATGTGCCAATCCGAACCATGACTTCAATATCTTTATGACATTGGCATCTAGCTTTGCCAGGAGAGTTTTACCGATGTCATATACTAGGAAAGGCCAAGTGAGACGTGATGTGAGGTAGTTGTCATATATCCATGCTTTTTTGATATTGCTGATAGGCTGCTGGTCTACCTTATTGAGGTTGTTCATGAAATTTTCAACAACCACCTCTAATGATGGTGTACGTCCTTTGTGATCTATCTTTCTACCAAGAAATTTTTCTACAGACAATTTCGTATTTGGAAAATTGTTTGAAGTTATTTTTCTCTCCAAACTAATTGAGCGCACCGCTCGCAAGGAACGCGTGGCGGGGGGTGCTACTCGCCCGTTGAAAATAGAACAAAATGGATTGACTCGACTAAATCACTTCCTAAACTACTCGACTAAATTTTCACTGATCATACACGTTTAGTTGCTAAATTACTCGCCACTAGGCTAAATTACTAGCCTAATGCGAACAAGCCTTTAGTCATCTAAAAGTATGAAAGTAAACTTTTGTTTTCTGCTCACACTCGAAAACCGCCTGAGCGATTTCGATTAGATTTATATGTACCTCTGAACTATGATCACAACAATATGAACAATTAGTTGAGCTATTTCGTAATAGTACACATATACAAAAAAAAAACATCAAACCTAATTGAGAACCTCCTCATTTTTTGTAGTTGAATGGAACATTGTCGCTACACTTGGCCGAAATTGAGCACTACTTGTATCTATGATAGGTCTATTATATCCTGAAAACGCCTCAATGTATTAATCAAATGAAGTAAAGAGTTCAATTTCTCCACTGCTATTATTCTTTACCATAGGCAAAAGGCGGAACGCAATTTTTAAACACCATTTTCAAACACCTAGTAAGGAGGAGTTACGGCTGGTCTAGTCGGGAGAACGGCGACTACTGATCCGGAATGCGCGTGGATTTGAACCCAGGGGGTCATATCCTACTACAGGCACCACTGTCTTTTCGAAGTCATGTGCATAATGCCGCTAACTTAAAACGGTGAAGGAAAACATCGTGAGGAAACCGACATGTACCTAGAGTATTTCGAGATCATGTGACCAACCCGCATTTGACCAGCGTGGTGGATTATGGCCTTGACTCACGCCTTGCGAGTGAGAGCTCCGTGTCCCAGCAGAGGGAGCATTTAGTGGGCTGGTTATGATTATGCTAAACCCCCCTTGTAAGCAAGGGCGGATCCAACTTTGGCGCCAGGTGGAGGGTGGAGGAAATACCGTCGTGGTCAAGTCAAGTCACAAGACCGTGCGACCCAGGGTGGAGGGGTCATGACACCCAAATTACGTAACGTAATAGTTAATCGCCTCCCGAGCATGTAGTTTGTTGAACGCTCGCACGTTTGTGTAGTGGTACGACTCTTTGCAGAGTCCGCGAGGGGAAGTACCACACCTTTGCCAGTTATTCTACCGCCAAGCAGTAATGTGAAAACATTACTGTGTTCCGGTTTGTAGGGCAATGTTTCCAGTGAAATTACAGGGCATAGAGATAAAACATCTTATATCTCTGGGCGACAAGCGCAGTGCAGTGCTGGGTAATGATTTGGACACTTAATGTTCCAATAGCTGCGTGTCGCTGTGCTGTTATGTGGCAGGCATGTTGCTTACCATCCGGCACATGTCCTCATTTCGTCACTCTATACTTATTGCATAACCAAAGAATACTTACTTGATTATTACTTTCCTATTCTCTTTTCCAGCCTCTCTGGTGGGAATACATCTGGTGTCTGTCTTTGCTGCTCTCATTTCTCGGCCTCTCAGCTATAAAACGGAACAACATCCGCCAGTTACGGCGCTACATGTACGGCATCACTGCACTTGGATTTGGACCGCTGTTGTACTGTCTTGTGTACTACTGCGGAGACGTCTGGAGGTACCTGTCTATGGATGACGAAGAGGATAGCAGTGAAGTTGATATTGATCTGTGGCAGGTAAGTTCATTACTTTTTATGATTCAGTTATCAATTGATCTTCTTAATTTATAAGTTTTTTTACAATATAAATATAGAGAATGAAGATTATAAAAAACTTCACAACTAGGGTGCCGTCAGCAGCGAGGCAGGGCCCAAGCTACCGGCGGTTAGGGCTGCAGAGTGAGGAACGTCCTGACGATGCGCGGTGTATCGAGGATGACCGCCTTCTGCATCTGACCCTTGATACAACCATCTAGGGAGTCTCTTTAGATGTTGGCCGAGACTTTTCGCTATAAGGCCGTTTGCCGACACGACTATTGGGACTATGATAGTGGAATCAACATCCCGCATCGCGGTAACCTCGTGAGCCAAGTCAAGATACTTGCTAAGCTTATCCTTCTCAGCTATCACGAGGTTCTCGTTATGTGGTACGATGATATCGACGATCACAGCCCGGCGCTGAGACTGTCGCTGTCTCGTGTCGCGGTCTCCGGGCGAACCGCTACCTTAAGAGTGTAACCAATAACGATAATGCAAATTTGAAAATACCTAGCCTATAAATAAATAAATATAATGTATATTTGATATGAAATTAACGGCCAAAACCAAAATGAAAAAAATGAAACTTTTTATTCCAACCCTGATAGCGCCTTAGCAGTAATCACCAACTTTACACACTTGTAGCATAATAATATAATATTGTACGTATTTTTTCGTATTGTTAAAATGTACCCTTTTTTATTCCCAGGGCTATCCTTACGGTCTGTTGTGGTACGCTTTCGTGTTCCTGGCGAGTCAAATACACTTTTTCCAACTGTACTTCTGCTACAATCTACTGAAGGCTTGGCGGGCTCGCGGCTCGCTCAGGAAAACCGACTAACAACCCAAGAGAATAAGGTTCAATTTTAAATGAACTTCTTGATATGTTGGTGTTGAAAATGTTAATGTTGATTTTTTTTGTTTGAAGTTGCCTTGTGAGGGTACAATTGTTAAAATAAACTACTGTCCTACATTAAAAAAACATCGGTATTGATAATTGATTTCAATGACGCCTTTTCAGAATAACAATGAGTGTAACCATGAGTGGAAATGGATGTAAATATCTATACATATATCTAATATATTTTTTATAGACGTTGACAAATGTTTATCAAAATTCTCTAACAAAATGTAACATTGGCGCTATCTTTGGCGAAATCAAGAACAAGTTTTGACAGCTATTTTTATTTTTCAATCCTGAAAATTGCTACATTGATCAATATTGTACACTCCGCGAGGTATAAGCTGAGCTTTGCATTAGTGTGAGTGATCACCAATCAGGCAGGAGCTTGAAATTTTGTCCGCGAGGTATAGGCTGAGCTTTGCATTAGTGTGAGTGATCACCAATCAGGCAGGAGCGCGGCGAGACAGAATGGCGCCGCGCCTAAGGCCGGTTGTTACACCTACACTATCCATGTACACTCACACAAATGCAAAGCTCAGCTTATGCCTCGCGGAGTGTACATATATAGTTGCCGACAAACAAGTTGACCCAATGAAGTTAGCTGCGCATGGCTGCGCAGAAACTTTTTTAAGGTCTCTTTGGTCGAAGTACATATACGCGAACTTTCCCCTTCCACGACACTTTTGGTTCAACTTGTTTGCCGGCCACTATACATAAATGAAAATTTAAACAAGCTGGTATAAGTCCCTATTTAAAGGTTTATTACACTGGGCTAAATTTAGTCAAATAAATTTAGAAGCAGCGTGGAACGACTTAATTCAGATGCAAGTTTAAAAGAATGTTAGATACAAGCAATCTTCTGCAACTCGCTTCTGAATTTAGTATCCTAGCTTACTGAAAGGTGTATTACACTTCACTGAATTCAGTAGCGACTAAATTTAGCCAAGAGTAATAATAAGCATTTAAACCAGAAATCATAAATTCTGGCCATTCTAATGACTTTTATTATTTGGCTGGCCTGGTGGCTTAGTTGGTAGTAGGTCTGCCTGCGAAGCCGTGGGTCGTGGGTTCGATCCACACCCAGTGCAAATGTTTGTGTGATGAATTCAAATATTTGTACTGTGCTGTGGGTGTTTTGCTATGTATGATAAGTATGTATTTAAAATTATATAAGTAATTATATCAGCTATCTGGCTTCCATAGTACAAGCTTTGTTTAGTTTGGGGTCAGATGGTGCTGTGTGTGAAATGTCCACCAATATTTCGGAAAAAAGATCTAATTTTGAAAAGGCCGCAGTGGCGTCACATCAAAAACATTTGGTTTTCATTGTCCAAGCGTTGCTCAATTTGGGAAAATATTTAAAAAAAATATCAACCCCAAATGTATATCTATCTCTTACATATGTAGGACAGTGGCTTCTTTTAGCGATTCACAACTTTATCTTTCTTTAGGGTACACTGCCACGATATAAGATGTTAAAGCAGTCACTCATGAAGTTGAGATTGAATGAATCACTCAGTGTGAAAGAGAACATAAAACTAAATATTCTGTGAATAGTTAAAGCGTCTACCTGTTACCGTTATTAGTATCGACTAAGAAACGGTGAAAATATCAAGTTTGTTGTATAGGAACCCCACCTATTTTTAATAAATACATCCAGCTTTGAAAATTTCACCTGTCTAGCTATCACCGTTCTTGAGATACGGCCTGGTGACAGACGGACGGACGGACAGTGAAGTCACAGTAATAGGGTCCCGTTTTTACCGTTTGGGTACGGAACCCTAAAAATTATGACATCCCTACTTTTAACTTCATAAGAGATTGTTTAATACCTTGTGCTAAGAATAAACATGATTGAATGAAAAACAGAATTACTACTTTTCTTTATAGAATTCGCCCCATTGTTTAAGTACAGTAGCATTCATTTAAATTGATTGGTGTGTAGTGTAGTTACCACAAACACTTTTTGGCCAAATATGGTAGTAAAATGATCTACATCTACAGTGCAGGACTGAGACAATGACACATTTCTGAATTATGAGAAATTGATTAACTGAGAACATAAAAACTGGTCACATTTTATCTAATATGTATCCTAAACAATTCCACTGTTCTTTACTTAATGTTATAAAATCTTTTTATAAAGAGTACTCCAAACAAAGTATATGCCTTAAGTATGATTATTCGAAACAAAGTACGCTTCAAGTATCTTTTTTCGGAGTAGATTATGTTTTAAGTATGCTCATTGGAATTATGCTTTTAGCCAAAAACAACGTGCATACGTTGTTTTTATGTTAGTTGTGCCATAAGTACGCTTGTGCTAACCATTTTTGTCTTTCTAATAATATTTATCAAAATATTAATTTCTGTATCCATTTCCAAACCGTGGTTTCAGTCTACTGTAGACAGTATAGAAACGTATTTGGCAAAAAAAACTTGATATTTACATAAAAATATTATATCAGTCATTTCTTGATGTCTATTTTAGATATGTGAATGTGTACTAAATATTTATAAAATATTCAAGCGAAAATGACAAACTATCAGGATCAACTACAGTATTGAACCGTCGCGTCGTATTAGATGATAAGTGTATATACTTGTAACAAAATAAGGTTTTTGTACATCATGTCAATTCGACATCCACCGCAATCGAGGGAAAAAATAACTACAATGTTTGCTCTTCAAATAATTATACTGACAACGTTACATGGAACTTTAGTATAAAGTTAATTTTAACTATCTACCGATTATTCTTCTCGTGACTACAAAACAGTGTATAGTCAGGCTCAGTAGCTCAGTCGCGCTAGGTCTACCAATAACAAGAAAGTACCTAATTCTATTTTATTGTGATTTTATACCTATTACAAATTTGCCACATAAAATATCTTACGATGTCGGTATTGACGAAATGTATGATTATTATATTTTAGCTTACAGCGCCGGTATCGGTCGCTTACTTCCCATGAAAAAAGCCGTTGAAAGCGGCCGAAACTTAATTCGGCCTGAACGGACCATATTATACGTTAACCGTTAGTTAATTTAAATTGTATTTTTTTAGCAGAACATTGTTGTGGAAAGTGTCGAATAGATATAATTGTACAAATACCTGTACTACTACTATTTCTGCGAATTTCGATTGTTGACGGTACGGAATTTGTATAGAATATTCGACAGTGCTGCATGTATCAAAAGCAGCACTTTCGCAAGTTTCATAATCATTACGAAAACCGTCAAAATGTGTACTAAGTAAATGAATCTATACCTACTGGATGTAGTCGTCTTTCATAACATTTCTTTTTTAATTATAGTAATTATAAAGAGACATTAGAGCTATTTAATAACAAGTCTATAGTTTTAAATTAGTAACTGGATATTCACCCGTGTGTGTTAGGGTTGTGTCGGGACTGCAGTTTCATCTGCATTCGGCGGTCTTTTTTAACGTAGTTAGAGTACGCTGTTTAACTGCGTTCCGTTTAAAACGACGTGTGTTTGAAAAAGGCCGCAGAACGCGGTTGAAACTTGGCCGTATTCAGCCGCACACATTCGTGGTTAACCATTTAAGACTTTAGAATGTGTAACAACCATATTAGTTTTCGTGGTAAAATAGTACAATGGAAAAAAAGATACTGAGTGCTTGTGTATTGCCACACCTTGTAATAACATTGAACAACTGAGTTTGATATTGAAACTTGAACCGAAAATCTTTATACCAAGAAGGCACAAATTCTAAATAGAGTAGGTATAAGTTCTCGTACTTTAAACAATCGCACATGTTATAAAATATACTTACTAAGGTAGTTTTTCGGATATTGTTAATGACTGAATAGTAGGTACCTATGTTATTTATTTACCAGAAAAGAACTTACATTTTATATTTCTTGACTTTTAATATATAATTATTTAATCCCATTTTTTCTTTATTTTAAGTAAGTAAGTAGTAAATCCATTATTTGGTACTTACTACCAAAAATACCGACATCTATTAAAAATTTTGTGTCAATTTTTTTTTCTTGGAAAGGGGCTTAAGCTTCTGAAGGGGTAAGTCTTCATCTCATATGATTCAATCGCGAGATGGTGTCACATGTACTAAATCATTCATTCATTCAAATTAATTGAAATTTATTTGGTTCAAACACATAAATAAAATCAAGTTACCATCTACTTAATTCACAACTTATAATAATTTAGACACTGTTAAAATATCACGCATTAGGCTAAGACTCCACCAAAGCGGAGATGTGCGGAGATGTCTGAAGCGGAGACGAGAAGAGACGTTTTCAGCTCGGTTGACTTCACCGAAGCTGTGCCTTACGCTGCGCGTCGTCGCCTGCGCACATTTCTCGTGTCCGCTGCGCGTCGGCGAGGCACAGCTCACATCTTCGCTTTCATCGCGCCATACAAATATAATACATCTTCGCTTAGCGGTCTCCACTGGAGACGACATGTGTGAATAACGAATTTCTATTGGTTGTTAAACAAACATCTCATCTCAGCTCGGACATCTCCGCTTTGGTGGAGTCTCAGCCTTATAGTTTCATAAAAACACATTGTTAAGTAGTAATGGTGCAAGATGGTGTTCTTAAAAGGCCTAATGTTAAATGAACATTTATGTAAATAAAATATTTAATTCTGTCCGTTTTGTATTGGTGTTTTAAGAGTTTGTTTTTGAGGTTTTCCCTTGATTGTTTTTTTTTTAATAAAATGGAAATATTTTTTAATTGTTCTGCATTTTATTTCGAAAATTTGGAAACATTGGAACGGGATTTTATGGTCAGCCTGAGGGAAGCTAATCGTAGTAGCAGTTTCAACTGACTACTCTAAGTCAGACCAAAATATCAAATTATAGAATATTTATTTAGTTATGGAATATTTCATCATTATCAGCCGCAAGACGTCCGCTGCTGAACATAGGCTTCCCTCCTAGATTTCCATAACGAACGGTCCTGCGCAACCTGCAACCAGCGGGTTCCATCGACTTTTGAGGGTCCTCTGTCCATCTAGTTGATGCCGCCGTCGCGCCGCCAGTTGTTTGCACATTACTGACGGTAGAATAACTGACAAAGGTATGGTACTTCCCCAGGCGGACTCTGCTTTGCTGCTGCTTTGTAAGCGCCGTCCGTTTTTTCTTCAAAAATTTAGATTATATATTACTTATATTTATACTTGACATTGGCGAAATTGTGAGGCTAAACCACAATAAAGGCCATAAACCAAGAGTTGAAGTTGAACGCGTTGTACGGGCTTATAAATAAACTAACGGTCCGTCTCGGCTTTGCCCGTGGTCCGTGGTACATAATAAATAGCTTCTAACACTCATGTGCATATTCAACGGTCAAATAATTTTTGAAGTGATAACTTATTTTGGCGCACCACATACAAATTTTCTGTAAGCTGTGAATTGAGTTCAAGCGTCACGTTCGTAAATAAAAGAAATCTTCGCGTAAACTCGAACGATCTAGACGGCCGTGGTCATGGCCACGCCCTCCTGTTTCACCCGCGTTGTTTCTAAAAGAGCTATCAAATTCTGAATTATTAGTTTTCATTTCTACTATCGGCTGTCCCAACCTGCAATTTTTTTTTAAATCGGTTTAGTAATTCCTATTATTTAATATCAAATAAAAAATCGCCTATACTTTATAATATTCGAGTATGATTGTTAAGGGATACCACCGGGTCCAGAAATTATTAAAACAAAATGTTAGAAATTGGTTAAAATTGTCATATATTCAAGTCCATAAGCAAAGCTTCTTCATAACAAAGCCAGTTGATTTATAGAGTTTAGTCGACCCCAATGAGTCTACAAGACTCTAGGTGTGGAGTCTACAGGACTTCAGGCCAGGAGTCCAGAGAACCCCCCAGTCGTGGAGTCCATATAACTCCAGTTTTAGAGTCTACAGGACGCTGTCATCATCAGCGATTTGTACTTCGTCATCAGACCCGTCGGCGGAGGTGAGAGGGCTGCCGGCATCGGCGGAGTCAGGAGTTGTTCTGCGCCACTTGGCACGTCTATTTTGGAACCATGTCTTTACCTGGAATGAGAAATGTCATGTTAGTTATTTGATCTATACCTACTAGTAGTCGCAAAGTGCTCGAAATTTCATAAAGCAAAATAAATCTATTCTCAACTAGCTGTACCCTGCCACGTTTCTCAGTGGCACATTGTGATGCAAAAATTAGATAAAAACAATCCTTGATGCGGATTATATATCATTGTAAAATTTCAGCTCGATCGGTGCAGAACTTTTTGAATTTTTGAAGCGTACACAAACCAACATAACGTTTTTATATATAGAGATTTGAATACATAATGTTTACGTACATAGTACGGGGATTAATCACGAAAAGAAAAATTCAAATCAATGAATTTTTCGACACAATAATCTGTTCTCAATTTGACTATAATTCTTATTAACAATACCTAATGAAAAGAGTATTTATGCGTACCTACCTATGAGTATGCGTATAGTAGGTATACAAAGCAAACCTATGTAACTTGACGAGAAACATAAATAATCCTGGATCCTGGATGAGACTGATATAGTAAAAGAAAGAACAGGGAAGACTTTCGCAGAAAAGAAAAGAGCTTGCAGTGAACTACCAAATTCCAGTTAAACTCAAGTTACTAGAGCGTAACTAACCTAACCTATGCCTGAAAGTAGATTTTTTTTTAAATTTTACTTAGTAGGTACTTAGTGGCCGTCTAGCTAATAATCCGTTTACCGTCATATTGCTAAGGCATGATGACTAAAACTAATTGGACACGTACTTGTGTATCTTTTGTTTCACAAGCAATAGATAATGGCGAACAGTGCTAATAGGCTAAGCACCGGGGGTATTTTTTGCAACGTACGGGACCTGGTTTTTTTTTGGAATATGTTCAAGGGTGTCCCCTGAATGTAATTAGATTTTGTATGATATGTATTAGATAGAAAATATCTACAATACTGATTCCAACAATTATTTTTATCGTACGATGCGCGATTCGCGAGATAATCAATAAAATGTGTTTTCAAAGATGGCGGCTGAAGTGAATCACCTCGCGCCGCGCCAACTTGGAATTACATACAAGGGACACCGTTGAACATATTCCAAAAAAAAAACAGGTCCCGTACGTTGCATTACAAACCTACTTTATTTGCTGCGGCGCTTGGACTATAAGAGCTGTGGCTAAGAGGTATCAAGTGACGTCACTTTCATTTTATGCTCAGATTTTATGAAAAAAAAACTGACGACCCAATTCCTCAACTTCGGAAGTTTGATGATCTGTGTCTTCACACCAAAATACATGTCCCTAAAGAGTTTACATATACCATATAGAGTTAGATCTTCCGCACGGTTCCTTTGTGTCAATCGTAAGCAGATGACGTGCATCTATACTAATATTATAAAGCTGAAGAGTTTGTTTAAACGCTAGGATTTCGGGAAGTACTGGTCCGAATTGAAAGATTATTTTTCTATTGGATAGTCCATTTATCGAGGAAGGCTATAGGCATAGAACAAAACGCTACTATTAATAGAAGCGAAGCATGAATCAAGAATGTAACAAAATCGGGAAAAAATATTCCTTTTTGAGAGTTTTCGTACGTTTCGTGCTTTGACATGACACATGACAGCTTGTGTCTAAGATTGCGTCATTGAAACCTTTGCTAATCAAATTTGTTTTTATATCTGAGTTGGTACGACCAATTTCCGACAGGTGGCGTGGCAGGTAGCTGAAGAGGTGTTTTGTTTGAAAGCAATATTCTCAGGAATTACTGAACCGATTTCAGTCATTCTTTCACCGTTGTTTATGTACGGGATCCTGATGAGTGATATATAATGTAACACGGGCGAAGCCGGAGCGAACATCTAGTACTTTATATGTCAACAAAGTAATGTGCTGCGACAAAAGTATGACACTTCCACAAGAGCGACAAGGCAAGCAAGATGCTACCCGTGCTTTCCTTTAGCGTTTATGCCAACTCTATAGGTACGTAGTTTATGTAAGCTCTTTGGAGTCTTTGGATGCCCCATATTATCCATAATTTACCAGACGGACTAATTACCTAATTAGAATGGTAGATTTGGCCCAGTCATCATCATCATCATCCCAGTTGTTTCCACGACACTTTTACTCATACACTTGCATATTAACGTCCAAAATACTCGTTATTTTAATTGTGTGTTTACCTGTCGGTCGCTGAGGCGGAGTGTAGTAGCGAGCGCCCTTCGCTCGTCGGGGCTGAGGTACTTGCTCGCATTGAAGCGGCGTTCAAGGGCTCCAGTCTGAGCGGCCGTGAAACGCACTTGGCCACCCTTTCGTCGCCCACCCAGACCCCACCACGGAGTACAGCAGTTTGGACCCACTGTGGAGAAAAGAACATAATTCGTTTTTTTTATGATAAATGTTCCTAAGATAATTAAGAAAACTATTATAATCCACAGACAAAGTTGAACATTTTCGTTGGTTTTTTATTGTTTTCAGAAACTTTTTTTGGTGGAAAAAGTGTAGGCAGGTGTCCCAATGTTAGGCAATAGCCTAACATTGGGACGTATCGGGGGACTAAATAAATGTATGCGTTCGCCCAGCAAAAAAGTACCGCCTTTCAAGAATTGAATGATAGCCTTATCTCGTGTAAATGTGCCCGAAATTTTGAATTTGTGCCTCCAACGGTTTCAGATTTCTTTAAGAAAAATAAATTTTGCTGCACGAACGTTCGCCCAGAAAAAAAAAAAAAATGTTGGATATACAGATGCGTACAGAATTGTTAAGTTAGAAAGTATTAGGGGCATAAAATAAAATGTGTTGTTTTATTTTTATTAATACAATATTATAGATTATACAATATTGTAAATGTTTTTAATTAAACTCGTATTGAGTAGGTAAGAGTAGGTATGGAAAGCACAATTTAGTACGTGGGTTTTTAAGTTCAGTAGATAGTAGCCATTCGAGGCTAGTTGTTCATGGGTTTTGGCGACAGTCGAAACAAAGATGTGTGGATTTGTTCGATCTCCAAATAGCTTAAGTTTTCGTTGGTATAAGGAAGCTCTTTAATTAAAGTCACGCAGAATATTACCTATCGAGAATTGTGTTCCAAAAAAACATCTTTTCAAGATACCTATGTATAGGTAATATTTGCCGCTTGATAAGTGTGATGGGCTTGATAAGTTAGTGCGATGATGTTGACTTGCCATTTGACAAGTGTGATAGACTTGATAAGTTAGTGTGATGATCTTGACTTGCCACTTGATAACTGTGATAAACCTTTTTTTTAACTACAATAGGTTCGCACTTGACCACCATCTCGCCTGATGTTAAGCGATGATGAGATCTACGATGGAGCGTGCTTACCTAGAAAAAACCGATTCACAAGTTAAGATCATCACACTAACTTGATAAGTTAGTGTGATGACTAACTTATCAAGTTAGTGTGATGATCTTAACTTGCCACTTGATAAGTGTGATAGACACGATAAGTTAGTGTGATGATCTTCACTAGGTACCTCCTGTAAGAGTTTTACATAATAATGTGTAGTAATAATAATGTTTAATGTTTAACATAATATTGTTTTCAATAAAACAGTACTTAGGTGAGTTACAACAAATACTTACTAAAAATAAAATAAACTAAGTTACGAGTAAAAAAAAAAGTGTAGATACATTAAAATTTGTACAATTCGGCATAGTAAAGACGTTGTGCGAATCCTAAATATAATAAATATGCATCTCTAACAAAGTTTTTTCCGTGTGTAACGTTATTAATTTTTGTCATGAAAATATTTGCCAAATTATAACAAAATAACTGAGCATATTGCATAGAAAAAGTTTTATCATGTACGCAAAAAGCAGCGAAGTAAATTTTTTTATTCCTTGCTAAGAAATTATAATATACTTAATTTCATCGAAAGTACTCTTTTGTGTTCGCGCAACTGACTAACTTCAGTTTGTCGAATTTAGATAGAGAATAATGTCGGTGTGTGAGTGTATCTCTCTCTACTTAGTCTGTGGGTGTGTGCGCGCAACATGAAACTTTACTCTGACAAAAAAAATCTCGCTAAAAGAAGTGCAAGTGTAATTTAAAAAGAAAACCATAGTAAATCTAAGTTTAAATGTACCTATACAACACTAAATAGATAACCATATGTCGAGGTAAACTTATTTATAGTTAGGTAAAACAGATAGTCCTTGAATTGTAGGTATCTCATACCTATATTCGAATGGTCTAATTTTAAGCAATCTACAACCTGAACGTTGTCTCTTATCGGAACATATTGGTTGATAATACGAAATATTGCTAAGGTATTATGTTATTATCCTTATCGCTTTACTGTCCGTGTTTTTAGACGATTTTGTTACTCTTTATCAAAGTAATCGCTTTTAATCGTCCTATTTTGTCGAATTATCTGATTTTACTAAGCTTATTTGTATTGTATATGGTGTTTTCGACCTAAATGGTGCAGCGGTATCTAGGGCGTATGTGGATGTTTAATTCTTGATTAAAATTTAATTAGATAATGATTTTAGGAGTGTCATTATAACGCCACGTAAGTCGGAATTTAAACACGTGACACAATAATAATCTGTCTAGGGACGGAATTGCGTAAGATTGCTATTTTGTGGGATGCACTTTATACCTATGTACTTAGATATTAGGTAGCAACGGATTCAAGCCACGTGTCCGCAATTTTTGAGATCATTTTTTAATTCAATATTTGTAGTAAAAGGGTGAAGTTATTGTGGTCTGATGTAGTAAATAACCTCTACCACTGAATCTAATTTTTAAAAGCACAAAGAAAAATCAACATAAAAATCTGTTAAAGCGGAATGGAGTCTTCTTTCTATCTTTCAGCACGTTCCTGTAATAGGAAGCTCCGCTTCTATGTAACCATTTCCTTTTTTCTAATTTGTGTCCTTTGTGTAATTCGTGTTTGTGTCTTTGTTTGTATTAAACATTCCAATTGATATCTATTTAATTAGTAGCCCCCTAAAGTATATTGATACCTATTTACATTTAGGTTGGCGTGCAAGAAAATCTTTAAAATACCTTTTTTGTAACCTCGCGGTGGTTACAAAACGTAGTTACGAAAATATATTAGTTTGTAACTGGGTTACGAAAAATGAAAAAAAAAACTTTTGTAACTGGTTATTAAGCCCATTTACAAAGGCGGCCGAAAGGAAAATCGTATGCTGTAATTTTTGTTATCATTCTAATTGCACTTTAAATTAAAACTTGTTACATCTTACGTGTTGCGAATCATAGTATTTGATTGTCATTAGCATGGTGCAAACTGGTTATTTAAAGCTGTTCATAGGTTTTTTTATCGCAGGGCGATCAAAGTAAATAGTTAATTAAATTACGTTATAACATTACATGATATTGCGAATCTAATTTGCGTCACCAATGTTATCGAATGGAATGAGTTTGAAAGATTAACATCTGTTAGTTATTTGTCTAAAATTAGGTAGTTACAGTTTATCAGATTTCGAGATATGCGCAAAGCATTGTGCTGTAGGCAAAAAGATTTTTAAAGATTTTATATGTGAGAAGATTTTGCTAAAAATAAATATTGGTAAATATAAATATTGGTAAATATAAATATTGGTAAATATAAATATTGGTAAATATAAATATTGGTAAATATAAATATTGGTAAATATAAATATTGGTACCTAAATACAAATATTGGTGGACAATTCACACACAACACCATCTGACCCCAAACTAAGCAAAATTTGTACTATGGCGACCAGATAGCTGATATAATACTTATGTAGTTTTAAATACATACTTATTATAAATAGAAACACCCAGACACAGTGTAAATATTGCAAACAAAAGTACATACTACACGCAGTGTAGTTCTAAGTTCAACTTTAGAGATAGTCCAGTCATTACTTATTATGCATTTGGAAACGCCTGTAACCGAGAAGGCAACATTTTGTTTATGTTTGGGGTAAATAATTATACGAGCGGAGATGAGATGTGTGAATAATGAAATTGTATTGATTGCTAAAAAACATCTTGTCTCCTCTCACACATCTCTTTCTTTCGTGGTATCTCAGCCTAATGTATAAAGCATAATCAGCTCATTTAATATCAATACTGTTAATATATGGGCCAGATCTTAATTGGAGAGAGTCAAGGACATAACCTCTGATCATCTGAAACTCAATCAAATCAAGACCAAAAATGTCCCATTCTAATTGGTTCGTCAGGTAGATTATAAATAAATATAGGCCACGTATTTTTTGTTTTATCAAATTACCAAAATTTGGGAAAGATCATCAAATTTCCGGAGTGGGGGGTTGTGACGTCACACTACAGGAAAATCGTACCATATCGTGACGTTACTGGAAAGTTCTAGGCACTGCATCGTTTTTTGTTTATGAAACATAATAATAAACAAACAAAATGCAACTGTGATGCAACTCGTGACCAAAATGCTGGCTTTTTTTGCTCAGCGAATAAGTATCGCCATTCAACGTGGCAATGGGGCTAGCATTTTGGGCACGATTTCTGCCGGGACCGGTCTTCTATACTAAGTGCATGTACATTTTGTAAATAAATTAATATATATAATTGAAAAAAATACGTGTACTTTTTAATCACCTAATGACGGACTAATTACTTTTTTTTAATCGTCTCGCCTAATAGGCGAGTTGGCCGATGTTTCATATCCTCGAAAGATTACTTTCTTGCAATATGTTGTTTTCCTCACGATATCTTCTCTCACCGTTAAAGCTAAAGGCTATGCCAAACGTGTACAGCAGCCTAGAGATTCTGAACCCAGTCGGATTGATCCGACACGGAATCTCATCTCTCGGTCTTTGTCTTATTTGTTTAGGATGACAGAGACAAGGATTGTCATTCCGAATTTGAGCTTTTCGGATTCCGTTTAGTAGTACTACCCTGGACACATGATAATACACAGAGGTGCAGACAGGGTGCGAACTTACAACATCATGATTTCATGATTGTGAAATTCGCAAGTTTTCAAAAAACATAATATAGAGTGATGAGACGTACACGACATGTGCCTGATGGTAAGCAACATGCCTGACACATAACAGCACAGTGACGCGTCAGATATTTGAACATGAAGAGTCCAAATCAATAGCTAGCGCTGAATTGCGCTCGTGACCCAGATTTGTAAGATGTTGTATCTCAATGTCCTGCAATTTCACTGGAAATGTTACCCTTTAAACCGGAACACAGTAATATTTTCACCCTACTACTTGGCGGTATAATAACTGACAAAGGTGTTGTACCTACTTTCCCCAGGCGGACTCTGCAAAGAATCCTTCCTCTACAACATCACTTGTGCACGTATTTATATCTGGGCCAGCCCCGGCTATGGTAGACACTTATCATAAAAATACCCATAGATACCTAAATAATCTAATATAACTTTACGTGAGAGATAAGATACTTAGTAGTCTTCATGTTGAATGATCCAATATCACATGATATTAATCGTTATTATTCCGATAATCATCGTATAAGTAATCGAATTATCACTTATTTGTTTAGCGTTGCCTACAGGATGATAAAAAGATTAAAAAAGTCCTAAAAGCCGTAAGTTTAGTAATATAGTTTACGATTACCGATTTCCGTTATCTCTTCTAGTTATTAATTTTAATCGCCAGAATCTTTTATGTGCACCATCGATGCCTTACTTAGATAAGTTTATAGGTAATCGGAAACTATGAAATAGAGGCAATGTATAAGCAGCTAGGCTAGAGAAAGCCTTGACTTTCTCTTACATGAAGAGAGTTGATGTCATAATCCACCATGCTGTCTTATTGAGTGACGATATGAGCGGGACATGTGCCTGATGGTAAGCAACATGCCTGCCACATAACAGCACAGTGACATGCGGCTATAGGAACATGAAGAGTCCAAATACTTATATGCATTCGTAGACAGACATACAAAAATACTTAATTATTCACAGTGTGTTATATCCAAGAAAAGGAAGCGATATCGCTGACAGAATTTTCTTCTTAGCCAGCATTTTCTTCCATGTATATTATTTTATTGTCCCCGTTCTCGTTATTCCCCCGGGAAAGCTTATGTGTTCTTCTAGACTATCATCTAACTGTGTTTGAAATTTCAGCCAGATCCGTTCATACGTTACGACGCGATTGAGCAGTTTATTAGTAGAATATATGTACGAGCGAGATAACAGATCTTGTTCGACAGAGCGAAATAATAGATCATTCTTGATCCCCTGTGTGTAATGTAAATGTAGGATACCCTGCATCCCGGTTCATAACTCAATCGGTCTGCCATTCTAAATGGACTAAAGGGCCCACCGATAATCAAAATGGTGTTAAAGGCTATGTCCTTTCATGGACTAAAGGGTCCATCGCTAATTAAAATGGTGTTAAACGGATGATGATATTATACCTCACTCTTTATTTTTAATTGGAATTAAAGAGAGAGCAATAGACAAGCTGTAGTAGGCACTCGAAATGCAGGAGTGTTGATTCTAAGGTGGAATCATTCCACCAGCGTTGCAAATCGGAAATGTTAAACCGAGGATTGGACTGACTAGAGTATTATGGGGTAGATCTTATTTCCAGGACTTATATTTTGTATATAATAATAATGATGATGCAGATCTCAATCGGAGTGAAGATACATAATAGAGTCTTGATACTAGAAATCATAAATGAGATAAAAACAATGAGCCGATGGTTTGGTTAGCGACGTAGGTACGTCATAATACGAATCATGCCCAGTGTTAGTGTGCTGTAGATGTAGATGATGATAAACTAATCATATCACTTACCTCTATCGAATCCGTACGGCTGTCGTATCGCAAATGGGTGGGACACAAATCTATTTGCCGCAAGTTGGCTTCGTAATAAATTACTTGTATTCAACATTTGTTCGCTGTAGTAAGTCATCCGAGGTTCTATGTACCCTATAGATTCCTTTCCGCGGTAGTTCCATGGGTAATTCGGTTTGACGGCCGTAGGGTGTATGGGGTACGTGTTTCGACGATGCTCTAAATTCACCTTGCTCAGTTCTAATTCATGTTGCACTTCAGATATGACGTTGAATCGTCTTAAGTTGTCTCCCAGCTTCGTATCTACGGGCGAAGGTTCTATGTCTTGTGGCTTCGTATCGGGTGTATACTTTGTGTCAACGACCCCAAATTTGTCAGCGTCTTTGTCATAATCCTTATGGTTCTGGCTCAAATCTACTTCGATGATCTCGGGAACAGTTTCATGGGCTTTCTTGTGGCAGACGAGCGGCTTCGATGGTTCATGGCTGAGGTTCTTGTATGGTTTCTTCTTTGTGTCTCCAAGAATGTCCGCTATAAGGAACGATTTCTTCTGCCTACATGCACACATGTTGCCGGTTTGTTCGACACTGCCGAAACTTATCGCTACAAAAATTATCAGTAATTGATAGCTACTTATTTAATGGACGTGTTATAATCTCCTATTAAAACACTTGAGGCCGTATCGTGGAATTTTTTTTTTTTTCTATAAAGCCGTGTCGGGATTAGTGTGATAATTTTGATATGCCTGCGCTAAAACAAATCCACGTGGAGTTTGGATTTCGAGCAAAACATCTCTAAGAACTTTGCTCAGTCTATATTAGATTAGATCTGCGTGCATTGATACCTGCGTTCGTGACGTGCAATGACTACTATCAATTTATTGTCCTTAAATAACTTTTTCCTTTAAACGACTGCACTGAATAGGCGTTGTTGAAATCTTCAATTCGAGAACTGTATCATGTTTCATCTTCTCTACAATACAATACAAAACAAAACACTATTATACCACAAAACAATACCTACAGAAATACAGTAACTATACTTAAAATTAGACATTTTGGGCACAAAAGGCAATCTTATCGCTTCTCTAACGTTGCGTAACCGTATTGTATGTATAAAATGCATTTTTTTCGCTTCTAAGGAAAGTATACCTACATAGTTAATTTAGTCTATGCTAGAGACACTGTTCTAATTTTCCGTATACTTTAACGTAACGCTACGTAAATAGATGCTCGTCACGTACCTTGCATAACACAATTTGCCTAGAGTATCTAGTGAAATGAGGTACTTAAATGAAGTATAACAAATAAATATAGTGTATATCCAAGTCAAATTCAGTACGTGAGAAGAAAAGTATTTTCTATCGGATTAGCGGTCTGCTCCGGCCTCGCCCGCGGTTTATAGCCAATATCCAAGAATATCAGGGATCACGTACATATCCAACAGTGAAAAAATTTTCGAAATCGGTCCAGTAGTTGCCGTGATTAACAAGTTCAAACAAAAATCCTCTGTAGCTTTATAATACTAGTATCTATAGATAGCTTTAATTTATTACAAAAATACATTTATACTGATTAAGTTGGAGATTCAATTGTTTTACAATTTAAATCTGTTTTGCAGGTAAGGGTGTTTGCACACGATTGAAAAACCGCGCGTGCAAATGCTTTTGGTGATTAGATGGTCAAATTTTGAATCGGTGCCGGCGAAGCCATTTAATATTTTTGTGCCTAACTCCAGCTATTTTAAGTGGGTACTTAGTTTTTTAAGGCTGGGGGTAGGACATTGTGATAATACTAAAACTTGAAAGTGCGCTGCTGATAGAAAAATATTGGGAACCCCTAGAAAACATGATAAGAACATCAAATGACAATTAATCATGCATAATCTAAAAAAAAATCGTTTTTGGCTTTGTGGAAGATATAATACGTTACTCAGCCAGACCCTGAGCTATAAGACTCCGACCGCCATAGCAATAGGCTGTCTTCCGTAAATCGTCACTTCGTCAAGCTCTGGCTAATTTGGGGCCCAAGCAACCATTTTTGATGATACTAATCAATGATAAGATAAGGTATTATTTTTAACACTACGTTTGTAGGTATATTATTATTTTAGAATTTGAACAACTGAATTGATTTAAATTATTGTTACTTAGTAATACTAGATAAACTATATCTAATTAGGAGTGGTAACCAATCGTATATACAAATTAAAAACTTTAGAAGGATTCTCTTTTGCGCCAGGATTCTATAATAGATGGTGTCATCTGCCAATCGTAGTTGTTAACACTTGTATAGCCATGATGGGATTAACTTACCGTGGATACTCTGTGAGTGCTGACAGAGTTGTATTAAGACCATTGCGCTGAGAGTTTATTTATAACTAGTTGGTAGTTTTACAACTTCTTGATGGTATCTAATGAAAATCCTATGCTCTAATATTGTATTGTTTTCGGAAAATCAAAAAATGTATGTGGGGTACTACGATTTATCTGTGTTCTGAATATCTGCCACAATTATAGTTAATTACATACATATCTTACTTTGTAGGAAAACAGTAAGATAGTTTTATGAAAAAAAAAAGTTTGCTAAAAGCCGAAAACAAAGTTTGCCGCTGAGCAATAATGTCCAAACCTTACTGCGTTAGGCATTTTTGCAGAAATATTTCAAGCCAAAAGAAAAAAATAATGTTTATACTGTGCGGGATAATCACGATGTAATTCATTGTGTAATTATAAAACATCGCGGATCAGCGTCAGTTATTTGGACTCTTTGTGCGTAAATAGCTGCGCGAAACTTTTATGGACACAAACAGAGGTCATCCGCGTGCACTTTCTATGAAAAAGGGCAATAGATGAGGCCAAAATTTAAGTCGAATTGGACTGATAACACTTCGATTATTATAGTACAAAACAATATAAACAAATACAAGAGTGTGATTCATAGCAGGTTAACATGCCCCTTCGAAGCAACCCCTTATTACAGCCCTGAGTGGATTAAGCTCTCTACATTAATAGTTAAGTGGAGGTACACCATTTTCCATATCTTGTCAGATTTTTGTTCCATTGAATGACAGAGTTTAGTACACAGGTACTGATAAGAAGGATAGGAAATTGTTTTGTAGCTGACTTTGTAGCTTTTTGGTTATGGGTTTCATCATCACTAGAGTCTGGCTAACGAAAAGAGATACTGGATTTTTTGTAAAGTTTTTACATGTCAACACTTAAGTGTAGTTAAGTCCTACCATCGGGTATTTACTCTACGAACTGGGATATTTTAAAAACAAAGTACTTAGGGACACTTCGTTCCAAAAAGGCATTTTTAAAACAAATTGATTTAAACATTATGTGAAATAAGTTTAGAAAAATTCATTTGTGTTCTAAAATTGTATTCAACAAAAATTTGTACGACGTATGTACGTACGTGTTGGTGATTATTTTAAAGAAACACTCAGCCTTAATTTGGCCTAACAAATTGATTCATTAATTACGCTATTTAATAGAGAAAAGTTTATGCAATTTTATTTTTAAGAAATAAATTTTCTGCGGTTTTTCTGAAAGATTTGGTATAATCAGAATCAGTGTATGGTATTCTCCTATCTCTGACGCAACAAAAAGGCCTGTTTGTGATGTTTCGTAGTGGCTGGCTTGTGTTTATTTTTGGCGAGATTTTCAGTTTAGGGATGCCATGCTGATATATTTTAAATTTGCCGAGCTTTATTAGTATCAACTTTCGTTAGCCGGAGTCTACGTTATTGAATTTTAATTATATTTTCGTATCTATTAATACTTTTTTAAGTCGAAATAGGCCAGTGTATGATTTAACTCGCCCGATGGAAAACGGTGACGTGAATAAAGAGAGAGCACGCTTGCAAATCAGGGTTGCACTCACTTGAAAAGTTCCGGATTATATTTTTCAAGATATACTAAGATTAGGAGAACATTCCACTCGTTTGCGAAAACCATTTTCAAAGCGTTGAGTGTAAGGTATACTAAAGTTAACTACGTAAGAGTGCTATGCTTATCTCGATGTCCTGTGATGGATCTAAAACCTCGGGGTTAGCGCAAATCGAGCCTCTCCATACTCTTCGAAATGAAGGCGGTAAAATATATATTATGTTGTGTTGAAAATTGTGTGGCATCTTCTTCTTGACAAGTGCTTTGACAGTAATTAATTAGCCTAATGGCTCTACCAGAGACTGAAGCTGATATTTGTCTGACGTACGAGTACCTATAATGTTAGAAGGCTATGACCAAAGGTCCATGAAACGAAACGAAAGCTAGTATGTGGATGAGAGTTAGTAGTCGCCAATTGTAAAAGTTTCATTTATTAAGTTTTCATGCCTGGGGCCAGCCTGGTGCTTTTTCCTTTGTTAGACACTCTACACTACACTTCCCGAAGCTTCTTGGGTACCTACTAAAATGAATATCAGATGAAGTAGTACCTATATTCAGGTTCGTTACCAAAATGAGTAATAGGTAAATTTTTGTATGTTCTACGAATGTCCATTGTAGTTTACTGAGCTACGAATGTCCATTGTAGTTTACTAAGCTTGATACTTTTAAAATTTTGCGATTTAAACTTGTATTAAAACATGAGTTTTATCAGATACGCTTAGGAGAGCGTCCAACTGAACTGCATGCAAACAATTTACATTACACTGCATGTTCTAATAACACCTCATCCTTTTTTCTATCGGACTTCTCGTAGCTCGAAAAAGCGACCTCATTTCATGGTTGATGTTCCAAAGACGTTCCAAGAGGTTAGACTCTAGACTTGTGATAAAAACGTCTAGGCTATGAAATGCGTTGCCTGAGTGGTTTTTTCGCGATGGTTATAATCGTATAATCGGTGTCTTCATATCGAGAATTTATCGGTTTTTTTACACACTCATACACACGCACGCTCCATCGTAGACTAGACCGTCGCTTACCATCAGGTGAGATGGCGCTCCAGTAAACCTATGAAAGATTTACAAACCTATAAAAAACATTACACAGAACTTCAAGTCATGAACATTCAGTCATTACACAGAAGTTCAAGTCAAGTTGGTGGCTTAGTTGGTGGTAAGTCTTACCTGCAAAGCCGTGAGTCATGGGTTCGATCCCCACCCAGTGCAAATATTCGTGTGATGAATTCAAATATTTGTAGTGTGCCTGGGTGTTTTCTATGTATAATAAGTATGTTTTAAAAATATATAAGGAGTAGCGGTCTGTTCCGGCTTCGCTCGGATAATAACCTAGATACCAACAGCAGCGCCGTCTGCCGGGCTGATTTGTGGATCTAAACTATCCCGGGCACTACCCAAACGTATAAAAAAAAAAAATCTTTCAAATCGGTCGAGCCGTTTAGCAGGAGTTCGTTCGTTGTAAGTACAACGAAAAGTGGCATTGCTTTTTATATCTAGACACATGGCAATGTGGCCAGCCAAGTTCATTCAAGTATAATCAATCTACTCTTTTTCTGGGCATTTCAGTGGATTCAAAGCTGCAGTGGGGTCCTCACATAGAGAGACTAGCTGATAGACTCAGTTCAGCTGCCCATGCAGTTCGTCAAATTAAGAAAATATCTGACGTGGAAACAGCTAGACTTGTTTATTTTGGATACTTTCATAGTATTATGTCCTATGGGATTTTATTATGGGGATCGGCCGCGGATAGAAATTCAATTTTTATATTACAAAAGAGAGCAATCCGTGCTCTGTACAATCTGTCTGCTAGAAAATCATTACGGGAGATGTTTAAAACTATAAATATACTAACAGTCCCGTCGTTATACATTTATAAAAGTATAATGTATGTGCGAAAAAACCGTACTCGACTGCAGAAAATGTCTGATTTGAATCCAAAAGCACATCATAAACATAAAATTGTATTTCCTAAATGCAGACTACACCATTAACTCTTTCAAATGTAATGGTATTCGCTTCTATAATTTAATACCTGCACAAGTGGAAGGTCTCAATGAAACTAGGTTTAAAACCGAAATAAAAAACTACCTAATGAGCAAAGCATATTACACTGTAGATGATTTTGTAAAGGACAGCAATATTTGGAAAAGGAATATGTCAAAATCAGAACTATCGAGTAAAGTGGAATAATACTAAACATTAATGTAAATTTGTTTAAGTACCTACTGTATGTATTCATTGTTTGGATAATTTGTTTTTTTCACCATGACAAAGCCTTTTTACAGCTGCACCTAAATGACAAGGCCCCTTTACAGCTGATTATTTTTTATTTGACATTATTCTTTAGTATTATTTTATTACATACACAGATTATTTATGTATAATTTTATTGTAAGTGACGTTACCAAGTGTTCTTTTGAAATAATGGTTCGAATAAATGAATTGAATTGAATTGAATTGAATTGAATATAGTATGTAGAGTTCTAGAGATTATATCAGTTATATGGTTTCCATAGTACAAGATTTGCTTAGTTTGGGGTTAGATGGTGTTGTGTACTGTGAAATTGAAAATCCAAGAGAATCCTTGACTTCACCTATCGTAGGTATAGTCGAGAAGACGGAACTAAACACATCAGTAATATGAGATTTAAGTAATCCATTTGGGCTAGTATAGCCTTAAAAACTAAAAAGCTTTTGATGCCATTTGAGAAATATACTCATAGCTGCAATCTATTCTATAATAATATTTTAAAGCGTCAAAGAATGGATGTATAAAATCTGTTTTAAAAACATTTCACGTAGGTAATAAGCTATTGTAACGAAGTTCCTTAAACAAGAACAAAATTAAAAAATTTGACTACCTCAGATTTGTTATCCGTACAACATTCTACTAGTCAAGCCCTTTCATTTGATACCCATATTAAGGGAGTTGTGAAAAAAGAAATGTATTTTGCCATTTTGTGGAAGCGACCATCTTGGATTTGAAATTTGTCATAGTGCAATGTATTCTACTAGTCAAGCCCTTTCGTTTGATACCCATATTGCGGTAGTAGTGAAAAAAATAATATAATTCGCCATTTTGTGGTGGCGACCATCTTGGATTTGAAATTTGTTATAATGTATAGTGTTCTACTAGTCAAGCCCTTTCATTTGATACCCATATTGAGGTAGGTTGTGAAGAAATATTTTGTCCGCCATTTTGTGAGGGCGGCCATCTTGAATCTATATTAACCAAACATAGCTAAGAACATCCGCACGGATATTAAATTTCAAATAAGAAAACCACATCGAAATCGGCCCATCGGTTTGAGCTCTACGGTGCCACAGACAGACAGACAGACAGACAGACAGACAGACATCGACGTCAAACTTATAACACCCCTTTTTTTTTTTGGTCGGGGGTTAAAAATGTAAGTACCTAAAAATGTAAATGTACGTTTTGATGATATAAGGATTTTGATGAGCAATCATACTATAAAAAATGTAAATGAATCCGTAAAAAAAATATATATAACGAAATATATATTTTTTCTCACACTTAGGATACATAAAAACACCTAATAACAATACAAGCATCCAAATTCACCAACAATACAAATATTTGACCTGGGGGGAGAATCGAACCAACAGTCTACACCTCAGTGTGTAAACTCACTGTCAACCGACTGAGCCATCAGGTCAGTCCTGACCCCGAAATAAATGACTAAGATATGTACTAATACTATACTGACACTTAAAAAAAGTTCATATCGCATTGAATATAAATTGAACACTTATTCTAGTTTATAAACCCCTAAATAAACTCCAAACAGCAATTACGCAGAACAATCCTATCGACAAAACATTAAACCCGCAACTTTCCTGTCCCTCAAATGAATCTGAAAACAAAGAGGGATCACCGTTCATCCTCTTTTCACCCCCTTTCATCCCTCTCCCTTCCTCGCCCCTCGCGCGTAATTAACGAGAGTTTTTCTACCTTTTGTTCGTTCAGGAAGGGCAGCTAATTGTCTCTAATTAATTGGGCTTGGCCGTATTTTTAAACCCTTTTTACTGCGAGACGTTATGCAAAAAGTAACCATCGAAAAATACCGAGTTGATTAATATGACCGTTTCACAGTATCTTCAGTTTTGTTTATTAAATATAATTAAATAAAAATCTCTTAGGTGTAAGCTAAATTGATATGTATAAACCTAGCTTATAATATTTGTGGTTGAATCCCTAAAATTGCTTTTTGGCGATGGTTGCTTTTCGCTTAACGTCGTTCCATTGTGCGTTTTACCTCAGCGACGATTCGGAGTTCTTAACTCTTGAATTTTAAAGTTCGTAAATCGATTCCTTTGTTTTTGGTCTTTTGTGATTCTGTGTTGGTATTTATGAGCTGTGCTTAGATAATATTTTAAATTTTTCGCGTAAGAGCTTCTCTTCTTTTTAACCCCCGACCAAAAAAAGGGGGTTATAAGTTTGACGTCGATGTCTGTCTACCTGTCTGTATGTCTGTCTGTGTGTGTGTCTGTCTGTGGCACCGTAGAGCTCAAACGAATGGGTCGATTTCAATGTAGTTTTTTTTATTTAAAAGTTAATATTAGTGCAAATGTTCTTAGCTATGTTTGGTTAATATCGATTCAAGATGGCCGCCTCCACAAAATGGCGGACAAAATATTTCTTCACAACCTTCCTTAATATGGGTATCAAATGAAAGGGCTTGACTAGTAGAATACTATACACTATAATAAATTTCAGATCCAAGATGGCCGCCACCACAAAATGGCGAATTATGTATTTTTTTTCACTACTACCTCAATATGGGTATCAAACGAAAGGGCTTGACTATTAGAATACTGGGTATCAAATGAAAGGGCTTGGCTAGTATAATGTTGCACAGATAACTAATCCAAGGTAGTCAGGAATTAATCAAAATTTTTAATTTTGTTCTTGGTTATTTCTTAGTAAACAAAAATATAATGGCTTTGGTAAAAGTAAAAGGTAAAGTCTCTGGTAATGAGCTTAGTATAGTGTTAAGTTTTAATATGAATTAAATTATGTTAAAATATAATTATTCTGTTGTGTTGACTATTTTGTGTGCTGTACGAATAAACAGAACTGTTGCTTGCTAACAGATATTTTGCTTGTCTTGGTTTCCAATCAGAAATTACCTAGAATAAAACCTATTCACTCTCGATTTGAAGACACAAAGGTTGTAACCATCGGGGAAAACCCACTCAGGCAACATATTCCTTAGCCTAGACGTTCTTATCACAAGATTATCATATAGTCAAATCTCTTCGTTCGTGTCTTTGGAACATCATTGATGTTACATCAACCATGAAACGATGTCGTTTTTTCGAGCTACGAGCATTCCGATAGAAAAAAAAGGGCAATGTGGTATTAGATCGTGCAAATCAGTCGCACACTCTCCGAAGTGTTTCCGATAAGAACTGAACCAAACCAACAGGCCACTAAAATCTTTGTTATAATGTCACTATACTTACCGAAGTAAAATTCAAAAGTTTCAATTTTTTTTAATTCTTAGAACGTGATGGCAATACTGTTGATGGCAGTTCATTGCTTCATTCTTGTAAAAAAATTTGTCTCCTGAATTTTATATTCGTATTCATAATAATGTTTTTTTGCTAATGTAAACTATTGCAATTTTTTGTATATAATACATTATTGACATGTACCAAAAGAATTTTGACTATGACTATAGATCATACTCATCATAATTCCAACTTCCAACGAATCATTATGGCTTTGCAGCTACATATACTTATCTGTTTGTCATGATAAACTATACATTACCGATTCCTTATTATTGATAATAGATAAAAAAAACTGCTATCATAAAACCGTATAAGGTAACAAAAGTGAAAAGAATCTTATCTTTGTATAGTTAAAGTAATCATTAATAATTATAGCGTGATGATTTAATCGAAATAATTATTTACTCAGTCATTAATCTATAAAATCAGCAGTATTACCTATTATCGAGTAATAAACATAGTTTTGTAGTGGTAGAATTATTTGCAAAGTCCGCCTGGGGAAGTACACACGCCAGTTATTCCACCGCCAAGCAGTAATGTGCAAACATTACTGTGTTCCGGTTTGATGGGCAATGTTTCCAGAGAAATTACAGGGCTTAGAAATATAATATCTTAAATCTCTGGGTGGCGAGCGCAGTGCAGTGCTAGGTAAAGATTTGGAACAATAGCTGCGTGTCACTGTGCTGTCATGTTGCTTACATCAGGCACATGTCCTGCTCGTCTCGTCAATATTTATTTTAAAAACAATACAACTTTTGACATCTGACTTTTGCAGCTTGACATCTTTTGACATCACTGCTCAATACTTTTTTACTATCACTAAGTATAAAAAAATATTTTATTTATAATACACGGTAGTAGAACAGTAAGACGAATGTGGTAAGCATTGTTGCACTGTGGTCATAACAGCACAGTGCCACGCTGCTATTTGAACATGAAGAGCCCAAATCACGGCCTAGAACTGAACACATTCTTACCCAAAAAATAAGATGATTTATCACTTTGCTTTTAAACTGTCAAAGTTAAATCGGTACAGAAAATCTCAATACCGGTTTAAATTTGCTCAAAAATGGGAGCTTTTTTGCTGATGTAGCTCTCTAATATACAACAGTGCAGCGGTTAGAGCTCATTTGACGTCACTATCACTGAAAAATATACTATGTATACTGATTTTCATCATCATCATCATCAGCCTATCTTAGTCCACTTCTGGACATAGCCCTTTCTAAATGATTCGCCACTCAGCCCGAACCTCAGCGTTACGTCTACCATCCACTGCCTGCTGTCTTCCGTAACTTCATCAACTATCACTTTATTAGTATTAATGTACCCAAACATTTTACAGCTTCTCAATGACGAGCGAGGCTCCGATATTTCGATGCAGTTTCACGCACCATGTTTACGGGTAAACCTGGTAATGTCTGAAATTGACACAGAAGTTTCTAATAAGGAAATACATATCGAACTACCTCCATTCTCTGTCTTTTGAAATAATTACTACTTTTAGTGGAATTTGAACATAAATCTCACCAAAAAATTTACGCTGTATCAGAGCTTTTGCTATTTGGAACAACTACTCTATATGTGTCTTGTACATGTCAATAATGTATTATATACGTTTTGGAGTAGGCGTTCGATAGAGTTCCACGTGAGGGCGTGAGTCATTACGTATCAATCTCGAGATGGCAGGAATTCCAGGAAAGTTTATTTTCGTCAGTTTCACGAGGGAGTAAAAGTGTAGGTTCAGTGTGAAAATAATCTTTTTAAAGAAATTTCTGTCACAAGTGGAGTAAAGCAGGGGTGTGTGGTGGCCCACTCGCTTTTCTCCTTGTACTTTACATTGTTAATGAGAAATCCTCTCCAATCTTTTGAAAATTATATAACGTTACTAGCGGCCCGCCCCGGCTTCGCCCGTGGTACATATATATAACCTACAGCATTCAAGGATTACGTATATATGAAAGAACGGTGAACGATTTTTTTTAATCGGTTCAGTAGTTCCCAAGATTAGTGTACAAACTATATATATATATATATATGCTATAGGCTACTTTTGATCCCCAAATTATCGTGCTGGTTACTGGGTCAGAAGTGACACCTGTAGACAACTGGCGGGGATAACTAATTAAATGACGATTGATAAGTTATCGACCGGGGATGAAAAATGATTAAATTACTAAAATGGCTATTAAAAAATAAGGGTTGATTGTAGAAGGGTGAAAATTGAGGATTGTATGTATTTTTGTATGTTGTATCATAAAAAAATAGAAATTAAAATTTTTGTCTAAAAAATTAAAAAAAAAATTTAGGGGTGGACTACCCCTAACATTTAGGGGGATGAAAAATAGATGTTGGCCGATTCTCATAGATACCAGATAAGCACAAAAAATTTCATTAAAATCGGTCAAGCCGTTTCGGAGGAGTATGGCAACGAAAACTGTGACACGAGAATTTTATATATTAGATATAGTAGGACTGATAAGGGCGTATTTGACATTTAAAAAGCAAATTCGAAAGAGATGCTGGTTGTGGACGTATATGCAGGCATACATTATCTCTCATGTATGACGGCGGATATGGTGGATTTCGCAGTTTTCGATTCACAGTTTTTCGCAAATGCGTTGCATATCTATGATAGATAAGATAGATAATCTATCTTATCAAAAAGTTTAGCGCTAATCACTAAGTAGTGATTAGCGCTTCTAAGATTCTAAAGCATTTAGATATAAAGAGTGTAGCTGATGCTACAACCCTTGTTTCTGATAATAGTCTTAGAGAAAGTAAATCGCTTCAAATATCTGGGAAGTCGTTACTTCCCAGAAATATTGTTAGCATTACGGGTCTTCGAATTTGCTCTTTTTGGAATTAATTTATGCGTGGGAGATTATTTGCCAAAGCTGTTAACATCTCCAGCATAGCTTCAGAGAGGTGGGAGGAATTTGCTGCCTTTAGATTGTTGTGGTGGATGCAGCCAAAGGGTTTGAGGAGTGTCGCCTTGAGGATTTCAACCAGAAGTACCAAACTCAGAAATGAGGAACTAAACCTTTATTTTAAATCTTGTATTTTATTCCCATACAATATAAAAAAATGCATTTGCCTGGTCCAAAAACATCGAACTCTTCGTAACACAACATACAACACACTTCGTAACAGAGCAGGCGTTCTCTTTACCGATCGACAAATGAAGTGCCAATGTGAATAGAGAGAACGTATTTAGCAAATTATTTAATGAATTAGTAACAAATTAATCACTTGCCTTTTAGGCTGAAATTATGCAGCGCACCATATTGTAATATCTATATATTGTACATAATATCCATAGTGTAATATCTGTTTATAAATTCAAATACAACTTTTGGCGAACCAATTACCTTTGACTTTTGAATAAAACTTTGAATTATTTTACATCTTTTTGGCCTAACTGTATGCGATGTGGTGATTATTACTTAGTAGAATGGGAGGAGCTTTTATAACTTACCTATGTGTTCATTATCTACACATTTTCGATGAAAGTGAAAAGTAACAGTATTATGGAGTCTTAAAAAAAAGAAAGAAATATAATTCCCGTGTAATACTTCGTTGCAAATGGCTATTATTAACTATATCTTTTCGTCATACTTAAAACCTTACATAATTATAAGGAAATAAGTATCTTATCTAATAGGAAAATTAATGTTAATATTGTTGTTTGTGTTAAAACAACTCAGAATAATTATGATAAAAAAATAACCGATTCTCCATAATCAGAATTATTGGTAGATAGTACTGAAACTGCTTATAGCAAGTATTTATATTATTAGAGGTACTTTTTACATAGTTAGCTTGGGAAGTACCACACCTGTGCCCATGCGCGGTCCGAGGGGGGGGAGGGGGGGGGGGGTTACAGGGGACATGACCCCCCCCAAAATCGTTTGAACAAAAAATCTAAGAAAATTAAAAATATCTGATAGTACATAGACTATTTTTTAACGCGGGAAAACAACTAGAACGGGATCTACGCGGGTAAAATCTTAGGGACTACTAGTAAAGTATTTTTTACTCGATTTATTGTATTTCTACTTGTGACCCCTTTATTTTTTTATTGTTTTATTTATTTCTGATTAAATCTATTAATGTATGAAGTGCCTCATAAAAGCTATAACAATCGTACTGTTATAGAACATTGTTGTAGAATCAAGCGATCTTAAAGCTATTAACGTTTTGTTAAGAAGAATTAAAAGACAATGGTTTCCGAATCAATTATGTCAAGTTTCATTACCTAAAGGTTAAACGATGTCAATATCTCGGTTTAAACCACACTCGATTTCTTGAAAACAGCAATTTTTATAACTATGTAACATACATCGCTCTTTCACTTTTCAAAGCGAGCAATCTACAAGCAGCGAGAAGCGGTAATAGTTAACGAATTCAGAGAATTAGTATGATCGTTAAGGATCTCGGGATGTAAGGCGGTGATTTGGTGGACAGCAGTGAGTTGAATCGATTGAGATAATGGCCGATTACTTAGTAAGCTGACAACCCTAAGGGATCGTAGTGATGAGGTGTGAATTTGTATATATTTTCATCGAAAACTATTTTATTTTTACAATTTATAACTAAGTTTCTTTATTATTTTATTTATCACTCCTTTGACGTTTTTGTCAACGGTGAACTTAGCTAGTTGGTAAAGATCGTAAAATCAAATTTCGTTCTGAAATTCCTGCTGCATGGCGCAGAGTATGATTTTATTGAAATATTAGCGTATTTCTAATAAATAAATAAATATTAGCGGACCCACAACACAATTTTATTTCTCTATACTATATTATAACCAATATTGTATTCGTTCTGAAATTCCTGCTGCATGGCGCAGAGTATGATTTTACTCAAATCTTAGCGTATTTCTAGTAAATAAATAAATATTAGTGGACCCACGACATAATTTTATTTATTTATCTATACTT
Source organism: Ectropis grisescens (assembly GCA_017562165.1). Taxonomy (NCBI): domain Eukaryota; kingdom Metazoa; phylum Arthropoda; class Insecta; order Lepidoptera; family Geometridae; genus Ectropis; species Ectropis grisescens. The sequence goes on from CM029773.1 coordinate 18,936,426, forward strand.
TATTATGACAAATATTGGATTTATACTAAACAAGGTAAGAAGAGTTAAAGGTTTATTAAACATCTCCAATTTCAAGGGAAGTGTTATGTGATGATAAATCAGTTTTATCAAATAAGTTTTAAAATACCAACATTATTGCTTTTATATTATCATTAACAGCACTGTTGTCAAAACCAAACACATAAGCATGCTGATTACGCTTCCGATGTGTAGTGGGCTTGAACATTTTGATTATCTGTAGACCTTCATTGATCTATGGATAATTCAGGTGTGCTTAGTGTAAGTAGTTAGATAGGTATGTAGCGTTGGGTGTTGTGTAATTATTATTGTATTTTAGTTTTGTTAATAAAAGCTCTGACCCTGTAAAATACATAAGCTACTATGAAGAAAATGAGTGCTACGAAAATTCTACTAATGTTATAAATGCGAAAGTTTGAATGTATGGATGTGTGTTGCTCAATCACGTCGGTACGTCTGAATAGATCTGGTTAAACTTTGAAACATAATAATTGTAGTTTAAAATAGCATATAGACTACTTTATCACATGAAAATATCGGGAACGAAAACCACGCGGGTAAAACCGTGGGGTGCTGCTAGTAGCACAATTGTATTTACGAACATAACACAGAGTAATAATTATGTAAGAAGTTTCTGATGATTTATCAGGAATTAAACATATTTTAAATCAAATATTTATGTGTGGAAAATGATTAAATTTAATCTCGCAATTCGACATTATTGATATCGATATGTGTCTTTGAACGTAGCTGTCCCAACACTATCGAGCTTCCCACCTAATGTTGTATTGATTTTGATTCTATTTTTATGCGACCCACCTCGACGCTATGAATACGACATTTCAAATGTGTCCATTTATTGGAAATATGTATTTGATTGTACAGTTAACTGCTAGAAAATGTCTTGCCTAAAAGGGCAAAGATATAGGCTATTGTACAAGGCGTCATTATAATGGAAATAAACCTGTGAATGATAGTTCTCAATTTTGCCAAATATTGGTGAAATATGGCGCCAATGTTTCATTTTGCTACATAAATTTGAAAGGCATATATCAATGTCAATAATTTCCCATATATTGTGACTTGTGACCCATTCACATTCCACTCGCCTACTTTTGGCACGAAAACATGTTTGTACGTACTTTTTAACTCATTCACGGTTAAATCACTTATGGTATCGTCAGTCCAACTTAAGTGTTTATTTAAAAGTAGTTAAGTTAAGTTTAACTTTGCCAGTTATTCTGCCACCAAGCAGTAATGTGCAAACATTATTGTGTTTCGGTTTGAAGGGCAATGTTTCCAGAGAAATTACAGGGCTTAGACATATAACATCTTAGGTCTCTGGGTGATGCAGCATGGGAGGTAGCGTGGTGGATTATTGATCTATTTTCTGTACCAAACTTCTATACCAATTTGTCTCCAAGAATCTGATGCCTTTTTGAGCTGCCTAGAGCCTGAGTCTAATGAAGTCCACGCTCCGACCAAATTATGCTCAGATCGAGGATCCCGATAACTTTCAACTTGAACTTCAAAATCGCTTCGAATCCTTAGATGAGTGCGTAACGGCGGACGAAATAAATGACAGGCTAGTGGAAACTGTACATGCTGTTGGCAGAAAATTTTATAAGAGCCGACGCCAAAATAGAACCCAAAAACTCTCTGATCAAACTCTAGATCTCATGGCGGTCGACATGACGGTATACAGACGGCTCAATAGACAGATCTCTACTTGTGTGCGACGCGACATACGCTGCTTCAATACTTCGAGTATTGAAGAAGCAATTAAGCAGAACAAAGGCTCGAAAGTGTTCGCAAGAAATCTGTCTCTTGGGCAAAGTCAGCTGACCAAACTGAAGACCGATAGTGGTAACATCGTCTCGTCGAAGCCCGAGATTTTGGAGGAGATTGAGAGGTTCTATGAACAGTTATACACCTCTACGCAAGCACAACCTGTCGTTAGCATGGCAAAAGACCCCAGAGCCAAGCTGACCCGACACTTTACCGAAGATATCCCGGAAGTCAGCCTGTATGAGATTAGGATGGCCCTCAAACAACTTAAAAACAACAAGGCACCTGGCGACGACGGTATTACGACTGAACTTCTGAGAGCGGGTGGAAAACCGGTACTTAAAGTCCTCCAGAAGCTGTTCGACTCCGTCATACTTAACGGTAATACGCCAGAAGCGTGGAGCGGAAGTGTGGTGGTGCTCTTCTTCAAAAAAGGTGACAACACCTTGTTGAAGAACTACAGACCCATCTCACTTCTGAGCCACGTTTATAAGTTGTTTTCGAGGGTCATCACGAATCGTCTCGCACGCAGGTTTGACAACTTCCAGCCACCCGAACAAGCCGGTTTCCGAAAAGGCTATAGTACCATAGACCACATCCATACGCTTCGGCAGATTATACAGAAAACCGAGGAGTATAATCGGCCACTATGTATAGCGTATGTGGACTATGAGAAAGCCTTCGATTCCATCGAGACCTGGGCAGTGCTTCAGTCTCTCCAGCGATGCCGCATTGACTATCGCTATATCGAAGTGTTGAAGTGTATCTACACATCTACAGTCGAAACACAGTATTACATACTAGTTCGGAACTGATGGGTTCCAATTGATCTTGTTAAATGTATTTGTTTCAATAAAGTATTTTTGTATTTGTATTTTTGTATTTAGTAAAGCCACAATGTCTGTCCGGTTACAGGATCAGTGCACAAAACATATCCAGCTACAGAAAGGCGTGAGACAGGGAGATGTTATATCTCCGAAACTGTTAACTGCCGCGCTGGAAGATGTTTTTAAGCTACTGGACTGGAACGGATATGGCATCAATATCAACGGCGAATACATCACTCACCTTCGGTTTGCCGACGACATAGTCATTGTGGCGGAGTCGCTGGAGGACCTCGGTGCTATGCTCAGGGACCTCGGTAGAGTATCCCAACAGGTAGGTTTGAGGATGAATATGGACAAGACGAAAGTCATGTCAAATGTTCATGTCTCACCTGTACCGGTTATTGTTGGGAATACCACACTCGAAGTTGTTGACGAATACGTCTACCTGGGACAAAAGATCCAATTAGGCAGATCCAACTTCGACAAAGAGGTCCAGCGAAGAATCCAACTCGGATGGCAGCGTTCGGGAAACTTCGGCACATCTTTGAGTCCAGAATACCCCAATGCCTAAAGACGAAAGTCTTTAACCAGTGCGTGTTGCCAGTGATGACTTATGGAACTGAGACGTGGTCCTTAACTGTGGGCCTCATAACGAAGCTCAAAGTCACACAGCGAGCTATGGAGAGAGCTATGCTCGGAGTCTCTTTGCGCGACAGAATCCGTAATGAGGATATTCGCAAAATAACGAAAGTGGCCGACATAGCTCAAAGAGTAAGCAAGCTGAAGTGGCAATGGGCAGGCCACATCGCTCGCAGAACTGACAACCGATGGGGAAGAAAGGTTTTCGAGTGGCGACCACGAACCGGAAGACGCCGTGTTGGACGGCCTCCCACTAGATGGACAGATGACCTCACAAAGGTCGCTGGAAACCGCTGGTTGCAGGTTGCGCAGGACCGATCGTTGTGGAAATCTAGGGGGGAGGCCTATGTTCAGCAGTGGACGTCTTGCGGTTGATGATGATGATGATGATGAGAGCCTGAGTAAACGTTTGTAATACCGAAGCTATTTATTCCTTTCTAGGAGCGCAAATTAATGTTCGGTTAGTTTTAAAACAATTTTTTAAGTCCTAATAGGTTTCGTCCCTACATTTTTTTAAAGTTCTTTTTTCGATTTTATATATTTAATCTATATCATTTTTCTTTTATTCACTTTTTTCTATTTTATCACATCACATTCTAGTACCTATGATTTATGAATTTAGAATAAAACTTATTCATCTTCGAATCAGATTGCCAGATTATAGAACACTTATTAAATATTATATTTGGATAAGTACTTATAATATTTTGTTCTAAATTTACAACCAGGTTTTAGATCAAGCTTGCCTATTTTAAGTAGGTTAATGTTTTTTGAAACTCTATAGGTAGTATCTGAGTAATTTTCTTTCAAAGACAAGCTTTGAAGGTAAATGAGAGTTGTACGTGGGCTTACGTATTTATAGAAAGGATCTTGTTTATGAAAATTTAAAGGTATTAAAATAATTATAATTCCGTTGACCTTTTCCATATGCCTTTGACAACTCGACCCTTAAAGATTTCCTAAGTATAGATAAAAGCGGATATTTTCTTTATTTAAAGGTTTTACATGGTCCATTTAATATGTATTTAACCAGCAGTGTCTTATGGTTTTACTTCCGTTCCCATTATTTTCGGGATAAAATTTTAAACATTTCAAGTGTAAATGAGATTTTTTTATACTATAAAATAACAGAACGAGCAGTACATGTGCCTGATAGTAAGCAACACGCCCCATAACAGCACAATATGCAGCTATTGTAACACGAAGAACCCAAATCATATCTAACACTGCACTGCGCTCGTTACCTAGAGATATAAGACGATTGTTGTTGATGCTCTGTATTTTTCTGGAAACATTGCCCTTCAAACCGGAACTCAGTAACTTTGACACATTACTACAAAATAACTGGTAAAGGAACGTCGTCGAGGAGGCACGTCCCTGCAAAGAGTACTATTAAATACTACACCAACCTTAGTAGGTAAGAAGAATGGAAAGATAAAGCTTGACAATTGATTGCAATCCTTAATTCTTTGTTTTACAGCTCAATCTGTATCTACAGTAGTAATAATAAACTAGAGTGCAGCAATATCGGCCACTTAAGACTCCGATGAGCGATTAAGTCGCTTGACATCGAACCACATAAACCAGCTTTATTACAGACTATCGAGCCCTTTATAAGCTGTGGCTGCTTACGTAGCGGATAGCGGAGAAATAATAAGCGATTTTGGAACGATTTTTATTGCCTTGACTAGGGCTGCGTTCAAGTATTGCGTTACAATTTTTTTTAAAGATTTAATTCCCTACCTTGTAACGTGCCGTAATAGTTTTCTGCATCGTCCCTAAACGTTATCTAAGTAACTATTTTAACTAAAAGTCACCACAGCAGGTGTCAACTTGGATGATTTTTTTAAAAGTATTTAGTGACGGGAAGAGTAGGACATGTGACGGTAAGCGACACGCCTGCTCATAACGGCACAGTGTCACGCAGCTACTGGAACATGAAGATTATAAAATATTTCGTAGCACTGCATTGTGCTCATAAGATGATTTAAGTCTCTATGCCCTCTAATTTCAGCGAAGGTATCTAAGGAATTAAGGAAGGTACTTACCTAGGCGGACAATACAGAGATACCACTACAACATTTTAATTATCTAGTTTTTTTTTAACTAAAGAATAACGTAACCTATTGTTTTAAGTAAGTAACCCTTAAGTGTTTAAGTAACCCTTCCCCCTATAACGAAATGAATGTAACATTTCACAAGACAATTCCTTCCTCAAATTACATGACGTAATAAATGAACACCTCCTAGCCTTGCGATTCAGTTGGTGGTGAGTCTGCCTAATAAGTCATAAGCCTCGGAGTCAATAACCAGTAACTATTACATAATAAAACAAATTAATATTTTTGGATTTTTTACGCAGCACTCAACAAGCCCCAAACTAATCAAAGCTGATATAATAAGTATATAATTGGCAATGCATAGAAAGACCCAAACATAGACAAAAATTTAAAACAGCTATTAAAATATGTCTATAAATATTTATTTTACATATTTACATAACCTCATTGACATCCTAATAATTAGGATTAGAATCTAATATATAAAAAAAAAAAAACTAATAGGTAATTAGGTATACAAAACGATGTGACATTTGATTAATATGATGTGACGGTAATTTTTTTCTTTTATAGTTTTACACTTGACCGCCATCTCGCCTGATTTTAAGCGACAATGCGGTATACGATGGAGCGTGTTTACCTAGAAAAAAAAACCGATTCACTTTCGATTTGACGACACTAAGATTAAGATTGTAATCATCGGGGAAAACCCACTCAGTCAACGTATTCCATAGCCTAGACGTTCAGACACAAAAGTAGAGACAAATCTCTTCGTTCGTGTCTTTGCAACATCAACTATGAAACGTTGTCGCCTTTTCGAGCTACGACCATTCCAATAGATAAAAAGGGCATAGATCATGAAAATCAGAAGCACACTCTCTGAAGTATATCCGATAAAAAACCGATGGACTAGCAATTTTTCCGAGCCAGCCGATCCATCCCAATGGTGCGAACACAGTACTCCATACTAGAGAGAATCTGTGCTTGGTATAACGTGAGCAACTGTTCAGACTTAAAGTACCTTCGTACCTTTGAGGGCACACCTAGCATTGCATTGCTTCTGTACTTTCGTACACTAATCGCTATAAGTGAGGACACCGCCTTACCCTATATAGCTCTTATTAAGTTTATTTATTGTTTGGAGGAGGAATGTGGCGTAAAACCGGGGCGGTTCTGCTTGTGACTCATTTTCGATGGATTATAATGACTTTATTATAGGTTTAATAAAACTGTTGGTCTTAATTTTTACGATTTGGGTATTCGTTGTCGAGGTTTTCGTTTTTGTTTGAGTTTTGATACGGACAATTCGGTTTATGATTTGAGATAAGTTTTTGTCATTAATTTTGGTAATAAATAATCATACTAATATTATAAATGCTAAAGTTTGGGTCTGTTGATCAATTACAGATTATAGGTAGCCTGGAATAGAACACCGGTTACTTTGTTTCGCGGGAAGTTTAAAAGAATGGGAACGTTGCGAGTAAAGCCGCAGGATGCTACTAGTATGCGAACGGTAAATATTGTACATTTGTATCGTTTCTTTTTAACAAAGTGGGCTGCTAATGCTTTCCCTACTGTACAAAATTAGCTTTTTAAACCTATTTTTCATTCCAGTTTTGTCATAGAAACCTCTAAACCGTGGAAAGCGTCGTTACCAGAAAAGGTATACCCTGGATGTCTACAAGTTTACAGTGAATTGATATATTTTAGGTAAACGCTTCATTGTAGAGCGCATCGTCACTATCAAGCGATTTGGCGGTCAAGTGCAAACCTAAAATCATTAAAAAACAATAATGACAGCTTCGATTATTTTTGAAGTGAACATTTGAACGGCACTTGAAATTGTGTTGAGGTTTTTTTGGTAGAATTAATATTATGGGTTCGCAATACCAACATGCTAACGAAGCGTCGAAATGGAGGTAGCGGAGTAGTGGAGCGTGACGTAAGCGTTACACGCTGTTGATGGGTAAAATCTTGTGAGTTTTGACCATAGAGTACACAGTACACAGCATCGGCGCTTAACGTCATGGATAATTAAATTACATTTTATTGACAAGCCAAAAGAAAAAATACACGATAAACATTAAAATCACGTTTAAAGATTCCGTTACATAGATACATTGATTCATAAATACATTCATTAACACGGTTTTATTAACACAAAGCGAGTTAATAACAATACATTTCAAAACTAGTCATCAAAATAGAAACACAATTGGTGGAACTATCCGCGTAACTTACAAAAAAAAACATATATCCGAATAAAAAACGTCTTATTTTATAAAGTCTGTAAAAAAGTCTGATCCAACATTGAAAAAATTCTGTTACCACAATGCCGGTTCTAGATCTTCATGGATAAGATCTTTAGATCATACTTCATAGTCAGCTAACTACATTTCAAACTTTCGTTTCCAAATCCAAACTTCTATCAAATGTACACTTACCTATACTAATTTTTATAGCCCTCCCTACCTGCTTCGATAAACTGGCGACAAACGTTTTAGCGCCCTTAGAAAACCACATCAAAATAGTTCTCAAAAAATAGATTACATCTGAAATAAATCCCTTACCAACATTGATATAAGAGTCAAGATAAATGGTAACTCTTTTTTAGGTGTACAAGTTAACTTTGTTTTGAAAAACACTATAAAACAGCTTCTAGTGTTGGTTGTATAAAAAGACGAACAATCCGTTTTTTGTCGGATAAGGTTTGATTGATTTGTTGTGTACTTACGGAAGGCTTTTAAGCCTCTTAGATTGATTGGGGCTACGGAGCAATTCTGATGATAAGGTAGAAGAAAGTGATGACAGAGATATATCATCATCATCATCAGGTATATTATGGAGCTCCGTAACCTACCCTAACTGAAACTATCGGATATTAAAAAAAATCCGTAAACGTAATCCGTTTCAAAAATTTCGGATAGTTTCGGATAGAGTCGACTTTTCGGAGATATTTTTTCGATACGAACCCATATATATATATTTTTTTTTATTTAAGAGTGACCAGACGAGCGTGCTATGTGCCTGATGGTACGGAACATGCCTGCCACATAACAACACAGTGACACGCAGCTATTAGAACATGAAGAGCCCCAATCATTACCTAGCACTGCACTGCGCTCGTCACCCAGAGATCTAAGATGTCATATCTCTAAGCCCTGTAATTTTTCTGGAAACATTGCCCTAAAAACACTAAAAAATGATAAGACATAAAAATGCTTTTTGTTAAATATAGTCGTCAGTTTTGACTGTTAGAAGTTTAATATATTCAACCTAATATCTACAAATACATATAATTTATTGATAATGTTGGGTTACAAGTCAAAGACTATCCGTAACCCAAACTATCCGAAACTAATGGATAATCCGAAATAATTACATATCCGTATTCGTATTCGAAACCGATGTAATTTCATTCCTATATCGATATCCGTATCCAGATCCAAAATAACATCTCCATAACACCCCTAATCATCATCATCATCGTCGCATTATTAACAGCTAATCTTAGCATACAGCATGACAATTCTTCTCCAAACAATTGATAATGTTTTTGAAAAAAAATGTGTTATGAATAATTTAGTTTAGTTAAGTTGGCCTGTTATATTTTCTAGTGATCTCTATGCAGCGCTGGGGAAATACCACACCTTTGTCAGTTATTGTACCACCAAGCAGTGATGTGCAAACATCACTGTGTTCCGGTTTGAAGGGGGATGTTTCCAGATGGAATTACAGGGCTTAGAGATATAACATCTTAGATCTCAGGGTGATGAGCGCAGCGCAGCGCTAGGTAATTATTTAGACTCTTCATTTTCCAATAGCTACGTGGCACTATGCTACGAGTATGTGTTCAGCTGTTATATGCCAGACATGCTGCTTACCATCAGGTACAAGTCATATTCGTCTTTATCACTCTTTATAAATAAAAAAGATAAATCTGAATTAATTACAGGGCATAGAGATGAATTGTCTTGTATTTATCTCAGGGTGACGAGTGCAGTGCAGTGCTAGGTATTGATTTGGACTCTTCATATTCCAATAGGTGTCACTGTGCTGTTATGCAGGGCATGGCAGGCGTGTTGCTTACCATCAGGCACATGTCTCGCCTTATCACTGTATAATAAAAAAGTTCGTAACACAATTTTGAAAGAAGTTTGAGTTTCGAGTATCTTACTCAAAGGTGCAAGCGGAATTGGAATCTACGACCTCGCGACTACGAAATTAGTCTAGCCACTAGACTCTTACGGCTATATTGATATACATATCTCTATGTATAAAAATGTTTTGTTGGTTTGTGTACGCTTCAAAAATTCAAAAAGTTCTGCACCGATGGAGCTGAAACTTTAGAATGATATGTAATCCGCATCAAGGATTGTTTTTATCTAATTTTTGTATCACAATGTGCCACTGCGAAGCGTGGCAGGGTACAGCTAGTGTAAGTATTCTAAATGTATATTTTCAAACAGCCTTTGAAATCACGACTTACGCCTTAATGGGTAAACTCACACGCAGCAAAATTTTTAATTTGTAATATCTGTAGAAACTTTAATGCTGTTGGATGATGAAAATAAAATTTTGTGTTTCAAATACATAGCGATTCAGTCAAGGGATGAGCCACGTGCTTGAATGAACGAGTCAACGGATATGAAATGTGAAGTTGTAGTCCTTTCAAAATATTTTTTTCTAAATAGGCAAGATTAAGATGAAGGCAAAAACATCGGTTTACCGATGTTTTTGCTAGTGGTACTTTATCGTATTTGAATAGATGTTCTCGTATTACTGGTTGACAAATTAATTATAGTTAGTTGGTACGTTTTATTTGATAGGTTAGAAAAAACAGCGTAGTATGATTTGGCATTTTTTAATTTTAAAACTTACTGTGTAAGTGGAATAAATTGAGAAATGGAGAATTCATCACACGAAGCTACCATAAGAGTAAGAAAACTACATTATGTTAATGTTGGAGTTTTCTACTTACTCGGAGCGTTTTCTCAGAAGGATAGATAGCCAAGATTTCAATTCACAACACACACACGTAGCCGAAAGAGATATTTCTTGGATGTAGGTAGATACTGTTTTTTTTCAAGATTGTTTCTTTCACTAGTAACGAAAACGGTGATTGAACTGTCTATACCTCTGAGTCACGACTTAACTAATTAAATTCCATAGTTAAAAATTCTGTCACCGCTGACCTGAATGTTTGGCTAAAATGACTCACGTATAATGAAAACCGTCAAGATTTCTTATTTTGCTAATATTCCCTTAGAAACAACTAAACACCTGAAATCATCCACATTACTCGCTGAAGAAATGTTGAAGGAAAATGTTAATTGCCCATCATCTACATTTGAGTTTCATCAAGTTACTGCCACTGCAATACTAAAAACATTCAAAGATATTAAAGTAAAGAATACTGAAGACTTATGGGTATTATCGGTAAGAGTACTTGATGGAATTATTGATAGCATTGTTCCATACCTAGCGGAATTATTCAACGAGTGCATTAGATGTGGCACATTTCCCGACATGATGAAATATAGCAAAGTTATACAGTTGTTCAAATCTGGCGACAAAAACGAACCTGGCAACTATAGACCCATTTCTGTTTTGCCCTGCCTTAGTAAAATATTTGAGAAACTCATATTCAAGCAACTTCTGTCTTATTTTAATGTTAATAATCTATTACATAACAACCAATTTGGTTTCACAAAAGGACGTTCCACTATAGATGCAGGTGTTGAACTGACTAATTACATAATAAAAGCCTGGGAGGACCATCATGATGTTCTCGGTGTATTTTGTGACTTGTCGAAGGCTTTCGACTGTGTTCATCATGACACTTTTTTGAAGAAATTGCAGTTTCATGGGCTATCGAAACCAGCTTTAAATTTTATTTCTTCGTATCTTAAAGATCGTGTACAGATAGTTGACATTGACGGTGTACAATCAAATGAGTCCCCTATAAAGATGGGTGTACCTCAAGGCTCCATACTTGGACCCTTATTGTTTGTTATATATGTTAATTATCTACCTTTTATGATAAAAAACATAAAAATATAGAAACAGTTATGTTCGCTGACGATACGTCACTTCTATTCAAGGTTAAAAGAGGAATAAATGATTTTACAGAAATCAACGCAATTTTAGACATCATTTACAAATGGTTCGATGCAAATAATCTGGTACTTAATCCAAATAAAACTAAATGTATGAAGTTCACTCTATGTAATGTGTGTATTCGAAGCTTCAGTGGGGTCCTCACATAGAGAGACTGGCTGAGCGACTCAGTTCAGCTGCCCATGCCGTTCGACAAATTAAGAAGATATCAACGTAGCAACAGCCCGATTTGTTTATTTTGGTTACTTTTATAGTATAATGTCCTACGGAATCTTATTATGGGGATCTGCTGCGGATAGAAATTCCATTTTCATATTACAAAAGCGAGCAATCCGTGCTCTGTACAATCTGTCAGCTAGAGAATCATTACGGGACATTTTTAAAACTATAAATATACTAACAGTCACGTCATTGTATATATATGTAAAAAAAATCGAAGTCGACTGAAGAAATTGTCTAATTTGAATCCAAAAGCACACCATAAACATAAAATTGTGTTTCCTAAATGCAGGCTGCAAAAAACAAATAACTCTTTTAAATGTAATGGTATTCGCTTCTATAATTTAATCCCAGTACAAGTGGAAGGTCTCAATGAAACTAGGTTTAAAACTGAAATAAAGAGCTACCTAATGGGCAAAGCGTATTATACTGTAGATGATTTTGTAAAGGACAGTAATGTTTGGAAAAGGAATATGTCGAAATTGGAACTATTGAACAAGGTTAAATAATACTGGACATTAATGTAACTTTTTATAAGTACTGTATGTATTAATTATTTAGATAATTGTATTTTGTCATAACAAAGCCTTTTTACAGCTGCATCTGATTGACAAGGCCCCTTTACAGCTGATTAGTTTTATTTGACATTATTTTTTGGTATTATTCTATTACAAAGATGTTTTATTTAAATAGAATATGTACACTGAATAATGATCTATAATTTAATTGTAAGTGACGTTACCAAGTATTCTTTTGAAATAATGGTTCGAATAAATAAATTGAATTGAATTGAATTACGGATTTAAAACGTAAGAGACAGGTCCATCACTTAATACGTCCAATCCAACATCTCACAATCATAAACAACATGTGAGCCTTGGCTTTCAACTTTTATAGGATCCCAAACTCCAAACTCAAAAAAAGTACACATTATAAAGACATCTTTGGACCGTTTGGCCTTTTTTATACGTGTTTTTTTAAGACGATTAACTAAATGGGTGTTTTAATTGCCCTCTCTTAATTGTTTGAAAAAGGGATTAGTTTTTTATGGCGATCCGGGAGCTTAATAGCTTAGTTGATATGGGACAATGACTGGTAGATTTTAAGATGGGACCGTATTGTGGTATTAAAATTCTATGATGTCGTTGATGGTGATCGTTGAGTCTAAATAGTTTCGGAATGTGGGGGCCCTGGTTAAATCAAGCTCTGTTTGATTTTCTTCGTAACGTACGTACGGACCAAAATTTTGACTTTAATTTAGTTTTTTATCTTCTATTTACTTACACAGAAAATAATACTATTTACGTTTTAAAAGCGTATATTTTTTCAGTACGGTTACTGATGTTTTGCTGTTTACTGTTTGTGCCGAAGGGCTGGTATGTATCCTATATACCTATTAACACACAAGTGAGTACATAAGTTATAATATCACATTTGTTGTTGTGTTTTCAAATGGTTTTTAGATTTTTTGTTGTATGCAAATATTATCATTTACTATTAAATAAAATACTTACGCGCCATTATTAAAAATGCGTTTCTTTATAAAATCGAGAGGAAAATGCACCTGATCTTAAGTAATAGGTAGATCCTTGAAAGCAGCGACCACACAGCGACACGGCTATTTGAACTAATTATCTACCCAGTACCTACTGTGCTGTGGTCGTCACCCAGATGTGAAATGTATGCTTAGTTAGTAACTTTTAGTTAGTATTGAGTATTGACCTCAGTTGCGTTGACGGGTGACGAACGCTGTGTGGTGCTCGGTAATTATTTAGACCCTTCATGTCCCAATTAGTGGGTGTCACTGTATTGTGGTAGGCATGTCGCTTTCCATCAGACATAAGTCCTACTTGTCTTGTCACTTTATACTATAAAAAAAGCGCTAGGCACGTGTGTTTTAAATGTGAACACTTCGATAGTAGGACATAAAATATTTATGTTTGATATTTCGCGACTGCGCCCGCTACCGGCTTTGGAATTTAGGTTACTCGGAGAGTCAATGTATGATCTCTAACTTTCAGTGGCGGTCTTAGGTGGTGGCGGCCGGGCCATCCCCCGGGGTCTCGCTCTTGCAGAGGCCTCGCATCTAGGAAATTTATAAAAAAACAATTTCTTACCTATGTATATTTTTTATATTTAAAACTTGTCATTTTGATTCTTGATAATTTACTAAAGTTATAACATAATGATAAAATAAATTAAAGTTGGTTAACTAATTCATTCATTCGAATCATAATTGGTAAATTTATTTTTTAGTAGGTACTTGAAAAAAACACGCCTCGAAACACTTGAATATAATTTTTTTAATGCTCAGCACTTAGGGACTAATAGTATTATATAGTCTGTGACTCGGGTGTAGGAGACGTAATGTTCAGCTCATCTATCGCTCGGGAAATCCCCGTCGCTAGAAATACCTACAAAACAACCAGACCTACTTTCGCACCTCATAGGTACTTTTCCGTAGGACAAAGGGCCTCGAAAAGAGCTCCCGCCCGGAGCCTCGTGATGGGTAAGCCCACCGCTGCTAACTTCAGCCATAAAATAGATAATATCTTCAACGGAAGAAATATTAACATGAAGGTAGTTACAATGATTACTAAAACTGTTGAATATCTAACTTCAGTGTTTCGGATTTTCGTGACCGTATACGCGAAATTTTGGCTCCAAAAGTTGATATAGTCAGTCCAGTCCAACTCAAGCACTCAAGTTTAGTGCTAAACGCTGCTAACACGCGCGCGCACTCTCCTTGAAAAAGATCGCCGGACGCGATCGAAACTTGAGTCGGACTGGACTGACTATATTAAACGTGAGTTACCCGTGTATTTATTTTAAATGTGTAATAACCACGTTAGTTTTCATATTCAAAAACTTACTAAAAATTATTGTAAAACATTTCTCACTAATACTTATTTGACTTTACATTACCTTTACCGTATATAATGAGTTCGACTCAATTACAGTAAATCCCCGGTTAAGTGAGGGTTAAGTTACGATTAAGATACGTCTCACTTAGCTTGCTCGTAACTTACCGGCTGCGTTATGACATCGCCCCTTGATCTAATGCTTTCTGTTTTAATAGCCGTTTTATTGTTGTGTGTACAGGGTGTTACATTAAATAAAGATCGAATTGAGTGAATCGATCACAATGTTACCTTGTTATGTTAACTGTATTTTTATACTTACTTAGTAATGAGTAAATATATCCATATCACTGGAATAAAACACGTTCTCTCTTTAAAATATTATTATATATTATACATAAATATTTCCATAACTAGTATACTTAAAGATAAATTAAATAATTAATGAAAGATAAAATGATAAAATCCTACGTAAAAAAATATTGTTTGTTCACTTCAGCCACCATCTTGGAAAACACGTTTTTATTGAATATCTCGCGAACCGCGCATCGTACAATAAAAAAATACCCGGTGCTTGGCCTTCCTATACAAGAATCACTTTAAAATGTGTGTATTGTTTTCAAATTCATCACCCTGTATATTCCGAGATTATAAAGTATCATATAAGATATATTACTTATTCCTATAACCAATTATATGTAAGCACAGTTAAAGCTACCAAAACACTATTAAGCATCTATGACTTAAGTATATCTTAAGTTTTATTACGCACTTTTATATCCTCGTTAAGTTGCAGTCGATTTCTGGGATTAAGTATTTACTTACTTTGTTATAGTTTTGTTCCTTTTTAAGTGTTGAATTTTAAGATTTAAATTTAAGGTTTTGATTGTTTAATAGTGGTATAATAGCAATAATAAATATCGGCGGACATTTCACACACAACACCATCTGACCCGAAACTAAGCAAAGCTATGGAATATATATTCTATGGAAGCCAGATAGCTGACATAATACCTATATATTTTTCAATACATACTTATTTTACATAGAAAATACCCAGGCACAGTACAAACAAATATTTGATATCATCACACAAACATTTGCACTGGGTGGGGATGGGGCCCACGACCTACGGCTTCGCAGGCAGACTTACTACCAACTAAGCCACCAGAACAACCAATATGTTCTAATGAAGTATGGTCAACAAACAGTAATGTACAAACATTACTGTTTTCCGGGTTGAAGTAATAGTTTAGTAGTTTTTAAGATCAAGTAGCTTTGCAGGATTGGGTTTTATGGGTATGAGAGTAGTTAAATTTTAAGCGAACGTCTAGCTCTTACTGTCTATTTGTTTAATAATATAGATAGATAGAAAACTCTTTATTGTGAAACAAACCAAATGAAATATTAGAGTGAAACACTTGTGAACTAGCGCTACTAGAGGCAACCTTATTGCTGAGAGCAATCTCTTTCAAGCAATCAGCATATTTATAGGAAAATCTACATACTCGAATAATCAAAAACGAACATTTTTTTGGGGATTTTTTACTAAAAACCTTTACCTTTACTACCTTGCCCTTTCTTCTATCGGACTTCATAGTTGCTGTTCCAAAAACGTGAACGAAGAGATTTGACTTCACGTATGTGATAAGAACGTCTAGATTGTGGAATGAGTGGGGTTTCCCCAATGGTTACAATCTTGGTGTCTTCAAATCGAGAGTGAATCGGTTTCTTCTAGGTAAGCACGCTCCATCAGGCGAGATGGTGGTCAAGTGCGAATTTTATATAGTTAATTAATAAAATAAATAAAAACAGTTTTGAGGGAAAAGAATCGGAACGATTTTGTCGACTACAGATTTGTTCTAAAACATTTTCATTAATGTACGTTATTACAATAAATATTAATACATTACGAGTATAATGATTACATAGAATTAATTAGTAGTAATTTAACTTATGCTGACAAAACGTTTAATAACAGCGTAGCAAGCGTAGCGGGGCTACGACACGCTACGCTTGCTACGTAGCCGATAATTACATAATGGGGGAAACGTTTCTGGTACTTACAGTATGTCGTCATTCGCTTTAACAGTTTTAAAATTAGAACAATGTTTCTAATTCAAATTTAGAACAATGTTAGAATTCTTGTAATTTTCTTTTTAGAAACTTATATTACTTAGATTTATATCGTCATACTGTCGTATTGAGAAAGAACGAGGTCTTTCTCAATACGGCTGTAACTTTTAAAATAAGAGAATGACAAAAGTAAAAAAAAAACTATGATGTCCATTACCATGTAAACTTTAAACGAAAATAGGATGAGCTCTTGTAAGTAGTTTTATTATAGATAATAAAAACCACATAAATTAAATGATGAACATAAATGAACTATCATTAATTATCGTCAATTATCATTAAACTGTCAATAATAATTATTAAATTATCATGAATTATCATCATAATTCACTATTGTTAAAACATTGATTAAAGTAACAACGAACTACAAGAACTTATATTATGCTGCTACGGAAGCCTTCATGGGCGAGTCCGACTCGCACTTGACCACATTTATTTTTGTTAATGTCACGCGATAGCTCCGTCAATTATAAATCGATTTAGATGATTCTTTTTTTCGTACATCTTAATTTAGGCGTGACTGTGCCCATAAAAATTTCAACGAAATCGGCTTAGCGCGTATTTTTAAAATGAAGTCGTTTGTTTGGTTTAAGGAGAATAGTTAAGTATTAATTATATTTATTATTATGTATGTGTTTACTATAGAGGTAAAACCAACACATCAACACTCACGGTGCTAACGGTTTGCACACAATCGGTCGGTTGATGACACAAAAACTGTCAAATCAGCGTCGGTCGGGATGAACGAAACGCCCGATCAGATCAACCAACCGATTGTGTTTCGTGGTATAAAACGTCCATAACTTCGTCCGATATATCGTTTATCGGACTTCGTAGTAGACCTGCAGGGCAAACATGTGTGAAGAATGCGAAAATTCGTATACATACTTATAATACATAAAAACAGCCATAACAGGCTGTTTATACATATGTATTATAGGTATGTGTTTAAAATTATATAAATAATAAATTAGCTATCTGGCTTCCATATAGCACAAGCTTTGCTTAGTTTGAGGTTAGATGGTTTCCTGTGAAAGAGTTTTAACCAATATTTAATTACTAGCAACGAAACGAGGGTTTACCCGCGTAAATCCCGATCCGGTTATTTTGTCGGGATAAAAAGTTACCTATGTGTTATTCCTGACCATTATCAATATATGTACCACAATTCTTTTCTAAATACCTTCAGTAGTTTTGCGTGAAAGAGCAACAAACATACATCCACACATTCATACATTTCGGGATCCGTTCCGGGATCCCGGTGTTTCGGTATTTTTAGCAGTAAAAATTGTCAATGTTTTAGACTGAATTAATAAATCAAAATTATAACAAACAATAATTTATAAGAAAACAATATTTTAAAAATCAAGATAATTTTTTTTTCACATATCACATTGTTGTTGGAAAAATGTTCTAAGAAAACATGTAAACATGAAAACAATGGAATCTAAAGTGTTGTCATTCAATGAAGATCTTATTTTATGGCATATGTAACACTAGTCAGAGGAATGCTCGTGGGATATAACCATCAGTCATCAGTTCATCCAAATAACGTCCTCTCTTAGTGCCATTTCTATGCCTAAAACCATTATCACTACAAAAATACAAATACAGATACAAAAATCTTAATTGCTGTTTGGTAGGTAAGATGATACAAAACATTTTAAAAGTTAACCCACACAAAATGGCCTCTGCGGGACATGCAATACATCTGGCAAGACAATTTGTTCTAGTCTTAATTTATACAATGAAAAAAAATAGTCAGTTGATTAAAGTCTGTTTTTTCTTTTCATTTCTGGTTTCATTCATTATCTATCCCTTGTTTTTGAAGTAAAATGTATCTTAATGTATTTTTGTACACAAAAATGTAATAAGTAGGTATATCTAGTATTGTATAAAGTGCAATAGCTGACGCGGCGGAATGTAGATCGTGTGTGTTCGCTTAACGTGGGATGGATTTGGATATACGTGGCAATACAATACTGAGTGATGGCGATGTGCACAATTAGGCTCTACAGGACTGCTGCTAAGATGAGGTGCACAGCTTTGATTATTTGTTGGGGATTGCCTACAAAACCATAGATAGTGTTTTAGATTTTACAACTCAGAAAAAGAAAAATGTAAAAAAATATGTGAATTTTTAATAGAGTCTTCACTCTCTATGTTTCATCTGGATTTTTTATTTGTATAATAAGTAGGTACTTATAGATTATGTTAACTATTTAGCTCTCGTCGTAGAGGCTTTGAATTTGAGGCTAGACGTGTTGTGTGAGAAACAGCCACCATATTTATATTTATTTTTTAAATTACGAGTATATCATAAATCAACTCATTTCATTGAAAAAGAAATTAAAACAAAAAGATGTGGTGTCATGGAACACCAGGTAGGAACAAAGTTCTTTTAGATAGTAATAAAAGTAACAACATTTGCAAAACCAAAAATTGTTTAGTTTTATTAGTACGCTCAACTGAAAAATAAAATTGGCAACACTGGTAACACGCAGTTTTTACGTGTCACTTCCGCTTAATATTAATATACTTAACATCAATGACTTTATCTTAAAACACAGCTACTTGGCAATTTTTGATTAAAAAAAATCAAATTACACCCTATCAATTCGAACAAGTCATTCCCATAGTATACCAATCGTGTCTGTGTGCACACTGTGCGAGTGTGCGTCCTGTAATAGAGCGATGACGTGATTTCCTGCGCTGAGTTATTGCTACTGTACCGCCGCTAAATGGTTTCTGTGACGTGACCTTGTATTGCGGGGTGTTTACAGTTTTTTTTAGATTGGTGATTTCTTTAATAATATTTATCTTATTATACTTGGCTAAATTTAGCCGATTGAATCTAGTCGCTACTGAATTCAGTGCAGCGTAATAGCATTCAATAAGCTAGCCTATCAAATTCAGAAGCGAGGATTGCTTGCTTGTTGAAGTGCTGCCAGACCTTTGAGAGGACACTTATTTTATTAGCAGGTAATTTAGTATTGGATTAGATGAAAACTTCAAAGTTGAGCGTAGATGTTAATGTAACGTCCAGGTGCTCGACATGGTACATCATTGAAACAGATTTCAA
This sequence comes from Ectropis grisescens, assembly GCA_017562165.1. NCBI lineage: Eukaryota > Metazoa > Arthropoda > Insecta > Lepidoptera > Geometridae > Ectropis > Ectropis grisescens. The sequence continues at coordinate 18,956,176 of CM029773.1, forward strand.
AACATAGGAGTAAATTAAAATTGCCTCATTTTTGCAGAGAATAGACACTCGCCTGCACATTTTCTTCTTTAAACTTGGCGTGATTTGTATCGTTTCTTTCAGCAAGCTTAGATACTCGATCATACTCTTTCTCTCGTTGAATTTTTGTTCAAATGTATATTATGCTACCTGTTAAGTTTTGTGCAAAATATTGAAAATGGTAATTTTTGCATTGTGTTTTATGGTTATGTCAGTTAAGAATTAACCCCGACCATTTTGGAAAATTCCGAGATTTGGACTGTAGATGAAGATATAATATGAATGATTTGTAACGGATATACACACAAGCACTTACGTAAATGTAATTGCTTGTACGTCATTACGATCGTGATAGCTGTACAATTCAAAGAAAAATCGAGAATTTCTTCGCCATGTAAAGTTCTGAGTGGAGTAATTGTCGATTAATTTTTCAGATAAAATAAGATTAGATACCTAATTAAAATGTTACTTATAATAGATAAATGGAACTAAAAAAACACTTTTAGTAATAGTTTTAAAATCTTATCGTTATTTTATATTTTATTAATATAATCGGCTAAATCGTCTTGCTTATCAATAATAATACATAAAAAGATAATAATTATTGAACAATTACTGATTAATCGAAGCATTATCTGGGCATTGTCGCATTATTATTAGGGTCGCTATATTGTTAATAGCTTTTGGTACGTGACATAATCACTCTCTTTTGTATTGCTTAATAAACAATTAAGTTGTATAATTCGTTGGCTTGTTTATCGATTTCAATTCGGTAAGTACCTTGATTTTAATTATTTGTAGGTAATAACTTCACATCGACTCATTTGACTTCCATGAAAAAATTATCGTAGCTACTTTCTATTCATTTTCATGAAATAATAATTTCGTTGGCAAATCTTCATTTTATGTGCATTTATAAAAATAATTTTGTTTACCACAAAAAATACTCATCACAATGTTACACAATAATAAACCCAGTGTAGAAAAGTGTCTCTTATTACGGTCAATAAGTCATTCCAGTTCAAAGATGACATAATACTGGCCACAATGTCATGTTGAATTGTTATGTCCAGCCCTTTTTACATCTATCGGTCTGTAGTTTTTGTTTATACTCCGCTGCTACAAAGTCACTGCATTCGCTCAGCCGAGGGGGTGGAGAAGGCAACAACTCATAAAATTAAGCGATTTGGATGTGAGTTAGTCTAACTGCGAGAATCGCCGCGTTAACAACCGATAGCTGTCCTCCTCACACACGCCCACAGCCACGCTACACTAACACATGCGCACAATACTCACACGGACGGATCCCCGACCCAAGAGCCGCCAGTAGAACGTCATATCGCGCGGAATACGTTCCATTTTCAAATCAAGGAATCGACATTCGCGCCATAATTTGATCGTTCGAAATTCGAGTGATTGTTTTTATTTTTTTGTGTTTCTGTGCAGTGTTTGGATTTTGTTCATTTTTGGTAAGTTGGTAATATGAAGCGTGAGAAAAGATATAGTGAATTGATTAGTTGTTAAGTTGTTATGTAAACAAAGTGGTCAAAGCAATTACCTTTGTGGTTTTTGATTGACTGTTGATTTGAATTTAATTGCTTGGCTATTTAGAATTTAACTGCATAGTTAATTTTAAATTTGTATGAGGTCGTAAATAAACATTCCAAGTTTTAATTGTGTGAAACTGTTGATACGAAGTAAGAGAGCTTTTTAATTGATGAGATTTAATTTTTGAATGAGATACACTAGACTTGTTCATTGCTATTTTCAATCACATTATTATAAAGTTCATAAAGTGGCATAGGTACAATTTTTATTAATTTTGTTTGTGGTAAATTACCATTAGTGAAGTTTTGCGCTAATAAGTCCCTACTTCAGACAAAATTTAGTAGTTCGGCTACAATTTTAGCATTTCATTCAACAACAAATATAATACAAATCAATAACGATTAATAATTTTGTGATTATGACCCAATAATTAAGTACTTACATATAATGAGATCATGTGATCAAGAAATAATTACTTGACTATCTTTAGATCTTCATGATGGGTCTAGGGATAATTTAGACGTGTTTAGTGTAACTATCTATGTGTTATTTATCTAGTTAGTGTAGGCTCGTAATTGTTTAGTTTTGTTAAAAAAAGATTCTGTCTAATTAAGAAAACACCGTTATTTAAACACTTTTTGTGCTCTACAGATCTGTAGTAAGACCTAGTTTTACAGACTATTAAAGTATTATTTAGTCTCATCGCTGAGTATCAAATACCTAACTCACATCATTATGATTGTGTAAAATCATCTAAAAGCTCATATTTTAAAATACTTTTAGGATTAGTAGGAAATGGAAGAGATAAACAGGAGAAAGTCATTAGAAATTATATTTTAAAAGCAATATTCACCATCACTCGTTTGGAAAACTGTTTGCCTCTGACAATAGTTTAGGGGGGGTTCCGGAATAAATATTATGTGAAATTGTTAGATAGGTTTATCTAGCAATAAACTAAAAAAGTGATCCGTAAAGTTATCAGGACAATAGCCAATTCTTCTATCGCTAAATAGCAAAACGTTTTCATGTTCCGGTTTCATGGACAATATTTCCAGAGACATTGAGACAGGGTGAAGATGTAGGTAAGTATGGGGAGGATGCGCGTAGTTTAGCGTCAGTGATTTGAATGCTTCATAATAAAATAGTTTTGTAGATGTATTGTTATTAGCAAATTTGTTGCTTTCAATTAAGCATACCTCTTGCTTGCTCCGTCACTCTACTTTATAAAAAAACATAATCCAAAAAATGTACACCCAATAGCCACATTTTCCGTGAGTTGCCAATTTATACGAACTAGGTCGTAAAGTGGAGCTGCCATGTTTATACAAAAAATACAGCAATTCGTTGATAAGAGATAATACTACAGTATTTTTTTTATCATTGAAATGATATTTTCCAGTTAATTACAGGGTGGAGATCGGTAATCGCTCAGTCATATTCACTGATAGATTTTTTACCAAAGTTCGTGATAAACAGATAATGACACATTAATTTGTTAATACGAGTAACTCATTATCAAGATGCACATTTTAAAGATTTCGGTAAATTTTTCTGTATTACGCAATTCACGACTAAAATAACTAATTTTACACATTCATCACACAATTGTTACTCTTGACTAGCACTGCTACTTTTTACGCGTTGAATTACAAAAAAGGCTAGGTATGCTAGGCTAAAGAGTTGAAAAGAAGATTGAGAGCAACAAGCATACTATGGGGACATGACAAAGTTTTTGCGTCTCGTATTAATATTAGGATTAAATTCGACGACACTGTTAAATACCTACAATAAACACATCTAAATTAGCCACAGACCATGAAAGTTTAAAGATAATCAGAATACTCCAACCTAGTGATAGTGGGTGGATTGACACAATTTATTATTCATTGATGTGCAATTGTTACATCATGCTCATAACTTTTACAATTGTAAATACATAATTCGATAATAGATAGATCGATAAAACTTCATACACTCAACAACAGGTTGATGTATAAAATGTTTTTATATAATACTAGCTGTTACCCGCGACTTCATCCACGTAGAATTATAAACGTGGGAATCAAAATAACCTATGTGCTATTATATTCCAGACTAGGTATAATCTGTGTTCCAAATTTCAACCCAATCTGTTCAAACGTTCCGACGTAATTGAGCTACGAACATTCAAACTTTCGTGTTTTACTATAATGATAATAGCATATATTCTCCAGTTTGAGAAGACAACGCGAAGAATATCTTTGAAATTAAGTTGGTGTGTTACATTCATAATTATTACAGATCTACTAATGGCAACAAAATGGTCTCATACGCTACCATTCTGTCATAATTTGTATAGTATAATTTGTATATCATAGTCATCATCATCGTCAGCCGCAAGACGTCCACTGCTGACCATAGGCCTTCCCCCTATAATGCGGATAATGTATTATATTACACATAGTTTCATATTTAATTTCGGTTGATTTACTAATTTAATTTAAAAGTTAGTGCTTTGTTATACTAAGTTACTGCAAATTGGATGACCAGTTGAACTTCCTACTTAACAATGTAAAGTTAATTTTGTTACAAAGCTGTTCCATTGGGACTATGATTGGGGTCAACAAGAATCTATTATACTAACTCGTTTCATAGAAAACTACTTCTTAAATATACTATATATATAACAATATAATACACTTACTTTAAGCTGTACTATGGAGACTTTATAAGAAAAAGCTAGTTATTATGATATTAATACTCATAGGGCGGGTGAAAAGTAATCCTACTAATATCATAAATGCTAATGTTTGGATGTTTGTTGCTCAATCATGTCGTAACATATGAACGGATTGGGTTGAAATTTGGAACACAGATTAGGTTAGATTATTACTAGTAGCGCCTCACGATTTTATCCGGTGTAATTGCAGTGCCAGTTATTTTCCCGCATTTAAAAATAGTCTATTAGCGATTTAGAATTTTTTGGATTGTGTCATGTGAACTCCTTCGAACCGCGTCTATCACCAGGCTCATGATTAACTCGCCCCGTCGTTCTAAAACATTAAATAAAAACATGTTTTATTTTTCGCAATCTTGCATAGTTGTGCAAAACAAAAACATCTTAAAATGAACTCGGTTAAAAAACACCAACAACACTCCGGACCGGAAGTCAACTGACGCACTGTATAACCAAAGGACCTTAGATCGCTCATGTCCTGCCAACGTAACAATAAAAAACAAGCACGTTCCGGCCAATTATGTCCACTATTGATTATGATATGAACCGATGCGACGGCGGCGACCACAAAGCACCGGAAGTCGTGTTAGACGAGTTAGTCGAGTCAAGCCAGCGACTTGTGTGGCCTTTCATGTGAAAAGAAATAAGAAGAAACACATCTAATCTCTAAACTTTATAGGCATCAATAAAGCCTTTATTATATTCTAACATGTTAGGCAACGCGAAAATGCAAGTTTTCAAAGTTTTTTTCGGGTGTTAATAGTGGGACATTTCCTTTCAAACTTCCTTTTTGATCTCGCTTTGATTTCTGTGAATTATTTTACGTGTTTTAATTCGTATTTGATGACAGCTGGCTTCAAAAGAGCTTGGCGCTTTTTATTGGGTTGACAAGCGCATCGGCTTGAGTGCTTGTGAATGACAGGTTTGTTTAAGGATTTCGTCCTAATTAAAATAAAGTTTAGTGAAAACTATACCATGATAGAATACCTTATAGCAATCACAGGGTTAATAATTTAATTTACTACGAAAAAAAAAACAAAAAACAACTTTAATTTCGAATTTGGCTCAAACACTCACTAGTGAAATATTAATTGTTCTAATGAGACAGCGAGATAGGGCTAATACGACATAGAGCTAAGTAAATTTTAGATTTTAGTTGATATTTTCAAAGAGCTACACTGATTTCAAATATTTCGAATATAAAATTTATTTGAGACCTCTGAAGTATGATCTAGCGAACGAAAAAATAATCATCAAAATTAATTCACGATTGCCGGAGTTATCGCGTAACATATGTATATGGTACATACAAAAAAAAACATTCAAACCTCCTCAATTTGTAAAAATAGAATCAGCTTCAAGAATAAGAATAAAATAAGAATATATTTATTGCTCGCGCTGTGTAAAAATAGGTCTTAAAATATAAAAAAAAACTATCTGTACGCTGCCACGCTTCGCTGTGGCATTTTATGATGCAAAAATTAGATAAAAACAATCCTTGATGCGGATTTTATGTCATTGTATAATTTTAGCTTGATTGGTGCAGAACTTTTTGAGTTGTTTAAGCGTAGACAAACCAACATAACATTTTTATATATAGAAATGTACAACAGTGTTGTACCATTGACGGGCATGCAACATTAACATATAAAGTAGGCACTTTCTTGTAATTATTTTTTCCATAACAAACATTTTGAACAGTTATATACTAAAATAGTTACACATATTCATCTTAACCCTTCGTTAAAATACTCTTTTAAATTGTAAAAACCTTCGTGGGTTCGTGTGTTGGATAGTTCTGTTCCCTCAAAACAAAACAAGCATATCCAAGTAAAAATGCTTAGTCCGTGGATTTCAATTTAAAAATAAAGCAAATTTTCAGAAAATGCTTTTTTATAAACTCTTCTGTCATGGCAAGCAGACAATGTAATGATACTAAAGATATGGTAAACTAACTAACAGATGACAAAAAATTTGTCATATGAAAGTTATTTTCATTTATACTATCTGATATGACATTAAAACTACCATATCTTTAGTATCAGAACTACTAGATAACATGGCTTTGGCATTATTATTTATAACTCACATTGATAAGTCAATATTATCCCTTTTTTCTAGGTTTTACGTAGGTTTGCTTCGGACCAAGTGAAAATAAGATTTAATCTACCTATCTGAACTGATTGTTTCAGGATGGAAATATGAAAATATTTTATTACCGCATATTTTTTTACTTTCTTTCAACTGTGGATTTAGCCGAAACAATTAAAAGCTTCGTAAAAATTAATGTCATATGCAAAATGACAAATAATAATTATGTGAATAAATTATGTGAAAAAAAATGGTTTGCTGGCAATTTAGGAAATAAAATTAGGCGTTTTCTATTTTCAATCAGCCAAAAAAAAAGTAAAAACTGTCATAAAATCCAAATCAATCATGTTTATAGTTATTAATTTAATAATATAACCTCAATTTCACGAAATCTCAGTAAACTATTAACTGTTCATACGTCATTCATCATCAGAACTAAATCGCTGACTTTCCAATCTATTCCACGATCTTTGAAACGTGATATGATACGTTTAATTTGAGGCTTTAATTTACACTTAAAGTAGATATAATAAGGTTGAATTTAGATCAAAATAGGCACTTGTAAAATGTGATTATTATTTCCATATATCTAGAGTGTATAAATTACACTTTATTTTATGATAATTAAGGCTTAATTTTGTTATGAATGGTATAATTTAGGGCGAATGATTGACGTCAATACGAGAAACAAGAGTTGGCTGTATTTTAATTAGAACATGAATATGTATTAGATATTCGATGACTATTAATTAATAGATTTTATTACTGATTGATTAATACTTCCTGATAAATAGTTTTGGTGGTTCCTGTGCTTACTAGTAAGAAAATCAGATATATTTTAACTTAAAATTTTTAAGTTACTTGACCGATGCGTTAGTTAACCGATATGTTATGAACTTTTCTTTCGAGCTTACCTACGCAAGACAAAAATTAGTCAAATCCGTGAAGAACATCTCGACTTATGAATTCAAATGAACTCAAAAAGACAGGATTGAGTTTAAGTCACTTTGAAGACTAATTTTTCCGGATAAATAACAGGGCATAGATATAAATCATCTTATATGTACCTCTGGGTGACGAGCGCAGTGCAGTGCTAGGTTTGGACACTAACGAAATATGAAGATATTTTGAATTAATATTACATTGTATATGATTTTTTTTCATTATTCTGCAGTAAATGAATTATCGATTAGTGTAGGAAACAAAATATATTTTTTTGCAAAAAAATCTTCAAATCACGTTTAGTACTGAATATAAACTTCTAAGGATAATTTGATGCACATTTTTGTAAAGAAAAATTTCGACGCAAACCAGAATTTTAAAGTTTCACGACATTAACTCCTATTGAAATCCTTACCGACAGACAGAAAAACTTTATTATCCACGTCAGGTAAGTAACAAAAGTTACATGACATACAATAACATAATTATCACCTGTCGCACGTGTTGGCATGCCTGTAAGTGTGACAGGTAATTGATGATGATAAATAAATAAATAGGTACACTTATAGCTAGTGTAATTACACACAGGACTTTAATTGCGAAAATTTTACCAAAAACAAGTTATATTTTTTAGAACTTGGCAGTCATAGGAACTGCTGAAAGTAAACTCATAACTCGGAATTTGATAGCTCACTTTGGAAACTACGCGGGCGAAACCGGAGGGCGTGGCCATGACCATGACCATCTAGAATAGAAATGCGTCAGCATTTCGAGATGGCCAATGACCATGCTCCCGTGTTTACCCGAAAATTTATTTTAGTTCCGAGCGTGATGCTTGATTTCAATTCACAGCTCACGAAAAATCTGTCTATGGTGCGTCAAAAGAAGTTAAGTTAGCTTTTTAATAAAGAAAAGAACGAAAAAGCTAAATTAATTACCATCTTCTAGTTCCATCATCAGACCCTGGTTATCACCTAGCACCAATACACTAATATTGAATTTTTGTAGATAATAGGAGCACCCTACGAATGATTATATTTGAATACTGTGCAAATCTTACTGACCAGTGGGATATGAATGCAAAAGAGGATATCGATTGACGAGCTTGATTAATTTGACTGTTTTTTTTATTACATTGACTCCTTTAATTTCATTTGTACACGTTGACTTAATAAAATAACTAAATTGTGTTTCTGGTAATGATAATTTAGTACGTAGGAACAATAATTTAATTGTATTTTATTGGTAACTGTTATAGTTAATAATGTGAGTATTGTGTGAGATAATTGTAAGTGGAAAGCCGTTTTTATCTCAATAAATAAATAAACACATTCGTAAATCAAACGACTTCAAATTCAAAGGGGCTGTTGTATCGTTTCATAACCTAATTCCTGTTGTCGCCTTCCGGTTCCATAATAAAATCAGCTGTGTGTGATAATAATTTTGCATTGCCATCCTATTCACACGTGTATGCAAAATTGCTGGTCGATTGAATAACTAGAAGTGAGTCAAATTTAACGTGCAAGATGTGCGAGACTACCGCCTAACTAATAAACCGTACTACACACGAGCCCTAAAATCAGAGGAAATTACGTAAAAGTAGAGGGGAGGAGCCTACATCGCACCATATGATTGGCGATTTTTGGTGTGATGTAGGGTCCTCCCCACTACTTTTACGTAATTTCCTGTGATTTTAGGGCTCGTGTGTACGGTTTATTAGTTAGGCGGTAGACTCGCAGATCTTGCAAGTTAAATTTGACTCACTTCTAGTTATTCAATCGACCAGCAATGTTGAAAATTTTATAATCAATTTTAAAATCACAGGAAATTACGTAAAAGTAGTGGGGAGGACCCTACATCGCACCATATGATTGGTGATTTTTGGTGTGATGTAGGGTCCTCCCCACTACTTTTACGTAATTTCCTGTGATTTTACGGCTCGTGTGTAGAGGTTTTAAGCTTTGCAAGTACTCTCTCTTTTATTATCGCTTGAAATTATAGAGACAGCAACACCAAGGCAAAATTCGATTTAGTAAGGCGGTAGACCCGCTGGTCACAGCTGAAACAAAATAAAAACTAGTAATCATTTATATCGCTGTTAATACCTGTGGAATGTTTTCTAAAAAGTTAAGTATAAAAGAAAGAAAACATTTAACATTAATAGGAGACATAAACAAAAGCTTATTTAGCATCATATGCGATCCAAAGTTAATGAGTTGAGATAATTTTAAAGGATAGGTTTGCGTCCGACGAGCAATATTCAATGCATATGTAATTCAATGCTTTGATCACTGTGTGGTGCCACTTGGCTGAAAGATTACAGACGTACAGACTGTTTGCGGTTTGTCTGTGATCCTAATTGATTTGAGTTGAACATTACATTTTTAGGAATCGTAATAAAGTATGTACATTGTTTACATGTATGTACATATTTGTAATTTGTTTGTACAATGACGGGACAACAAGACGTGCGTCTAAGCAACAAACCTACACACATAACAACGCAGTGGCACGCAGATATAAGAACTCGTATAGTCTAATTCACTATCTACTTCTGTAGGCACAGCGCTCGTCACCCAGAAAAAAACAAAATCAAAATATATTATATTCTTCTAAAAAACGACTCTTACGAAACAAGTATTGTGGATCTCTAAGCATGTGTTAACCTGTAGAAGGAGATTCCGCTAATCTTTGCAATAACAAATATACTATGAGTAGACTTATGACTATACGAAAATGAAAAAGTAAATTAAAATAAAAACAAATACCAAATACCTAGATATAAGATGATTTATCTCTTATCTATGTTATTTCTCTGGAAAATTAATAATATATATATATATATATATATATATATATATATATTTACATCCTAAAATGTTTTTGGCGTCATGCACGTCGTGCATCATTACGACGTCCTCCGGTTCCTCTTGCTTATTTTAACATATCTTAATGAATATTGCTTAGTTTTTCGATTTCCAGCTCCGTGGGATACATCGTTTTCTGATAATTTTATTTTTTCGCGATATTCCTCTTACGTTCGTGCCGCAACATTTTTGAACCCCGAACCATGGTCATTAATTATAAACGTCCTGGATATATTGATCTTGATTTACCAATGGCATCGACTATTTAGCGTCTGCATAGGATCAACGGCATTTGTGAGTGCGACGTTGCCAGCTAGTTTAGATTTACTTTCTCTTTCTTTTACTTCAACTTCGTAATATCTATAGTTATACGGATGCCCGATATTTTTATATTCTTTATTATTATCTATCTACAAATTTATTCTCACAATATTAAGGTATTGAAATTGTTATAAGGCGTCTTGTTGTGAATGATCACAGATGAATGAATTGTGTGATAAATGTATGTCACACTTCCACGAAATTGTCCATGATTTTGACAAAGTTTAGTAAACAATTACTTAATAAGATAAAAAAAATTAAGCTCCTGTTTATGAGATTTTTACACCAATAATCGCAGGTAGTATCTAGAATAACAAGCATAAATGTAGATGTACATGTTTGTTTAGTCATATTTTTTATTAATTTAAGACAAGTAAGTACGTAATAACCTCATTTGTGGATCAACACAAATTTAGATAAGATAAAATCGGGATTGTATCCTGCCATGGACTGAACCAATATTATATATAGACGTCCAATGTAATATACGGACGTCCAATATGATATACGGACGTCCAATATCTATATACGGACGCCTAATAGTTATATACGGATGTTCAATAGCCTGGCCACTTTAATTATAAAAATACGGCGCTATGTGAAGCAGTTATGTTTGGCAACGAGCTACTGTGTGGTAGAAATACTGCTGCCAATCGTGTTGCGCCATACTGGATTATTCCATTTGTCTACACACATTTATCTCCAGTAGAAACAAATGGGTGCTGAGTTTCTGAGCGGGTGGAAAACGGTTGCTTAAAGTCCTTCAGAAGCTGTTCTACTCCGTCATACTTGACGGTAATACGCCAAAGCGTGGAGCTGAAGTGTGGAGGTGCTCTTCTACAAAAAGGTGACATCACTTTGTTGAAGAACCCATCTCACTTCTGAGCCACATTTATAAGTAATCACGAATCGTCTCGCACGCAGGTTTGACGACTCCCAGCCACCCAAACAAGCCGGTTTCCGAAAATATTGGTAGACAATTCACCCACAACACCATCTGACCCCAAACTAAGCAAAGCTTGTACTATGGCGGCCAGATAGCTGATATAATACATATAAAATACTATAGTACGAGTACCACAGACCATATCCATACACTTCGGCAGATTATACAGAAAACCGACGAGTATAATCGGCTACTATGTATAGCGTAGGTATATCGAAGTGTTGAAGTGTTTATACAACAAAGCCACCATGTCTATCCGTCTTCAGGACCAATGCACAAATCCGATCCAAATGCAAAAGGGAGACAGGGAGACGTTATCTCTCGAAACTGTTCACCTCTGCATTGGAGGATATTTTTAAGCTTTTAAACTAGAATGGATATGGTATCAACATTAATGGCAAATACACCCACCTTCGATTTGCCGACGATATAGTCATTATGGCTCAATCGCTAGATGACTTTGGCTCAGTGCTCAGAGACCTCGATACTGTCTCTCAACAGGTAGGGCTGAAAATGAACATGGGTAAGACACAAAATCATGTCAAATGCCCATGTTGCACCCATACCGGTCCATGTTTATCAGTATCTTGTTGGCAGTATTCAGTATTTTGTTGGCAGTATCGAAAGTGGCGACCATTACGCTTATCTAGGTCAGATGATCCAGTTAGGCAGATCAAACTTTGACAAGGACGTCAGCCGACGAATCCAAATCGGATGGGCAGTGTTTGGTGTCACATCTTCTCGTCAGAAATATCACAAACTCTCAAGGCGAAAGTTTACATTCAGTGTGTGTTACCAGTGATGATATATGGTACTGATACGTGGTCGCCAACTATTGCATATTGGCATGATATGCAAACTCAAAGTTGCGCAACGGGCAATGGAGAGCTATGCTTGGAATTTCACTGCGTGACAAAACCCGCAACGAGGAAATCCGCAGAAGAACGAAGATCATCGTCATAGCTTTTAAAATTAGCAAGTTGAAGTGGCAATGGGCAGGCTGCAGATGATGATGTATAGCGTGTATGGGCTATGAGAAAGCCTTCGATTTCATCGAAACCTGGGCAGTGCTTCAGTTTTTCCAGCGTTGAAGTGTATAACAGCAAAGCCACAATGTCTGTCCGATTACAGGATCACAGGATCACACATTACAGGAGCACATAACATATCCAGCTACAGAAAGGCGTGAGGCAGGGGGATGTTATATCTCCGAAACTGTTCACACCTGTACCGGTTATTGTTGGGAATACAACATTCGAAGTTATTGGCGAATACGTTTACCTAGGTCAAAAGATCTAAATAGGTAGATCCAACTTCGACAAAGAGGTCCAGCGAAGGATCCAACTCGGATGGGCAGCGTTCGGGAAACTTCGGCGCATCTTTGAGTCCAAAATACCCCAATTCCTAAAGACAAAAGTATTTAAGTAGTGCTTGTTGCCCGTGATGGCTTATGGAACTGAGACGTGGTCCTTAACTGTGGGTCTCAACACGAAACTCAAAGTTACACAGCGAGCTCTGGAGAGAGCTATGTTTAGAGTCTCTCTACGCGACAGAATCCATAATGAGGATGTTCGCAAAAGAACGAAAGTTGCCGACATAGCTCAGAATAAGAAAGCTGTAGTGGCAATGGGCTGGCTACATCGCTCGCAAAACTGACAACCAATGGGAAAGAAAGTTTCTCGAGTGGCGATCACGAACCGGAAGACGCAGTGTTGGACGGACTCCCACTATATGGACAGATAACCTCACAAAGGTCTCTGGAAACCGCTGGTTGCAGGTTGCGCAGGATCGTTTGTTGTGGAAATCTAGGAGGGGAGGCCTAGGTTAAGCAGTGGACGTCTTGCGGCTGATGATGATGAGAGATGACGAGGGACAAATGGGACTTACTGGCACTATGAAGAAATATTTTAAACAATTTCTCTTGACGTCCCTGGTGGAAAATATCTCACTGGATTTGAATTGGACATCCATATATAGCAATTGGACGTCCGTATACAGCTATTGAGCGTCCGTTTATAGCAATTGGACGTCCGTATATATAGCTATTGAGCGTCCGTATATAGTAATTCGACGTCCGTATATAGCTATTGAGCGTCCGTATATAGTAATTGAACCTCCGTATATAGCTATTGAGCGTCCGTATATAGCAATTGGATACAGTTGCGGTGCATTGTGCGTAGTATTTACTTTACTCCCATTTGTAAAGATCACGCGTTGTGATGATGGCTTTGGGGTTTTGTGTGGTGTGGTTAATTATAATTTTAAGCACTTTAGGTAAGTCTTAACCTGGTTGTAAGCGTGTAAAGCTGTAAAGAAATGTTGATAAATAAAATGAAATAGATGTTAAGTTTGTCAATCAATTTTAATTTACCACTAAAATTACAATGTTTATTTAGCACCTACGGGGCTTAATCACGAATAATTCATTGTTTAAATACCTCGACGTTACTAAATAAACATTATGTGTTCAAATCGCGAAAGTTTAAAACAATACTAAAAATATGTTTTTGTAGTAAACAAGTTTTTTTTTTCGCCTCATACCTTTATGAATCGCCGTTCCACGGACAAATTTTGGATTGATTGACTCTTTAAAGTCGTAACTTATGTTAAATCGCCAATAATCTATAACCTATAAGATCTAGGGTAAAACATTTGCTCTACTTGCGACGGTGATAAACGTACGACGTTAGAATGTTCCATCTACATTAATTGGATAACGTCCTTATTAGTAAAGATTTCATGGAAATGTTTGTGTCGACTACGTCGCTTGAAAATCTTGATTCATTAAAAAGTAACCGTCGGTTTTATATTTTTTTATAAAGAAGTGGTCAACAGACACAGGCTTAGCGAGGAGAAAACAAAACTAATCACTCTTTTTAGGGTTCCGTAGCCAAATGGCAAAATACGGTACCCTTTTAGATTCGTCATGTCTGTCTGTCTGTCTGTCTGTTTCACAGCCTGTCTGTCATGTCACAGCCACTTTTCTTCGAAACTATAAAATTACACTATTAAAACTTGGTAAGTAGATGTATTCTGTGAACCGAATTAAGATTTTCATTCAAAAAAATAAAAATCAGTTAATTTTGGGGTGGCCCATACTTAGAACTGAAACTCAAAAAAATGTTGTGGGTTATCTATGGATAAATCTTCAAAAATAATATTGAGATTTCTAACATACGCGTGTTTTTGTTCTAAACAGAATAGTTTGCGCGAGAGACTCTTCCAAATTCCAAAGTGAAAGTAAAATGTGTGTGTCGTCGTCGTCGTTATTTCCAGATCAATTATAAGACAGAGAAAATCTTACACGTACTCGTAGAACTCCGCGACGAGCACAATGCCGTGCCGTTAGACACCAAATTGTTATGACTAGACGTGCTGCCATCTTGCGCGTCTCGTTTAAAGTTGTTTTAACCCCGACCAAAAAAAGGGGTGTTATAAGTTTGACGTCGATGTCTGTCTGTCTGTCTGTCTGTGTGTGTGTGTCTGTCTGTGGCACCGTAGAGCTCAAACGGATGGGCCGATTTCTATGCGGTTTTTTTTATTCGAAGGTTGATATCTGTGCGGATGTTCTTAGCTATGTTTGGTTAACATAGCTAAGAACATCCGCAACGATTCAAGATGGCCGCCTCCACAAAATGGCCGATAAAATATTTCTTCACAACCTACCTCAATATGGGTATCAAATGAAAGGGCTTGACCAGTAGAGTGTAATACATTATTACAAATTTCAAATCCAAGATGGCCGCCACCACAAAATGGCGAATTATATTATTTTTTCACTACTACCACAATATGGGTATCAAATGAACGGGCTTGACTAGTAGAATGTTGTCCGTATATAGCTATTGAGCGTCCGTATATTTCTTCTCTTTATCGTCAATTTTAGCACGTATATTGAGTCTAAGGCTAAATTAGCCACCAAAAACTAGGTATTCTCTCAAAGGTGCGAAGATACCATTCAGATAGACATACAGATTCAATTCTGAACAGTTGCTCACGTTAAATAAAGCACAGATACGCTCCTGTATGGAGTACTGTTCGCACCTTTGGGATGGATCGGCTAAGCATCAGCTGGAGACTTTGGAATCGATTGAGACGTGCCAAAAGGCTCATAGGCAATGACACTCTTGTGCGTAAAAGACTCCAAAGTCTTGATCATCGCCTCAAAATTGCTAGCTTATCGGTTTTATACCGGTTATACTTCGGAGAGTGTGCAACTGATCTACATGATCTAATACCACCTTGTCCTTTTTTCTATCAGACTTCTCGTATCTCAAAAAGCGACATCGTTCCATGGTTGATGTTCCGAAAACACCAACGAAGAGATTTGACTCAAGTTTGTGACAAGAACGTCTAGGTTGTTGAATGCGTTGCCTCAGTGGGGTTTCCTTATAGTTACAATATTGGTGTCTTCAAATCGAGAGTGAATCGTTTTCTTCTAGGTAAGCACGCTCCATTGTAGATTGCATTGTCACTCAACATCAGGCGAGATGGTGGTCAAGTGCAAACCTATTAAATAATAAAAAAATGGCAATTGGACGTCCGTATATAGCTATTGAGCGTCCGTATATGGTATTATTTTTCTTCTCCGAAGTCTTCAATAATTCATCTTCTATCTACATCTAATACATTCCAATAACACATCATTTATTATTTGCAACTTTTGAAAGTTTAAATAAAGTCGGACTTCTAATAATACGCAACGCGTACAACGCCACCTACGGCGAATATTGTTTTTTTTTTCATACCGTGATAAATATTATGTGATCTATTGTTGCGAGCTGGCAACGTCGCAGTTGCGGACGCCAAATACGCGGATCCATAGTCAGGAAATCTCCGAGTTATACGGCTGTGAATATACGCGCGACAGCAGCGCCTCACCTGCGCTGAGATTTCGTCACGAACTTTTTAATATATTATTGAATCCATTTTAGCGTTTTTTGGCTTCTATCGATATTTTTCCTACGGCTAGTCAGGACCGATAGGACGTAAATGGCAATGGCTATAAAAGTGGCGTCCAGTATGCGGACGCCAAAAGCAGGTGGACGCCAGTTTAAATGCACTTTTTCCTTCAGAGGACGGCTAATTGTTTGGTGGATGTATATATATATATATATATATATATATATATATAGGTGGACAATTCACATACAACATTGCCTTTCAAACCAGAATACAGTAATGTTAATAGTGATGTACATGACTGCTTTTTTATAGTATAGAGTGCCGATGCGAAAAGGGTAAAAATATACCTATGGTAAGCAACATCCCGGGCCTTAACAGTACAGTGACACGCAGCTATTGGAACATGAATAGTCCAAATTATTATTTAACATAGTAACTGCTCTCGTCATTCAGAGATACTTATAAGACGCAGTGCCGGATTAAGCCAGAGCGGGGCCTGTAGCAATTTCTGTCAAGGTACCTTGGTTTGCTTGCTCGAGCTATTTTTATTTTCTTTGTCCGGGCACAGATGCCCGGCCCACTACGCTAGTTCGGAGCGCGAGCATTTGCTATGCTTGCTATATAGCTAATCCGGCACTGATAAGACGTTGCCTGGCATTAGAGTAACTGGTAAACTGGCTGATGTGGTGCTTGAGGCGGACTTTGTAAAGAGTTATCATCATCAACAACGTTTCTAAATCATCCATTCTCTGTAAAGGCCTCTCGCAAGGATCGCTGCTAGGCGCGGTCTTCTATCTATCATTTATTCGGTACCAAACCTTCATTAGGTACTTTTTTTCTTTATAGAAATTGAAAAGGAAACCAGATAGGTCGGTATTGGCGTTTATCAAAATTACTCACCAATTGCGCTACTTAAGCACTTACCTATAAAAATATGGCGCAATTAAGTGTGTGTCATGAACTGTAGTCAAATCTACGCCTTTAATCGTAGATGTACTGTTTAAAAATAACGTAATCGTGTTTTACGTGTAAGTACTTGAATTACTTTGCGGAATTACCATCAAAATTACGTTGTTTTCGGTGCAAATGTAATCTCACAAGTTTTATTGAAATGGATATGTATCGTTCTCTCTTTCATTGTGTGTGTGTTTTTGTCAAAGTATTTGATATCGTGTATGTGTGTTGTGTGTGAAGTTGTAATTTAAAATTGAATGCTTAGTAAGATTATATAGGTTTAATAGTGGTAGGCCTCTTGGCAGAGTTCACCTGGGGAAGTACCACACCTTTCCCAGTGATTTTACCGCCAAGCAATAATGTGCAAACATTACTGTGTTCCGGTTTGAAGGACAATGTTTCCAGAGAAATTACAGGGCTTAGAGATATAACATCTTAGATCTCTGCTGGGTGACGAGCGCAGTGCAGTGCTAGGTAATGATTTGGACTCTTCATGTTGGTTACCATCAGGCACATGGCCTGCTCGTCTTGTCATCTTTATTTTAAAAAAATATACACTCTTAGGTACATGGAAATTGTCGCACGTGGCCAAAATGGTAACTATCACCGTCGTCAACCCAACCAGGGTTGCCGATGCCCAATTTCCCGATGCCCACGCCCTCAATGACGTCCAAGTGACATTATTTCGTGGTACTCCTATAGATTATTTACTTCCTGTGTCAGGTCAATGACATTTTGTTTGAGACAATATTAAAACTGATAGTGGAACCTAATCTGATGATACCTAAACAATAATAACTAATGTATATGCTAGCCACTTATTAATGATTAATACGAATATAATATGCAATGTGTCCCAAGTAAAACGTAAGAATGTGACCAAAATGGCTGAAACACCTGTAGAATGATTATAAAATACGAAAAAGAATTGATGAGATGAGACCACTTCTCCTTCCGCGGTTCTTAATTTTCCCAAAGTGTATATTTATAGATACATAAAAAAGAAACATAACCCAAGAACAAAATGAATTACAAAATTTGGAAATTTACTCACGATTACATCAAATACTTTAACACAGTAATTCATTGTAAATTGTGAAGTTATTGCCCATACATAACACAATCCGACACAACACGTAACAAAACAACATAACACAACTAAATATAAAACAATACAGCACAATAAAACACAACACAATACGGTGCAACACAATAAAAGGCAACACAACACGTTCCAAAGAACAACAACTCTAAAAACCAAAATATCAAAAACACGAGGTTGAAGGAAGGAAAATTTAGAAACGAGTTACTCACTTTAATCGATTATTAAACCATTTTAATCCCCTTTAATTTATATTCATTTATACTGCTTTCCCGATGCCAACACAGGTACCTATCATGCCGTCAGTAGATGATTCACATACCGCACCAATAGCCGTATATCAGTGATATGTCTATCTATAATCAGCAATCTTTATTATGCATATCGCTATAATTCATTGTGTACCTATGTGTGAAGTCTTTTACCTGACTGCGCCAAATAGAAGGTAATTAAACAAAGTGGTTGTCTCTCAATCGGGAGTGAATCGGTTTCTTATAAGTAAACGTGTGTTATCGTAGACCACATCATTGTTTACTATCAGCTCAGTAAAAGTAAGCAGTTATTTTCAGAAGTGTGTAAAAATACGTATTTATTAGAAACATCCAAATACATATTTTCCTCTTCTTCTCCTTATCCAAGCCAAGATATGTGTAAAAAAAAGATAATTGTAATGACAAAGATCACGGACCCCGGAGTCTGTGGAGTGGCTAATTTAAATAATAAAAAAAACAGCCAAATACACAACAAATATTTGTATTCATCTTACACATTTTGCCCTGATTCGTAAACAAACCCACGGCCTTCAAATCCGCGCAGGCTAAGCTAGCAACAAAGTCACTAGGCTAGTCGAAAATGAAGGTATAGCTAGCAATCTTATCATAATACATTAATATAGGAACTTATTAATAAAGGGTTCACGATTATTGTTATCTGACGAAATTTCGTTGCATTTCTACCATAGGTATCTGAATGAAATGATTTGTGAATATGTATAACTAATTATTATTATCAATAGGTTTCATAAGCCTTAGTTTCTAATATTTTTGAGGACTAATCGTCAAATTCAAAGTAGACACTTACATAAATTTATTATATGACATACCGAATCAGTCGCTTATGATTTGATACTCCATCAATACCCCATCACAACGAAACCATTAACAACAAATTGTACTCGTATCATACAAAGGCAGACAAAACCCTACGAATTATATTTCAAACAAAGAATAATATTTCACGCAATTGTCGACTTTATTCCAGAACGATAATACGTTAAATTGTCTGAATCGTTTTTATGATTCCCTCGTCGCACGCACACAGGTAAACACACACAAGTGCAAAGGATCAAGTCTCATCGGGCACGCTGATTGATTTTTATTGGAACGACAAATCAGGGTTGTCAGGACAGAGATATTATTTTACTTTTTAAAATTACTACTTTAATGCTGAAATTACAGACCTTTATGTTCTCGAAGCTAAGATTCCTGAATCGTGTCGCACAAGCGAGGGCTATAATAACTACGCCGACCGAATTATCGTTATAATGGGAAACTTTTAAATAATACTAACTCAATTACACATTGACCAATTTTAAGTGTGACGAACACATAATTTGATAAACATTTAGGTATTACTTGATCACCTTTTTGATGAACCTGATGTCGAAGCTAATCTTTTATACCTTTTATGAAGACTTTTCAAAATATTTCTTAAATTGCCGATGGATAGCACTAAATAGATTGTACAAGCTTAAATAAGGGGAAATATAAGGGAAAGATCCAAATAAATGTTTATACTTTGTACAATAATTTTAAGTTTACACTATTTCACACTTCTATTTTTATAAAAGGAATATATGTAGAGGTATAAATAAAGAGTTATGAGTGTAACAAGTGGAATTTAAAATAATGACGTATTTGTACTAATAATTAAAGTTATTAAATTTATTGTTAAATAGAAAATTCAACATATTTTTATACAAAATTATGATCTCGATTTTAAAGTAGGCACCATGTGCTGACATCTCACAAATAGGAGCTTATTCATTTAAAACACCTCCATTGCTTTTAATTTACACGAACCAGAGTTTTATGTGGAGACAACCCTTAAAAACGAAATAAAAATCAAAGCCTACTTCTTTAGAATTGTATTTTAATAATATTAATGATTTAATTTGTTAACGTATAAAATTTAACAGATTAATAATACAAAATTGTGATCTCTATTTTAAAGTACCTTATGATGACAATGACAAGTAGGAGCTTTTTTATTTACAACACCTTCATTGGATTTAAGATACGCGAAACATAGTTTTTACATGGTGAGAACCCTAACAACGAAAGAGAAACAAACGCTCACGTTCCATCAAATAGTACAAGTGCTCTCTGATCACATGCAGTGTTAAACGAGGCACCGTTTCATCATCATCACCATCATCATCCGTCGTCATCATCATCTATCGTCATGTGTTGATCAAAGGATCGTGTTGATTTAAGTTTTATTTATATGAACCATAACCACTAATATTTTTCACACAATACCCAGATAGTTACCGCAAACTAAATAACCATTTACATTATTTTGTTAATAAGGCAAAACATAGATTAGAATGAAGTGACTACCGCATTTACTCAATTGAGAATTTGTTTTCCACCTGGCAACACTTATTGTAAAAAAAGTAATTAAATGTCGTAATGCCCATTTTTTCTCTTCAGAAATGTTTTGGTTTACTGAATGCTACTAATATCATAATTGAGAAAGTTTGAATGTTTGGATGTACGGTTGTATGAATCTTTGTTACTCTTTCGTGAAAAAACCACTGAACGGATCTGGATGAAATTATACACCTATCTGATTTTAGAGATAGATAGAGTCTGGAATAGAACGTAGGGTACTTTCTATCACCGGGCGGGAAAAATACGGGAATTGGAACGCGAATACACGAGTAAAGCCGCGAGGTGCCACTAGTATTGTATATTTTATGAAAATAGATAGTATTATTTCAGAATTTCAATCACATTTTTCGAGTTTCCTTTTCTGTCGAGAATTCATATTTCTCTTTGTAAAATACAATAAAGCAAGCTTATTTTCTAGAGTTTTATAGGAGTATTTGTTCCCTAGCCAAATCTTAATATATTTAGCAAAAGCCGCCCACTTAATGTTCCCACTCGACTCGGAATCATCGCCCACAAGGAGCAGTTAAGGTCATGATCCACCTACCTGGTCAATTGTTGATTGGGGGTTGGTTAATTTGCAAAAAAGCGTGTCATCAAAAGACTTCTCTCTTGGAACAGTTGGTTTCCTTACACTGTTTTCCTTCACCAGGTCTTGACCTGGTAAAGGAAAACATCGCAACATGGCAAGGAAAACATGGCATCGCCACTGACCAAGGTCAGTGGCGATGACAAACTAGTCTTGGCACTACTTGGGTAAATAGTCAGAAGTGCAGTTGGGATTCGAACTTACAACCTCACGACTGTGATATTTAATGTTTTTAATTTTTATTGTTATTAATTGGTTTATTTGTTAAGTAACAAGCGAGCAGCATTAACTGATGTATCTTTCATTCAGTGTCGAAAAAACAATTATGGATAGGTAATTGTCTGTTAAACTGAAATTGTCTTTCGCTATCTATTTGTCCAATAAAAAATTTAATGATTTAGCCGAAATAACATCCTCAGACAACCTGTTCCAGTTTTGTTTGTCAATAATCACATACGCTACGGCGTATGTGATTATTTTGCTTAATTGATGCTGTGTGAAAAATTACCACCAATTTGTATTATTATGATTCAGATGTTTAGTTTCTTTATTAAATGTAAGTTGTTACAATATTAATATAAAAACAACATAAAAATATTATAAAACCTAAACTTAGATCGCCGCAGGCAGCGGAGTAGGTCCAAGCTACCGGTGGTTAGGACTGCAGAGTGAGGAGTCTCCTGACGATGCGCGCTGTGTCGAGGATGACCGTCCCATGCATCTGTCCTTTGACACAACCGTCTAGCGAAAGTCTCTAAAAGATGTTGGTCGAGACTTTTAGAGACTATATTATAAGTTTAAACTATAGTTTCTCACGAAATTTGCCCTGGTAAATATGTAGAAATAACACGAGTGGGTATCATGTATCAAGTATTTTATACCATTTATTAAATATTTGGGATTTGGATTAAATATTCTGAATTATTATTATCTATTATTAATCTCAAAATCCTTAAAGTACGTGATGTTTGGTACGTTTTATCTCACACTTACATTGTGGATTTTCTAATCTTTTAATATCGTCTGTATAATGATTAATTTGTAATTCTGCGTTTATCACGCTCGCAGCACGAATCTAATTACCTGGTTATTCTTTTGTTTTCTTGATTATTTATACCTATATCCTAATTTCATATATCACTTAACATAATGAAAACACAGCTAATACCAAGACAATCTGTCTGACATTAAAAAAAATCTATGAATGTAAATAATGATTTCAAAATATAATAATTTCATTTAATTGTTTTTTTTGTTTAGTTGCGCCTTTAAGTTTTTTCCTCGAGTTTGGGAGGGAACATCCATTGATTTATAGCTATAGAGGGTTTATTGCAGAGCCCTATCAAATCTACAAATGGTCATTTTTAACGTAGTTCCATACGTTAGAAATGCCTAATACACTAGCGGCACCCCGCGGATTCTCCCGCCGTAATTACTGTTCCTGTTTATCTCGGCAAAGCTTACAATGAAATATCAAGGAGCATGGGACGTATAAAAAATCGGACGTAATCTCGCTAAAACAAAAACTGTGTCAATAGAGTCTGCCACATTTGCACGTCTGCGTTCTCAGGTTGTCACTGATTGGCTGACACGCACACATATACACAAGTAGCGCGTGTCATGACCCAGTGATGTGTGCGTGTCAGCCTGTATGTGACAGCGCACACGTGCATATTATGTGGCCGACTCGATAGACACAGTTTTTGTTTTAGCGAGACTACGGCCGACTTTTTTTATACGTCCATGATTAAGGAGCTCCGTATCCATGTATCTGTCTCCACTGTTAGATAAACGTGTCCTTTATTTTCTAAAAAACGGAATGACTATTGAAAATGTATTTCAGTCTGCTGTATGATCAAAGAAATCTCTCACTGAAATGCTAAATACCAATATAACGACCACAACGTCTTCAGTATAATATGGAATTTAACGACATTATCCACGGAGGAGGTAATTAAATTTGTCTAACTACCCACAACCACATTTAACACTTAATAACGCGATCAGATAGAAGAGCGAGCGTAGCAATAACCATTACTTACGCTACAAATACATGATAGTTTACAAATACATACGTGCTGGTCGTACGTAGTACCTACTGGAGACATACTTACCAATACTATTTTTTTGGAGTATGACTGGCCTCGTGCCTTAGTGGGTAGTAAATCTGCCTGCGAAGCCGTGGGTCGTGGCTTCGATTCTCACTCAGTTCAAATATTTGTGTGATGAATGAACTAGTTGTAGTGTGACTGCTATACTTAGAGAGTAAAACGTAAGAATTTAGATTTGGATCTTTCTGTTACTTACAAATTTTCGAAAGGAATGCTAGTCACCGAAGAATAACAAAACATAAAAAATATTGATTTTGAGTCGACAACATATGTCCACAAAATTCAGATTATGGAGAATTTCGTTAAATTCTGATGGCACTGACAAACAAACCGCTGTCGCCATCTTTGGTGTGAAGCACGTTTCGTTCCATCAATCAACAGATTGCGTGCGTCTATCGCGCCAAAAAGTATCCATCACAAAAAACTGTGACTTATGTGACTACGTAAAACGAAACGTCTTGCCGCCGGACCGGAGTTTTATTAGAAGGTATTTATATTTAGTATCAGCATTGCACCCGTGCGCAGCCGGGGCGAGTCGCTAGTACATACATATTTACCAATTAAAGGAACACATAAAAGTAGGATTACATAAAATTATATTATTCAAATACAAACTATTTTCTTTGCACGATGTTTAAAATTAGGTATCAATCGTCATAGCATTTAGCACTTAAGTACGGACCAAGCCATAATACCATTGCAATTCTGATTCCCGTCTCTATTTCAGTCTCAATCTCATTCTAAACATCCATCTGCTTGTTACAGGAAACAACATCAAACGTTTCACATCAAACGCAATCCCAAGTGGACTATTAAACTCTAAATCAATCATAAAAATAAACATGTTATATGTTAAACTACAGTAACACACATGACCGAGAATAATAATAGAGTTATTGGAGATATGCAGACAGTGGTGTCATACGCGACGGATTTGATAGAGGCGGATTGCAAGCTAGAACACAATGCTAACGACTCAGGATACGACTGCGATAGACTTAGTCCCGACGAAAAGATCAATGTTGATGACGATGATAAAGAACTGATTATCGATCAGGATGAATCTCAAACAGAAGTTGAACAAAGAAACGATGTCGACATTGAAAGTAATAACCACCCAGAAGTAGAACAACCGTCTTGGCATCCACATGTATACGGAAAACCACCGAAAAAACCGACTCCACACACAATAGAATACATTCTCGGTCTGGCAGCAGACGAGAAGAAGCCAGTAAGTCAGTTGATGAGTGTAAAAAGACTTGAGAAAAATGCATATCAAGAGAAAAGTGTTCAGATGTCTGAAGAAAAGAAAGTGCACAGTGTTCACAAGAATAAGTTGCAGGAACAGTTGCTGCAGAAAGTTAGGACTAGTGAATGTGAGGTGGTTTACTTTAGAAGTGAGGAGCCGTTGAACTTATCAGTGCCAAAGAGGGATGGAGCCGGGTGGAGCGCTGAAGATGATAAAAAAGGTAAGATCTGATGATTCAGTTTTTTTATCATACATTGACGTTCGAACTCTTTAAAGCCTGATAAAAAATATATGGTTGTCAAATTGATAACTTCATCCTATATTTGATATTTATTTGGTGGTTGGTTAATTACACTGAAGTTATTAAGTAGCGCGCTTACCTGGAGAATGGCTTACCAATGAAAAGCGGATATACATAGAAAAAGAAAATATTATACTAATCCTACTCATATTATAAATGCGAAAGTTTAGATATTTAGATGTTTGTTGCTCAATCATGTCGGAATAGTTGAACGAAACAAGGTTGAAATAATCTGGAATAGTACTTACAATAGGCTACCGTTTATAGCAGGAAAATTACAGGAATGGAAATCACGGGGTAGTCCTGGTTTTCCATATATCTTTAATCTATATCTAAGATAATTTCTATAAATACTTATTGTGCAAATTGCCTTTTGGAAGTTTTTTTAACTTTTATAGGGTTTCGTTTGACCGCCATCTCACCTGATGTTAACCAACGATGCGGTTTACGATAAGCCTGTTTACCTTGAAGAAACCGATTCACTCTCGATTTGAAGACACAAAGATAGTAACCAACAGGAAAAACCACTCAGGTAACGTATTCCACAGCCTAGACGTTCTTTATCACAAAAGTAGAGTCAAATCTCTTCGTTCGTGTCTTTGGACAATAATGAAACGATGTCACTTTTATCGACTTTGGGCGATGTCGTATCTACCTTAAGATAGTCATCAAAATGAGTTCATATTCTGTTAAGATTTTTATTCAGATATCGACAGGTATATTACATTACATAACAATATAATTATTGTAGATTGTTTTATAAATTATCTGTACAGTTGGATAGCAATCTCATAATTTCAATAATTTTCCTCATGATAGGTAAAGATAAGATAAGCGGCTGTAGCAGCTGGTTTTTGGGTGAAACATTTTTGAAAATCACATAAAAACTGGCCTCGTTGGTTAGTTGGTAGTAAGTCTGCCTGTGATCCCTAAGTTTCAAATGGTTCGATTCCCACCCAGTGCAAATATTTGTGTGTTGAATACAAGTATTTGTCTGGGTGTTTCTAAGAAATAATAAGTATATATTTAAAACTATCTAAGTATTATATCAGCTATCTGGCTTCCATAGCTTTGCTTAGTTTGGGGTCAGATATTGTAGTGTGTGAAGTCTCTGCCAATACTTTTAATGTACCTATTTATACTAATATTATAAAGCTGAAGAGTTTTTTGTTTGAACTTTAGGATCTCGGGAACTAATCTAATGAAGAATGTAATAAAAAATAAAAACTTTGGGAGCTTTGGTTGCGCGCGCTGACGTGCATTGAATTCCGTGACAGCGTGTGTCTAACTTATAGGGTAGCGTCAATGAAATCTAAGCTAATCAAATTTGTTCTGAATCTGAGTTAGTACAACCAATTTTCGAGAGGTAGCGTGACAACGCGCACAAGGTCTAGGGTCAAGCAAGTATAATATAATTTTAATTCTTTTTGAAAAAGGCCGCCGGACGCAGCTGAAGCTTGTAAGTTAAACTGGACTGAGTTTTTTTACTTTTATAGGTTTGCACTTGACCGCCATTTCGCCTGATGCCAAGCAAGGATGCGGTATACGATGGAACGTATTTACCTAGAATAATCCGATTTACTCTCGATTTGGAGACACCAAGATTATACCCATCGGGGAAAGCCCACTCAGGCAGCGCTTTCCACAGCCTAGACATTCTTATCACTTGTTTGCACTCGCCTGCGCGACTAAGGCTAAGAACTCGTGGAACGATTTTCACCCGTGTTTTTATTTCAAAACTCACGAGACCGTTGATTTTTGGGGTTTCGCAGCCACCGCGAGTGTGATGCCCGCGAACGTCGCGGGCGACGGGTGGGCGTCGCCCGCGCGACAGCCACGCGCGCGCATAAAACACGCGTAAAAGTTGTGCTTTCAATTTTTACATAATTATATTCGAGTATCTGCATTCTACAGAAGCTGCAGGCCCACAACGGGGGGCGGGCGCGTCTGAAAATCGCTTCATGCGTTCCTAGCCTAAAATACAGATACTCACGTCGTATGGTTAGTTATGAAATAATTTCGGATACCTACAATTTGATCACAGACTGGGAGTTTAAAAATGTGAGCAAATTAAAATGCTCAGCAGAGTATTTACCACAGCCCACCACTAAATCACCACACACGCATACGCATACGCACACACAAGAACCATAAGGTCTTTTTAGTAGATACATGGAGTAAATATATTTACGCATATCGTCTTAAGGAGAAGGTGGTGTTATATCGGGTTCATAAGTTACAAAAATTATGCAGATACGATTAAAACTTCTACTGGGTTACCATTTACCATCTTCCATCTTTACCGCTTGTAGCGAGTATGTTTTTGCATTTTTTCTCTCCAGCGCTCCAGGTTCTCTTACAGGCTAACCTCTGTCACCGGCGGATCTGAACACCCAATCCACGCCAAGGTAGTCTACGCCAGTCTATGTTACAAAATTTGTTTTAAGCTCCAATTTGTCTATTCGTTCATTTGACATCACTAAAAATCATTACTAATATAGAATTGCTAAACACTTGATTGATTTTTGATCTATGCCCGAGCGACACGAGGCTAGTTTTTCAAGCTAGGATATTAAGCTAGTGTTACCAAGCTAGCAAGCTAGTAAGAACTTCTAGCTTCGTGTAGACAACGCTACACAACGCTAGTTTTATCTACACGAAGTTACAAATACGAGCTGTGTTTCAAAGATTACTAATAATAGCGAAGCAAACTCCTATCAAACTTTCTCTACATAAGTGAGCTCGTAAAGGCTGTGAAGTGAACCAAAACTCTGTACGCACTAAAGGCTATCTGAAATCAACTAATATGCCAAAGTACGAGTACTAGTTTGCTAGCTTACGAACACTAGGTTGCTATCCTAGCTAAAAGCTAGCCTCGTGGCGCTCGGGCATATTAGTTGACTTCAGACAGCCTTTAGTGCGTACAGAGTTTTGGTACACTTCACTTTAGCCTTTATGTAGAGCAAGTTTGATAGGAGTTTGCTAGAAACACAGCTGGTAATTACCAAGTTGATTAGTACATCTTAGTGCTTAAGATAATATCTAATAATTCAAATTGAATACATGATGCAATAGACATAACTCACAAATTACTTTTATCAGATTGACTATTTACTGTTATCTATTGGCGAATGATAAATTCAGGTTATTTTTATTATCTCCTCAACAATTAAACGATATGAATTATAAATTAAATTCACTTGTTCCGCGATAAGAAGTAAGGTGTGACTTTCAAGGTCACTCACAAATACCATAATATAATCATAATGTATAGGTATTTCAAGTCCATCCATATTACCTAAGGTACTAATACATTTATCTAGAAAAAAAACGAGACGATAAGCGGAAATGCTTGATAGGATTATTTCCTTTGATGGATTAAGTAATTAACATACTTTACATCATCGCGCCATGTTTTATCAACTACTTAAACCGATTAACTTAATTATCGAGTTGTTTTTCATCAAATTCTTCAACAAAGCCTAGATAATTATAGTGCTTACACCTACCTACTCAGATTCCATTGATAAGTGTACTGAAAAACATTATATTATCAGTCAGTAATTAGGATTGCATTGATATTATTATGATACAGTGTGAATCGATATATCAAATCTTTTATTGCAATTAATCTCTTTGAGCCTCTGATTTTTGACGGGTTTACCGCCGTATTTATAAATTTTAAAGCTTAATTTTATCTTTTTGAGTTCGTTTCATAAACATCGTAAATTAAATTATTCAATAATCTGGTTAGATTCCTTACCTTAACTTTTTTCTACAATCAATCAAGAATTAATGAACCGATTGCAGTCATTTTTTCACCGTTAGATATGTACGGGATCCTGATGAGTGCTATATAATGTACCACGGGCGAAGCCGGGGCGGACATCTAGTAATAAATAAATGTTGGGTGGACAATACACACACAACACCACCTGACCCCAAACTAAGTAAAACTTGTACTTCCATAGTACCAGATACCTGATATAATACTTATATAGTTTTAAATACATAACTTATTAAACATAGAAACACCAAGACACAGAACAAATACCTACTTGTATTCATCACACAAATATTTGGACTGGGTGGGAATTGAACCCACGACCCTCGGCTTCACAGGTAGACTTCTTACCAACTAAACCACAAGGCCAGTCAACATACTGAGCCAGTATGTACGTTTATGTAATGGTAATAAAAGTATGCTATTTATGCCCGCAGCCTAGATAGTGACGGTAAAACATCAACAGCCGACAGTTCACCACCGTTGGCCACGATTGCCCGCAGCCGTCACTCTGGCCATCAAACACCCATCAATTAGTCACAATCGACACCACCCACGGATTCCAAATAACATCCGAATGTGGCGATGTACAAAGCAACAAGTAGTAACTCAACTTTTAAAAAATCATGGTTTTGTATTCATCATAATCTGTGCCAAGTCGTTTCAGGCGTAATGAAAAGTACGGTGGTAAATGAAAATTAACTGTTTTGAGAAGAAAAAAGTTTCAAATTACAATGATTGACGGTAATACCTACATAGGTTTTTAGCTACTGCCATTACTATATGCTTACGAGTATTTAAGTTAAAATGCATAAATTTCACGTGAACTAGAAATAATTCCATGTCTTCGGCGTATTTAAATGTGAGTTACCTTTCTTCACTTCTATCCATTTAAATACGCCAAAAACATCGAACTGTTATATAAAGTAATTTGAGAATTGTAAACAGCTACACTAAAACATAAAATTCAGAATACACTACAAATGTAATTTGTCAGAATATACACTGAATAATAGCTCAAATACCATTGTTTAAATAATTCCAATATTTCAGTTTTTTTGTATAGACATGATTTTCGTTTGACTTTTGTTTTTAAATGTGAATGATTGAGATTGGACACTTTTCAAAAAAGACTTTCTTGGCCCAAACTAAGCAGTGCTTGTAGGATATCGGTAATAAACAAATATTTCGTTTTTAGACTATCCGTTTAGGCTATCGTACAATTTTAACGCATACGGCAAAGAAGCCGTAGAAAAAATCACTCATCTCATGTCATGTCATTGGTTGTAGAATACCAGACTGATAAAATAATTAATAATCCTAAAAAAATACTTCAAACATTTTAGAACTTATCAAATTATTTTAAAACAAAAAAGTGGCATGTACCTTTCACTTCAATTATATAACATTCGTGTATCAACCATTTTACATAGAGTTTACTTACTGTTGTTGTCCAGTACTGCTGTCAAAACACTCCGCAAAGACTGTAAACCGGCCGAGCTGTAAATCAGAGTCAATTAGACGAGGGCTATAGGTTTTAGTAGGGTAATTATTCACTGGCCCTCTGACGCCCTCAAGTTCTATCCGAGACTTGACAGGCATGTACTTTTGGATAATTTTCTTTATTTCTTCATTTGGCACAATAAGTACAACATTTGTAGGGCTTACCTTATTGTTAAGAATGTGGTAAGGGCGGTATGAATTCTGAAATGAAAAGCAATGATTCATCACAAAACAGGCGTCGAACCATTTCGGAGCACACTTTTTTCAATAGGTATGTCTTCAGTATGGAGATAATAATCAAACGTGATAAAAAGTACCCTGTGTGCCGTTGAGACGTTTTGACGTTATTGAGCAACAAACATCCAAACTTTCGTATTTATAGTATTAGTAAGAAGTAGGATTAGTAGGAGGATAAGATTTCTTGGAGACACTTCAATTTTATTTAGTAGATTCGTGAGTCTGTGGATTAGGATTACAGTTTCAATTTTAAAAGCAGTTTTTATTTTATTTAAATTAACCTCTCCACAGACTCTGTGTCCATGACCTTTGTTATTTGTGTTCTCTTTTTACATATGCATTGGTTTACGAGATTATAAGAACAATAAGGGGAGTTACTTTTTTCCGTTGGGTTGGGTACCGGCACCCATCCGTTCAGACACTGGATTCTTGAATGAGTTTTGTTATGTTATGTTTATATGTGCAAAGCTACGGCTGCTCCCAACTGTTCCCACTGCTGGGACTCGTGACCTTCTCTAGTAAAGAGAGAGTCAAGCCATGTCCACCACGCTGGCCCAGTGCGGGTTTGTCGATGACGCATGATCTCGAAAGATTTTTGGAACCTCTCGCAATGTTTGCTTCACTGTTTCAAGTTATCGAGATTACGCACATGACTTCGAAAAGATAATGGTGCGCGTGAGATTCGAACCAGGGGGTCTGGATTTCGACAGCCATAGCTTACTATACCAGTATTATGCCAGCCGTAGCTTACTAGACCAGCCATAACTTCCTAGAGCAGCCGTAACGTACTAGACCAGCCGTAACTTATTAGACGAGCCGTAACTTATTAGACCAGCCGTACTTTCCAAGACCAGCCATAACTTACTAGAACAGCCGTAACTTACTTGAACAGCCGTAACTTACTAGACTAGCAGCCATCACTTACTAGAGCAGTCGTAACTTACTAGACCAGCCGTACCTTCCTAGACCAGCCATAACTTACTAGAACAGCCGTAACTTACTTGAACAGCCGTAACTTACTAGACTAGCAGCCATCACTTACTAGAGCAGTCGTAACTTACTAGACCAGCCGTACCTTCCTAGACCAGCCATAACTTACTAGAACAGCCGTAACTTCCTAGACCAGCCGTAACTAGACCAGCCATCTTTAGAGCAGCCATGACTTAGCATCAGACCAACCGCAAGCATCAGTGTGGTCACACTTTTGTTGTAGAATAATATGCCAAAGGCAACACGTACATCGATGGAACTTGCTGCGTCATGTCACAGTCAATTGCAAAGGATCAGACATCAGATATGAATTGATTGATACGAGTAGTTTTTAGAGATCCACACCCAAATAGTTTTCTATCTTTTATTTCTGTCTCTCTACCTATTTTTTGCAATGTAGAACGACGAGACGAGAAAGACATAGATGAATATATCTAGCCCCAAATATAATAAGAACGGGTTTCTTCTCAAGTTATTTTGTTGTCGGCTTGACGATTACGACAAGGTTGGCGACAAATACTTATACATATAGTATGGCACCGTAAATATGTGAAAACCGTGAGATCATAAATTAACGACGTTAGATTACAAACTAGCGTAATCTACCGTAGATACATAATCACTCTCATCAGATTGTATAAACTGATGAGTTTTTTTATTGATATATGTATATACAACGAATAAAACAAAAATACATATATCACGGGACCTTTGGAGCAGGAATGCAATTCGCAATTTTTTTTTTATAATTAGTTTTTTATCGTTGATCGATAAATTCTTTTCCTTACAACCTATTCCTAGATAATTCTGTTGACATTCGTATTATTAACATTACTGTTGATAATTTTTTTGATATGAATTAAAATGAAATTAATATAATTCAGATTATAAATACATATCATAGCAAATGAACAAAATTAAAATTCAGAGGAAAATTTAGACATCATATTAGATAATTAGGTAAAATCACTTAAATATTGACTTGACTTTAACTTTAAATTCAATGTTTATTAACCCCCGACCAAAAAAGGGGTGTTATACGTTTGACGTCGATGTCTGTCTGTCTGTCTGTCTGTCTGTCTGTCTGTCTGTCTGTCTGTCTGTCTGTCTGTCTGTCTGTCTGTCTGTCTGTCTGTCTGTGTGTGTGTCTGTCTGTGGCATCGTAGAGCTCAAACGGATGGGCCGATTTCAATGCGGTTTTTTTATTTGAAAGTTAATTACCGTGCGGGTGTTCTTAGCTATGTTTGGTTAATATCGATTCAAAATGGCCGCCTCCACAAATATTTAATAAAATATTTCTTCACAACCTACCTCAATATGGGTATCAAATGAAAGGGCTTAACTAGTAGAGTACTATACGCTATAACAAATTTCAAATCCAAGATGGCCGCCACCACAAAATGGCGAATTATAGGTATTATTTTTTTCACTACTACCGCAATATGGGTATCAAACGAAAGGGCTTGATTAGTAGAATACTTTGCACTATGACAAATTTCAAATCCAAGATGGCCGATACCACAAAATTGCGAATTATATTTCTTTTTTCACAACTCCCTTAATGTGGGTATCAAATGAAAGGGCTTGACTAGTAGAATGTTGTACAGATAACAAACCTTAGGTAGTCGGGGGTTAGTCAAAATTTTTAATTTTGTTCTTGTACTGTATACAAGACACTTCCAAGCCAAAAAAAATTTTTTTTCTAACCTATTTTTTACACAACGATAGATAGCATAATATGCCTTTGGGATACGAGGATGTATGTGTAAGCACATATTGCCATTTTTCTCCGAAACTACTCGTCCTATTTTGATGCAGTTCTCAGTGACAGGTTTAGGTTTGATTGGTGCATGTTTTTATATAGGTACTACGGTGACAACTCACCAAGGGGCGCTCCAGTAAATATTGTTTGTGCAAATCAATGTTGCCATTTTTCTCCAAAATTACTTGTCCGATTTTGATGTAGTTTTCTGTAATAGGTTTGTTGTTGATTAGTGAGGGTGCTGAAATTGGTGTTACGATAGTAGCTTACTAGGGGACACTGCAATTAAATATTTTATTTTGTCATAGCTTCTATACAATAAAGAAACTCGATAGAACTCGCTAGGTTATAAGAATAACAGTAGCGGTACTAAAAATATAAAAAATATCTATGCACTCTAAAAAATTAAAATAAAACGCAAAATTAAAATTTTTGGTAATATCCACGACGCGACGGTTAAAAAGTAATCGTAAAAGGACTAAAAAACAATTTAAAAACAAATGTAGCGCGAGATAATTAAAGAAAACTTAAAAAAAAAAACAATATCCATCGGGGATACCATCACTTTTATAAATTTCATCGTAAGAATAAGTATCATCATCAACCTTTAAAGGTCTGTAGGGGCACGCACGACCTGCCCAAAAGGTGTAAGTATAGCAATAAAAATCTCCAATTATTCACGTTCCTACCTACACGAAACTGCAAAACTAGTTCATCTAATGGCAGCCCGGACGGATATTATTGTGTTTTTATTTAGTACCGCAAGTCTAGGCCATAATCCACCACGCTGGCCTAGTGCGCGTTAGTCGAACAGATGACATCGAAAGATTCTGTGTCGATTTCCTCACGATGTTTTAAGAAAGCTATAGATAAAGAAAGCTGCCTAAGATAACGTATCTTTTTTTTTTTCTAGAAAAAATAATTTTCATCCTACAGGCCTCGTCTCATGACTGCCTTGTGCCGGAGTCTGTAAAAAGCAAAAACAATTTTACAACCACAGACAGCGCTTACATCGCTCATTGCTTTTATTGTCTGTGAACATTGTGGTTAACGACTCGAGGCAGATTCTTTTTATGCTTTCTAGTTTTAGGTTATTAGGGAGTCAGTTTTTGTATTATGATTGTTATTATTTAACATCGTTTTAATTGATACGTAGGTTTTTGTCATTAATTTGCTTCAATCAGTTAAATTAAACAGGAATAAATCAGAAATTTTTATTCAAATTTTCGGTTCGTTTGAAATTTACTTTTGTCACAATTTAAATAATTACAAGAATAACTCACGTGTGCTATAGCCAGTCCTAAAAAAAAAGAAGAGTGGCCAGTGGCGGATTAAGCCAGCGCGGGGCCTGTAGCAACTTCTGTCAAGGGGCCCTTGGTTTGCTTAGGTTTAGGTATGCAAGATATTTTCGCTACATATTTACAGTCAGACAGACGTCGCGTCGGAGCGCGGGCCCCCCAGTTTGCGCGAGGCCCGTAGCATTTGCTACTCTTGCTATATGACTAATCCGCCACTGAGTGTGGCACTCGGAGACTGCCGCGGTAAAGCTATTGGATGTTGCGTGTATTTATATCAATATAAGCAATAAAGATGATAACTATTTTTCGAAATTGCTTTTATTTTGAATAGTGACATTAGTTTACCATAAAAAATATCACGGGAAATCCGTTAAGTTGGCAACACTGCTAAGAGCTAAGTCTGTAAAGCTAATACAAATAAGATTCAAAGTCGAATGACCGAGTCGGGAGGACGGCGTTACGGTCTTCCATCCCTCTTTCTTGTGAACATAAGAAAGAGATGCACGATCACTAAAATTCGGTCCCCAGGCCCGCGATAAAAGCTATGCAATAGCTTAAAAATATTACACTAGGTTAACTTTAGTTGTGAATTCAGTGAAACTTGAATACTATTAAATTCTACTCTCCGTCTTCTGTTATTTAATTTCTTTTTTGCCATCCTATGGTTGCCTGAAAGAAACCGTTCTTAGCGATAAGGTCGCCAGTTGCTACTTTATTCGTAGGTTCTTTTCTTTATTATTGTTATTTTTTTTTGTAATTTAAGTGCATTAAACAGTTTATCTATCTATCTAATTCAGAAGCGAAGCTGCTTGTGTATTACTCGCTTCTGAATTCATTTGACTAACCTTGCTTCTAAATTCCTTAAATTTAGCCAAGTGTTAAATAAGCCTTTATTGCGTAAATATTTGTTAAGTAAATAAAGTAGTTAAATTGATATTAGTAGACGTCTAATGTAGCAGCAGGTCGACGCAGCGCGTTTCTCTTCAAACAGCGTAATTGCTGATCATTGCCGGGTTATTGCCCGTCATTAACTTTCAGCGGACCGTTTGTCAATCGCTCGGCGTATTCCCGACGTTCGCAGAAACGATTACTACTAGTTCTGTTTCGACAACTCTATTGCAGTATGAGCTATGAGCCAATCAAATCAAAGGCTGTTTTGGAAAAAATACCAGTCAAACAGTTCTAAATTTTGGCATAGGTAGCGTCAATAATTTCTCAATCATTATCAAAAGTTTCATTTTGTAACACACATATAAATAAAAAGGTATAGATCATTTTATTTATGACAAGCTATGCCCCGGGGTTTTACCCGCGTAGTTTCCGTTCCCGTAATTTTCACGGGATTAAAAGTAATTTAAATAAAGTGGTTTTGAAATTTCAACCCAATCGGTTCATACTTTCAGATGTGATTGAGCAACAAACATCTAAATATCACATTTATAAACATGCACATTTAAAATATTAGTAGGATTCAAGGTATTGAATTCTGTCGCTTAGGTACATGATAAAAATAATTAAAAATTTCAAATTTCATCATAACACTTTACATACTCATAAATATAAACAATGAAAAATCCATCAGAAACTAACAAATATTACAGTACCCAAATCTGATATCCCAACTTTTACAAAATAAACATTGGTGCTACATTTAACGAAATTGTGAACTAATTATCTTTGACTATTTGTATTTTTACCCTGAAAGGTAGGGATCGATTCGATGAAGTTTTAATTTAACTAATATGGGTATTGAAAAAAAAATGCAGTGCAATTGAATTGATTGGGTGTATCGACAGAAGGGAAAACTTGAACAATTATTGTTACGTACCTTCGTAACAATACACATATATCTACATATTCATATACATACGTGTCGCACGATTACAGTGTCGCGAGTTCGATTGTTTTTTTCATATTTCAAAAGAAGCCCAATGCGAAAGTCTTCATTTCAACAATTAAGTAAGGATTTCAGTTATTTGTTACTAAACAACTGCTTATAGTTTTTCAATACCTATATATAAGCATATTTTAATTGATTAATATTAAATTTAAAAAATGCACTTAGACAACCCTCAGACTCATTTTATTCCTCATGTTCATAACAAAATTCTTTTGAGGATGTTCCCATTTTCTAGTTCCTACATTTAGGTTAGATATACTTAAGTAAACCTTTTGAACTATTGTGCAATATAATTCATAGGTACAATACGATTCGAGTTCAATGCAAAATTCACTGTAAAATGCTCTGCACTCTAAAATCAAGGACGAACAAGCCAAAGCGATTGACAGCCAGCTTCAGTTCTTTACTGCGTGTAGTGTTTGCGGAGATTTCAGACCAATCTCGTCTCACATTGCTCTTGCATCCATACCGTTGCGTTTTAATCGACCGTCAAACTCGTGCTTTCGCTATTCTGAGCCTTAACGTAATGCTTTTAAGTTTGCAATACTTCCAGTTTCGATTTCAAATCACGACGTCCATATTCGTACAAACAGCTGTGCCAGTCTGCTATAATTTTAGCCAGGGTTGCCAATTTATTTTAAGAAAATAATTTATACGGATTAATGTTAATGCGAGTTTCACACTGACAGTGACAGTTTTCGATTGGGATTTATCCTGTCAATTCAGGGTTGGAATTCAGGTTACTTTCATTTATTACTCAGGTTTAATTTTATCGCTTAAATTAATTTTGCGGCTTAAAATTCCAGACAGATTAGGATGTTTATGTATCTATAGCTCATCAATTTCGAAGATAATAAGTCTTAAATTGATAGATAGAATGTTGGGTATAGTCTTAAATGTTCCCACTGCTGGGACTCGGATAAATC
Organism: Ectropis grisescens; assembly: GCA_017562165.1. Lineage (NCBI taxonomy): Eukaryota > Metazoa > Arthropoda > Insecta > Lepidoptera > Geometridae > Ectropis > Ectropis grisescens. The sequence continues at coordinate 18,993,908 of CM029773.1, forward strand.
CACCACGCATATGAATGTTGAAAGATTCTATGTCATGTTTTCCATCACCGTTTTTATTATCCGTTTTCGAAAAGATAGTGGTGGGATTTGAACCTGCACCGGATGATGCCGTTCTCTCGATCCAGCAAATTCCGTTTTTGAATATTCATTTATCCGTTTTGGAGATAGTGGTTCGTCCAAAATATTCATTTGCATGTATGTGTATAATTATCATTGTTCCGTAGTTAATCTACCTAATCACGGTCATATTTTATGTACCTACTAGAAATTAATCATAATTAAGTAATTAGGAATGATTATAATGCAATGCGCAGATATTATTAAATTGCAAAAAACGTCATATGTTTATAATTAGGTCTTCAACACATATTTTGTACCTAATTTATTGCTCGTTTGCAGAAATTATGTGAATGTGATAAAAATGCTGACTTAGTAAACAAAAAAAAAATCAAATGTGAATTTATCTAGGTATATTAAGCTCAAATTGTCATTGGCAATGTGAGGTAATGTTTTTATGTTGTTTAGGTCAAAATTATTTTATATTTTGATACCATTCGCGGAATTATGAAGTATGTTTTTTTTAATGAAGAGTGACGAGACGAGTAGTACTTGTGTCTGATGGTAAACAACATGTCTGCCACGTAACAGCACAGTGACACGCAGTCAAAATCATTACCTAGCTCTGCACTGCGTTCGTCACCCAGAGATCTAAGATGTTGTTTCCTATTAAAAATATAAAACCGAAATTTTGTATTTATGTATGAATCGTTTTTGCTCTTTCAAGAAAAAAAAACTGAAGAGATCTGGGTGAAGTATATTACTGGAATAACAAACAGGCAATTTTTTACCCCAACAAAATAATAGGACCGGCCTGTTATATGAGCTACGCGAGTGAAACTATGGCATGATATATAAGTTATAAATAAAAAAGTTATTGTCGATCTTATCGCTAATAGCGATATCTTCATGGCAACCGTAGAATAGAAAATGAGATTATGGTCGTCTCCATTATCTCAGCAGTACAAATAAAATTTGTATGAGACCATTTGAAATGTCCATCCCTTTGAAGAAAGACAAAGTTATAAAAATCGAAGATTACTCAGTCGAAAATTACAAGATAGCAGACATAAAAAACAGGCAAAGGAATTATTTTGGAGCCGGTTAAATAATCGGTAACTGAAAGAAGAGTTATAAGTATATAGTATAAAATAAGTTTGTCGTGATCTGAGTGGCAACCCTGAACGGTATTTGAGCCGTGATGCCTGCGCGGCGCGACGATGGCATAATTTGTTGAACCCTGTCCCCCGTGTTTAGACTAGGATTAGGCATAAATCGGTTCTAAATCGAGACTTCTGCGCTCGTACTTGATCTTTGGCTTTTTAACCTTTTTCTATCAGTTAGAACGCAACCGATATTTATACGGGAACGGGACACATTATTATGCTTGTTTTTTTCCAAAAAAAAACAGCTTGATATTTTCCAAGATATTTTTTTCGTTCGGTGTATACATATATAGCGTGTAAATATAGAACTATCTATATTTACACGCTAATAGCCTCACAATAATAACAGTATTTTCTTTAAAGTTTTAAATACGTCTTAAATTAACTATTGTTAAAAGTCAATTTATGACGTAGTAAAATAAAACTACTTACTAGATATCATATTTTCGTTGATAGTTTACATGGTAACGTACATCATACACTTTTATTTTTGTCATTCTCTTATTTTTTAGAAGTTACAGGGGGGGCACACACTTTTTACCAATTTGTCTCTCGCACAAGTCTCTTTAGTTTCTTTCTCATTTTTTCTCATTAGTTCGCGCAAACTATTTAGTTTAGAAAAAAAAAGTTAGAAACCACAATATATATAATAATAGGGATGTTCTCCTGGCTTTGCTACGCTCCTCTAAGTTTTCTTCTTCTGCTACTGACTGGTTTAATAGTTATCTCTGTGGTCGTCGACAGCGGGTTCACCTTGAGGATGCTTCGTCCTCTTGGTGTCCGACGTCTGCCGGTGTACCCCAGGGTGGTGTCCTATCTCCTCCGCTTTTTCCTTCTTTATCAATTCCATTTCCCTTAACTTTTCGTCTTCCTATCACTTGTATGCTGATGACCTTCAAATTTATTCCCATGCTCCTCTTTCCAGCATTTCTGAGGCTATAAACACTTTTGTCGATCTGGCTTATTTTGTAAGTGGGGCAAATGTTATGGTCTCCATGTAAATCCGCAAATCGCAGGCTATCGTCTTGGGTCTTCTAGACAAATATCCTGCATTGATTGGCTAACGCTCCCAAAAATTGAGTTTAATGGCGTAACAATACCCTCATTTTCTGGGCATTGCTATTAGTTGTTTGAGCTGGGGTCCGCAAAGCAACTATTTGCCGCGGCAGGGGCATTGATGAAAACGTAACTTTCTTCCAACGTCTACAAAATTGCATATGCCGACATTTGTTACCTGGATCTCACAGAGGAACAGTTAAACAAGCTGACCTATCCATAGATACCCTGTTTAATCCTGCCTCCCTGACACATGAAATTTCACGTATGGTATTGAAAAAATCGTTAAATTTTTATGTTACTAATTAGTCATGATTTTGTTTTCGGGGTTGTATTAACAGTTGATTTAAGTGATATTTCAGTTCTCTGTAGGGGACACCTGCCTCTGAGTTCCGTCAAGGCTGTTTGTTTACGCTTGTGGAATGCTTTACCGGCTTCTATAAGACAGTCGCAGTCTTATCAAAATCTTAATGCGGTTCACAGACTACATCTATTTACCAAGTTTCAATAGTATAGCTTTTACAGTTTCGAAGAAAAGTGGCGGATAGACAGACAGACAGACAGACATAAATGACGAATCTATATAAGGGTCCCGTATTTTGTCATTTGGCTACGGAACCCTAAAAATGTTCGACATTCCTCATATAAGACAAACTAACCCAAATGGCTAATAAAAGTAATTGTAAATACACATTTTTAATACATAGAGACAACATACAATTGTTATTCTTCGCACCAGTATTTGACCTGGGTAGGGATCGAATAAAAAGAAGTTCACTTTAAGACTGGTATTTGGCATAACTACGAAGATGCTTGTACATAAGCAAAAGCTGACCAATGTTGGTTTGCAGATTTCCCAATGATGACACTCAGTGCTTTCGGGGTGAACTTCAACTATATTTTATGTCTTCACTACTGGCCCTGCACGTCGCAGAATTAGGCAATTATAAATAATTAAGTAGGTATTTGTTAAAAAAATGTATTGAAAAATCCTCCATTTTGTTTTCATGTTCTTTCAAGTCACCGATTAGTAGTGGCCACAAATAGCCTCATAGTTTGTTTAATGGTGCTATTAAAATTTTATTTGATTCTTTACAAGTTTATTGGTTGAATAATATCGTTAGGAATCTGGGCAGTTTCTGCCTTTCTGGTTTTTAGAGCTTTTGCGTGACATTTATGGTAACGACTAAGATAGTTATTAATTTGAATCGTAGCCATAAAATTAAGTGATGGTTGAAGTCATTATGCAGCAGGGGCTGAATTCTGAATAGAATATAATATTATTTTTACGGCTGGTCTGACTAGACCTGCGTCGACCAGAGTCGGAAGAATGGCACCACACGCACCACTATCGTTTCGAAATAGCTTGCGTAATGCCACTAACTTAAAAAACGTAAATGTGAAGGTAAGGTAAACGGTGAAGGAAAACATCGTGAAGAAAACATCATGTTCCAAGAATTTTTCAAAATTATGCGCCGTCATCCTGCACTGGGTCAAAGTGGTGGATTATAGCTTAGAGTCTCTCCTTGCGAGAGAAGGCCCTGGATTCCAGGAGAGGAATGTTTAGTGGGCTGCTTATGCCATTAAATAAACCAGTGGTGCACTTTGTCAAATGATTTCATTATTTAATCCTTCAAAGTATTCTCAAAAATATGTTTGTGACCGCGTTGTGTAATTTGCTGCCTAGTCCCAGAGGCGGAATCAGAAAGATTAAAGCGTAAATGTGGTAACCCCATAGGATTCGGCGGTTATTATAAGAGACACTCATTTACAAAAAGAATGTAGTAATTTTCAATGAAATAATTCTATCTGTGATGATCTTAGTTAAGTAGTCACTCGTCTCTTTGTAAGAAATGGATTCCTATAGTTTAATTTACTGTATATTTTAAAAATATTAAAAAGTAGTAAAACTATTTTCTCGCGAATTCATTTGCGTAACTTTTACTGAATTTAGAAAAGACTTGCATCATAACATGCATATAAAAGTAGTAAGTAGTCCCTGGATGACCGCGCTTAACACAGTCTAAGCTCGGAAAAAATGACGTTTTCTAAGAATGAAATTGCGGGTCGTCTCATTGCGAAATGAGACGACCCGCAATTTCATTCATTTCATTTCTTCAGTCTTCTCGTGACCACGGCGGTTGTAACGCTGCCGAAACGTGGAGGTATTTAAACAATGAATTAAATCGCGATTAAGTCCTGTAGATACATTATAAACATTATGTGTTCATATCGCGAAAGCTTAAAAACAATATGAAACCTAGCTAGATCGATTTATCGCTCCCAAAACCCCTTGCATACATAATTTCATGAAAATCATTGCACCTGTTTCCAAGATTCAGATTTTATAAATATCCTATTATCCTAAATATTAGAAATGTTAATGTTTGGTTGTTTGTTGCTCAATCCCGTCGTAACTTCTGAACGAGTTGGCTTGTAATTTGGAATACAGTTAAATTATGGTCTATTAAAATACGCTACTTTTTATCCCAAAAAATATCAGAAACGACTACGCGGGTAAAACCCTGGATGCTGCTAGTGTATGCCTGTTTATAAGGAGAGTGATGAATCTTTTGTGTATATCAGAAGCCAAGAAATCTAATGTAGCGTTTAACACATTTTACAAGACGCGGACCACTTACGATGCATAAATTGGTTGTAATTGGTCAATAAAACGATACTGAAATAGCCTATGACCGGTTCACGATTTTTATGAATATAACTTTTCTTCTCGGCTTGCCTTGAATAAGTACCTAAAATTATATATTATCCATATTCATTTCATAAATGCAAAAATTTTGTAAATACGGTTCAAGGATAACAATTTTACAACTTTGATATTATTTTATTTTTTAAGTAAACAAAACTAAAGTAAATAAATTTTAAAATTTTTAGATTACTCTTAGAACTCTATAAAACTCTTAATTCATATAAAAAGTCTCTCATGTATGTTCTTTCCCAAGGTCTAAAAGATCTCGTTCTCGAAATTCAGTTTCGTACTTTAGGTATGAAAGGATAACAGATAGAGTTACTTTCATATTCATAATAATACAAGCAACACCTGCGGTTTTACCCGTCATTCCCATTCTCGTTATTTTTTCGGGATAAAAAGTAAGTAGCCTCTAGTTCCAAAATTCAGCCAGATCCATTGTGTACAGTGACTGAGCAACAAATATTAAAACATTGACATTAATAATATTAGTAGGATGGGATAGTAGAGATATACAAATTTGATCATTTGAATTATTAACGTGATATCTTTTCAAAATCGAATGATCAGCTCATTTGAATGTGGTCAACAAATGTGTCACAATCGTATTACGTGCCCGGCGCAATGATCGATATGAATAATCGTTAATCGCGATTCTGACACCGATCGTGATGCTGTAATTGGTATTTTACAATCGATAATGGCTAGTGATCGATTTATAAGTAGGTAGAGTACTTGCCATAATTTACAGCCGCCGCGAACAATGAGATATCAATATTGTAGCTTTGCGTGTGATTTGCATTTTTTTTTTCTGCGTAGCTAATAACTTACATGAAATGTGATATTGAAGTAATTACTTTTCATTTACTATTAAAGAAACAAGATAAATTTAGAGCGGTAATATGTAGCGATTCTTTTAGTTAGCAACATGAGATTATTTAATACAAATATTCAAACTGTTTAAAAAATCTCGTTATGTAATTTGATAATGATAAAATATGTTAAACAATTTCTAAGGTAGATATATTTTTAGTTTTAAAACTGTATACAGATACTTTTGTAATTAAATATTACATTTAGAATTATAGCTCGTCGTTTATGTAAATAATGTCTAAGTATGTATATAGCCTTACCAATAAAACAAAGCATCTTTTCGAACCATTCTTACCTTACCTTACAAGATACTGTTTTTATTATAGTTAGAGTGGGTAGACGAGCAGCACATGTGCCTTATGGTAAACAACATGCCTGGCCATTAGGCCACAGTGCTACGCAGCTATTGGAACATGAAAAGTCAAAATCATTACCTAGCTCTGCACTGCGCTCGTCACCCAGAAATATAAGGTGTTTTATCTCTTAGCCCAGTAATTTATCTGGAAACAGCGCCCTTTAAACCGGAACTAAAAAACTATCTATTTAATTTCGAAACTAAATAACAGCGTAAAAATATTTTAGCCATCCACGAGCTGCTTATGATTGGTGTGATCGGTTAAGCCTAACTAACATTAATTTGTGAATGCATAGAATTAAACGAGTAAATCACGAGGCACAAATTATATATGACATCAACATGTACGCATCAAATTTTGTGACATAAGTTTTTGTCGATTTATAAAAATAAGTAACCAAGCTCGATGCTGTCTTTAAGTTTGGCATGAAGTTTACCCATTAGTTTATTGTGTTACGTAAGTGTAAATACTTTCGTTGAAAGGCTAATCGTTTATTTGTATTTATGAAACAAGACACATATTCAACATAATAATTTTAATGGGGTTTATGCGTGGTTGTAATCATTATCCTTCTGAGTAATGAAAGTTTACAAGTTTATGTTGTTTCCGTTTTTCAAGATTGAACGTAACCATAAATTTGAAATGTGTGGTGTTTGATTGCAGTTTCTTTTTAACAATGAATTGAAATTTTCCGAAGGCAAAAGAAGTGAAACAAAGAGACGTTACCTTAAGTTACCGACTTCCCAATGTGAGTTTTATATTTAATAATTATTTAAACAATGAAATATGTATATATAACAGTAATGCAAAAACATTACCGTGTTCCGGTTTGAAGGGCAATGTTTCCAGAGAAATTACAGGGCTTAGATATAGTAGAACCTCGATAAGTTAAAGCCCAAGGGAAACAAAAAATATTTTAAGTTATAGAGGTTTTTTAGTTTCAAGCGTTTTGGTTTTGGGCTCTGATGGGAAGGGAACATATTATTTTTTTAAGTTATATAGGTTTTTAAGTTATCGAGGTTTGAGTTATCGAGGTTCTACTGTATCTGTACATCTTAGATCTCTGGGTGATGAGCGCAGTGCAGTGCTAGGTAATGATTTGGACGCTTCATGTTCCAATAGCTGCGTGTCACTATGCTGTTATGTGCCAGGGACGGTGCTTACCAGCAGGCAGGCACATGTCAAGCTCGTCTCGATTTTTATACACTTTCAGTATAAAAGCTTTTGTAAATTAAAAAAAATCGATTGAGAGACGTAAAAAGACATTGATTTTAAAAGACTTCAAAGTCTTGATCATCATCGCTAGCTTATCGGTTTTTATCGGATACCTTCAGTATATGATCTAATACCACCTTGCTTTTTCTAAACTTATCGTAAATCGTCTGGTTGATGTTCCAAAACGCGAACGAAGAGATTTGACTCCACGGTCTAGGTTGTGGAATGCGTTGCCTGAGTGGGTTTTCCTACCTTGTCGGTGCCATTAGAGGAAACGGTTTTCCTAATAAAATCGTAGATCTCATCATCCTAACATCAGGCGAGATGGTGGTCAAGTGCTATTCTAGTAAAAAAACACTAGCACCTTCTATAAGCTATCTTTCCGCATGTTTGAAGTTTGAACTATCTATGTTTGAAGTTTGAACTCGATCTGTTTAGCTGTTTCAACATAATTGAGTAACAAACACCAATTCACATTTATAATATTAGTAGGTAGGATAGTGCGAACTTATCTCGCGTCTTACGTTAACATATTATATAACAAAAAAACATCGTGGTCTAACCACCTCCCTTTTGTAAGTCGGTTAAAAAGTAGATAATAGTAAAATCTGAAAATATATATTTAAGTGTTGGTTACTGTTTAATTCACTACATAAATAACCCACTATTTGTTCCCACTGCTGGGACTCGGGGCCGTCTCTCGCTAGGAGGGAGTCACGGCTATCCTACATCATGCTGATCCAGTGCAGGTTTGTGGAAGACGAATGACTTCGAAAGATTCTAGGTATATGGCGGTTTCCTCACCGTCACATGTTTTCCTTCGCCTTTTTTTAAGTTAGCGGCATTACAGACAGTGGTGGACAATGGTGCGCGTGGGATTCCAACCAGGGTCTCCGGATCAGTCCGTTTGTCCCAACTACGAGTAAACCAGCCGTGACTTATGTCGTCACTTTTTACGTTGTCAATGGTTAAATTAATTTGATTTTCTTTGAGTATACTTATGAACTGTTAATTTAGCACTGTTTTATTTATGTAACGGATCAGTTTTCATTTTTAAACAATTCAAAATATTACTTGAACAGGAAGTCCGTGTTAAAAACTATTAAACTATTATCTAATAATTTATATTACGTCATCTTAAAAAAACATCTGAAATCAAAACATTTCTCGATAATGATAGGAAAGGTCAATGGCATGACCCAAATAAGTTGGAAGACATTATTTTAATCACATTCCTCAAGCAAACGACATATTCAGTGCACGGTGCTTATATATAATTTAAATCAGTGTTTCTCAAGATGAAAACTCCCATACTTCTTCTATTTTTGATGACTTTCAAAATAATCGAATCAAAAATCGTGATCGACATATCAACGGATTCCGTTGCTTATTCCGGCTTAGAAATAGAAACGGTAACATCAAATGACATAAACAATTTCTTTACTAATCCATCGTTAAAAAATGCTGTGAAAACCCACTACGGACAGAAGCCATCAAATGTATACTACAGCAAACCTACACCATGGGGAGATCTATACTCGACGTATAACTGGGAACCTGTGAAAAAAAGTCATCTCAATAAAACATGCACAAGTGAAAAACATTAGTCAGAAGCCTGTTGTGATACTGAATCAAGATTTTGAGAACAATTCCAGTAATACAATCAAAGTGAATACAGGTATAAGTCACACAGTGGAAAATACTATAACTACATCCTGGTCAGAAAACAAAGAGTTCACAGTGTCACAGGAGATTTCATACGATATAAATGTCATTTTCGCAAAATTATCTGGAAATACAGGTGTTTCATATACTTCGGCTTGGGGTAAGAGTGAAGAAAAATCAGAAGCAGTAACTATTGGTAGTACAAGCGCTGTGGAAACAGAGTTACAACCAGGACAGAGTGTTACCGCAGAATTGTCTGTCACTGCTGGTTACATAGAAGTGGAAGTAGTCTACCAGATGTATTTAAGAGGGAATTTAGCAGTTAATATGAAAAAAAAGTTAGATGGACACCATTTTTGGGGTCCTCTAGTTAAGGACGTGATGAAATCTGCTGGTGTCGTTAATGAGAAGACTGTAGCTGAAACAATTAAGTTTGGATTTCATATTGATGCTAAATTGAAAGTTTTTGACAAAGCTACCGGGTTACCACTTTAATAGCATTAATATAAATATTTTTTCACAAAGCCGGAGAGTGTAACGCCTCACTAAAACTGTCTGAGCTTTGATATTCCTCTCTGTTATCTTTTCTTTTTGCTTGAAATTATAGAGACAGCAACAGCAATCAGCCAAAGCAGATTTAGTTAGGCGGTAGATCCGCGGGTTGCCATATTGACAGCATGGATATTTTATTTGTTATAAAGTTACCGGTTTGCCACTTTGACAGGCTAAATATAGTTTTATTTGTCACTAGCTGTACACTGCCACGTTTCGCTATAGCACATTGTGACGCAAAAAATGAGATAAAAACAATCCTTGATGCGGATTATATATCACTGTAAAATTTCAGCTCGTTTGGTGCAGAAATTTTTGAGTTTTTGAAGCGTACACAAACAAACAACATATTTATATTTATTTGTTATACAACTAACGGTTTTTTACTTTCACTTGCCTTTTTGATTTATGACATTCGGTAGCTTAGACAAAAACCATATATTTTTATTATTTTCACTGCTGTTGAGTCACCACTTAGATCCGCAACTCAATATTAACTATCTTTTTTAGGCATAAACTATTAACTAGTCTTTAAGTTCAAACGTATCGGTTTTGACGAATTTCCCCGCCCTTCTACCGCCTAACTAAATCGGCTTTGGCCTTACTATTGCTGTCTTTATAAATTTAAGCGGAAAGAAAAGTGAGACCAATGTCAAAGCTAAGACCGATTTCTTTAGCTAGTGGTAGACTCTCGAGACCTAGAGACCTTGATAGCTTTGATATATTATTTTAATCAATTCATTTTAACGTAAATCAAACAAACCCAAAATACCTAGTTGTGAATATCTAATTATTTTTGATTGATTACTTTGATAGATCGTTTTGATTAAATTGGACAATACCGATTTAGTAAAGACTGCAAATATTTTTCCTGAACCCAATATTGCGATAACTATGACTTTTTTTAGGGTACCGTACACAAAACGATTCTACTTCTGCGGATTGAGATAGTATGTATCTAAAATGATTGTTCAGTGAAACATTTCGAACACTATTCATGACGTCATTGCTAAATTTATCACGGAAAAAATGTCAATATCACCATTATGAACCAATTTTTAATACAACATCAATCAACTCATTTAATCGTCAGTAATAATATAATTTCATCATGACCTTGAATAATAATATGATCAGTGGTTCTATGTAGAGGTACTTGGAACTCAAATTTTGTTTTCGAAATTTCGATGCTATATTTCCGACATGAAAACTTCTTTAATGTCATTGAGTATAGTACTCATAACTCATCGAACATAACTCATGACGCCATTGCTAAATTTTCATTAAAAAAATGACAATATCACCATTATGAACCAATTTTTAATACAACATCAATCAACTCATATAATCGTCAGTAATAATATAATTTCATCGTGATCGTGAATTATAATATAATCAGTGGTTCTATGTAGAGGTACTTGGCACTCAAATTTTTTTTTCGAAATTTCGATGCTATTTTTTTTCGACATGAAAACTTCTTTAATGTCATTGAGTACTATTTAGATAAAATTTTATTGGTAATTTTATTCATCTTCATTGGTACAGTAGCATCGGAGCGGAACTGGAGCACCGTAGCAAGACGAGAGCAATAGACGCTGTATGGCTGGATCAAAGAGTGTACAGACACTACGTATAGAGTTGGCACAAACATTTTACACCAAAAGCACGGGTAGCATCTTTCTTACCTTGTCGCTCTTGTGGACGTGTCATACTTTTGTCGCGGCACATCACTTTGTTGCCTTAGAAAGTATGCAAGTCATCTGCTTGCGATTGACACAAAAGAACCGTGCGGAAAATCTCTATACGTAGTACAATTATGTAAATTTTTTGGGCTGGATGATATCCTGTGAGTTCTCGTCAACGACATACGTAATAACATTACAATATTAGGTACGGAGGCGACGTTTTGTTAAAAAAAAAAAGCAAAATTACGGCGTTTTCATACTAATATTACAAGTTATAGGTATTCCCTTCTCTCATTAGTCCCTATGACTGTGACGAGTGAATCGGTTTCTTCTAGATACGTATTTCTTCGTAGATCGGATCTTCTCTTAATATCAGGTGCGATAGCGGTCAAGTATACAAGTACTACAAAATTATAATTATAGCCACATTAAGGTTGTCACAGCAGATTAGTTACTAATTAGAGATTGTAATAAATATTTATATATGAAAACCCACGCGCGGGCAGTTACGTGAGAGCTGAGAATATGGCACGAACGATGTCGATTGTTGACTTTAGGGTGATGGTACAGAGCATAAGAATAGCGAGCAATGTACGACTATATTTTAATTCAACGCTTGGACATCGCCTGCCACCTGATTGATTTATCATTAGAATCAAAATGTATGCATAAATAGTACGAATACGAGTAATAATCCGACTGTGCAATAGTAACATCCACTCATCGCGTATTTGCTGGAAACCATTGTTATGGATATTTAGTACTAGGAAAATGCCTTTACATCTGCCAGGTTTCCTAGTAAAATTTGGACGCTAGTGTTGTTGTGTTGTGTGTAATAAAAAATTGGTTTTGCCAGCATTTGACAAAAATCTGCAATAATAGTAGGTATGTGTCAATCTCTTAAGGATAACCCACAATAACTATTTCTTATGTAGTTGTATGTCGGTATATTGACAAGTTGGTGGTCAAGTATACATAAATTTTATTGTTAAAAAATACTTCATTACATATTTAAATCAGTTTAAATTGAATGTGTAAAAAACGTTGCCCACGTTCCTGCGTTGTACAAAATTTAAGTTTAACAATTGATGATGATTCCAAAATTATGAATTATTGTACTTTATCGTATGGTAATAAAAATGTGTTAGTAGTATTTAAATTATTTTGATTTACCTGTAGGTGTAGGGGACACCTGCCATGCCGCATGGCCGCTGCCATGATTCACAGTTTACTAAACAGTTTTTAAATAATCAAGGAAATCAAAACAAGAACATCAATCACATTTAATCAATTTCTATTTATCTACCTCTAAGTAAGTTATTTTAATTCTTTTATCAATTTGTACGATATGCTGACTGTCTGATGGATGCCAAGATAGAGAACATCATGCCATTTGATGAGTCGAGGTTACATGTAAAATGTTCATTACTCTCCTCCATTTTTTTTTTTTATAATCTACTATTCGTTGAAATCAAAACACAAAAAAAACTTGGAAATAAAATTTTACTAATATTTAAACACAAAATTGTGTCAGATAGCATGTATGTAGTCTTGAATAACTTTTCATCGCGCGATTATGACGGGAACAAGAGAACTACGCGGGTAAAACCGCGGCAAAATGCTAGTAAATAAAAAAACATTAGTTTAGGTCAATTTAACCTGTATCAGCATTACACACTAATCCGAATTTAAACATAAACAAATAAATTATAAATGTAGATTTATTCGTATCATAATGCCAATTAAAATCGAAATGTTATTTATAAATTTAAAATGTTCTCGTAAATGTTTGAATTGAATGAAAAATCAAATTTATTAAATAATTTGTTTAATCCCGATAATGTAACCCATTGAAATAAAACGAAAAAAATGTTGTAAATGACAATTGCATATCTTAATTTGTTTTTTAACTTGATTGAAAGAAGGATTATGTTTTTCATGCGTATCTTTTATGTTCGTAAATTTCTTTAGAAGATAGATGGGACCACTTATCTTCCGAACGGCTGGATGGATTTTGATAATTAAGATATTATCGTTAGATTCCACTCAATCACTCAAGTGTCCTTAGATAGTATGTAATGATTTTTGCAGCCGGGGTTTTAAAATCAAGGTATTATGTTTTTCATATCCTATGTATACTATTTTTCCAGAGTCCTTTAAAATAGAAAAATATATGTTTATAGGCCGTCCGATGTAAACTACTTCCGTATTTAATTTAGTTAGCCACTTCAATTCTAAGCATGAGAATGTCTGCGCCGGTATTTTTTTTTAAATAAAGAATGACGATACGAGCATGACATGTGCCTGATGGTAACCAACATGCCTGCCATATAACATCGCAGTGAGAACAGTTTCCGCTTCCGCGTCCGCTCTCGCTCCGCTAATCACCACATCGCTGGCTACCTCCACAATAGCAGCTGACAGGCACAATTAAAGAATCACACGTCCGTACCGATATCAATTACAGTGATACCGGGAACTGTATCGTGTCACCCACTGCGTTCCCATTAGCGGTGGCATCCATCGATATAATTCAGAAGATGTGCCGTGAGCACCTTGAAATTGTTAACAAACTGCATCTCAGTGTGTAGCGTGAGTGGTTTACAACTGCCAATCTACTTGACCCCTAGAATCGCTAGCAGCGAGGTATGGTGCGGTTCTACTTATTTTGGTTGTTGATAACTAAAAGCGATAGATATACTAAACGTCCGGCGTTCACCGCTTTCTACAATCGACTAAAACGGAAAGAGTGAGCTCACTCTTCCCAACGTTAACATAATTCCGTGCACCTGAAGTTTGGGAGGTCATGTCTATTGATTTATATCGATGGCGGCATCCATTAGCGAATCGTTTGCAGTACCAACTAAACCTCATTTCCATATTTACGATTGTTTGCATAGGGTTTTCTGTGAGTGACGGGAGGAGAAAAATATGGATCTGGATGGTAAGCAACAGGTCTGCCCTTAACAAGACAGTACCTTTCAGCTGTTTGAGCATGAAGAGTTACTACCCAGTATAACATTTAAACTAAGAACATAGAGAACCATTTTAGGGTTTCTGGTTTTCCCGCTGCGTGGTGCAATAAATGTCATTGAAGTTGTCACGTTGTCAGTCAAGTTACCATACATATTTAGAGAGTTTAATTGTAGGGGCAATTCAAGTATTACGTAAGAAGTATAGGAGGATGGGGGTCTTTGGTGGTTTACTTGTATTTTTTCACATGAGGTGTAGGAGGGCCGAGAAAGTCTTGTATAAATGATAAATTAAAAACCGTATCTATACTAATATTATAAAGCTGAAGAGTTTGTTTGTTTGTTTGAACGCTAGGATCTCGGGAAGTACTGGTCCGGATTGAAAGATTATTTTTCTATTGGATAGTCCATTTATCGAGAAAGGCTATAGGCTATAGAAAACAACGCTAGTGTTAATAGAAGCGGAGTATGAATCAATAATCAATAATGTAACAAAATCGGGGAAAAATATTCGTTTATGAGAGTTTTCGTACGTTTCGTGCTTTGACATGACACATGACAGCATGTGTATAAGATTGCGTCATTGAATATCACAGATTATATATTATACCTCTTATTTCGATTACATACCTACCTCTTGAATATAAAAACTTTGCTAATCAATTTTTTTTTCTAAATCTGAGTTGGTACAACCAATTTCCGACAGGTGGCGTAGCTGAAGAGGTGTTTTGTTTGAAAGCTATATTCTCAGGAATGACTGAACCGATTTCATTCATTCTTTCACCGTTGTATATGTACGGGATCCTGATGAGTACTATGTAAAGTACCACGGGCAACGCCGGGGCGGACATCTAGTCTATCATATAATTTCTGGGGCTTGAAGTGCTATGCATAATGTTTGAACATTGCCGGCCTGTAGCTGCAATGTTATTACTACTGCAAAATTACCACACTTATTCACTATTCAAAATTAATGTTGATTTACATTAATTTTGTAGTATAAACCTGTAAATTAAAAGTATCGACGTAACTGTTACCGTGGGAACCACGTACACGTGAAACAATAACATAAACCACTCGGCTACGTAAACACGTGACAAATAAATCTTTTAAAGGGATGACAACGATATCCGGCTAGAATGATCCGGAAAAACATCGACAAGCATAGATGTGGTTTCACTATGAACTAGCGTTTGGAACGTTTTTTATGGTAGGTTTAAAAGAGATAAGATATTGCTGCGTCACTGAATTGAAAAAAATATGTGAGACGATTTTCTTAGCATTCCATGGATTCACCGTGCGGGTGCCGGGTCCATCGTGTGGCAGAGAGAGAAAAACTCGAGTAGTTCCCGAGACTTGTGACTCGGGCGTAGGTTTAAGGGGCCCCTTTCTGACGTACATCAACACTCACCTTCACCACTCACATTTCTCTCCCTGCCCAGCCAAATCTGATATGAGCCTACTAGTGCAGCTTTAGATACACGTTCTAGTATAGAACTTACTGCACTTCTGGATAAGCCAAGGTCTTTCAGTAGGTTATAGAGAGATTTTGCTGGTATACCTCTCGCTCCCACTTCTACAGCGTATAAACTAACTACATAGCCGTTTTTTGTTAATTCGTTTAGGAGGTCGTAATACTTATTTTGTTTCATCGCGTGGTCTTTAGGTATATTAGTTTCCCACGGTACGGTAAGTTCTACAAGGACTATGCGTTTCTTAGCTCTAGAAAAAAGGAAAATGTCCGGTCTGGATGACGAAACACCCACATCCTCTGGGATTTTGTAGTGCTTTTCATACGTGTCCATTAAAATAGTCCAATCAGGTGCTGTACCCAGGATTGAGTAAGGCTTGTTCCTGGAGTTTGAAGTTGAGCCTTCTTTTACAAAGTTAATTTGTCTGTTGTTTGTCGTCAATCCCTTTTGGGCTCTAGCTACTGAAAGGCTCATGGCTTCACGTATGATTTCAAGTACTCTGTCATGACGCCGTGAGTAATGACCCCCATTAAGGAGCACCTTGCATCCCACCAATATGTGCCTTGCTATACATATCGCCTCTCCACAAGTATAGCAACATTTTTCAGAGGCTTTTCCCCACCTTACCAAGTTACTCTGGTCAGGGAGGGTAAAACCGTAAGAAAAATACGTATAATATAATGGAAGTGACGCGTAAAAACTGTCAGTTGTCAGCGTTACTAACTTTATTTTTCAGATATTTCTAGATTTCTTTCCCTTTTACAGCTGCATTTAGTTTTTATTTGATATTATTTTTTGGTATGATTTTATATATTATGTACAACATAATAATTATCTATATTTTAACTGTAAGTGCCATTAACATGTGTTTTTGAAATAATGGATGAATGGATTTATTCGACATAGATAAATTTAACTGAATTGAAATTGAGGTGACCGTACCACAAGTAATGAAATTAAGTTTTTTTTTGCTGATTGTGTTGCTTCTATATTATCTAAAAACAATTTGTTCCTACTTAATGTCCCACGACACCGCTTTTTTTTATCTATGAGTTGTTTATGAATATTTTGATGATTACATGTTTATTGTTAATAACGTTACGCTTGACCACCATTTCGGCTGATGTTAAATGATGCGGTCTACAATAGACGGGTTTATCCAGAAGAAACCAATTTGCTTTCGAATTGCATTAATTATGTGCGGCAAATTTTGCAGGTTTATTAATTTACAAGAAAAAATAGATTAATTAAAACAATTGATATTGTTTATCCACCAATCCGCACACGACCAGTTAAGCCTATGGCCGTGACTCTTTCCTAACAATAAAAGGCCCGAGTACCAGCAGTGGTAAAATTTAATAAACTGCTTACGAGATAACTTTTTAGCAAAAATTTAGTATTTTTTTAATTAAAAAACAGGAAAAAGAAGATGTCCCATAGAACAAGCTTTGCTTAGTTTTTGGTTGGGTAGTGTTGTGGTGAATACCCGCCAATATTCAGAGTTGTCATTCGTCATATATATGTAGTGGTTAGTTCCGGCCAAATCTTCTTACCGCACCTCTACAGCTCCCATAAAGGCTGGACAGCTGAAAGGACGAGGGACACCTGTGGCGATTCCAGATTTACGCCGGAAACTTTAAATTTTTAATGAGGAAGCCGTTAAATAGAATTAACGAGTCCGCGGCGGCTTAGATGTTGCCAGAACTGACACGCAGACAGTGATGTCAGTTCATTCATCAGAAGTTATGTGACGAATATAAATATTGACCAGATGGAGAGTTTTCTAATCTAAGCCGAAGAAGCTATGTCATCGTCTGATTGAACGAAATCTTATTGATGAAAATTTACTGATTCACTTCTTACCCGCCTTTTAATAGTAGTATTTACACAGAATTATTTAAAACTTCTGTAACTTCTGGTAGTTACAGGTTGTAAAAAAATACTCATTACACTCCAGATAACTTAATTTTCAAATGTCGATGCTGGGATGTTTGTTGTTCAATTACGTCGTAAAGCGTGAGCAGATAGGGCTGATATTTGGAACACAGCGAGATTTATAGTCTAGGAGAACGCAGGATACTTTTTATCCCTGGGAAATAACGGGGAACGGGAACTGCGCGATTAAATCCGCGGGTTACTGCTAGTTCCTAATAGCGTTTTTGTACTAGTTGGACTTTAATATCTCTGGGTGACGAGTGCAATGATAGACTGTGATTTTGGCTCTTCATGTTCAAATAGCTGCGTGACATTTGTCGATTATGGTCACGAGTGTTTCTTATCATTAGACGTATATATGAGTCCTTCATTCTTCTACAATAACAAATAAAGTCGGTTCGCTCAGCCAGCTACAATAACAACAAATTTCCAGAGTTTTACTTACCTCCGCTTGGAATTGATCATTATCAAAGTTTTGAACTTTCGCCTGCATTTCTTATTGTTTTTTTTAGGTTCAAATGTTAAAGCTTGTCATTATCACTAACATTAACGACCAACGAAAACATGGCGTGCAGACTGACTTCCGCTAACTCACACTCGGCCGTCCTGTCCGATAATGACTTTACCCTGTGGAGAAGTCCCGAATCCCAGCTGTGGGATCATAAAGTGGGATCTTATAAAGTGTCATCGGCCAAGTTAACGACTATAAATAACCAACAACCACGCTATAAACATACTATAAACCATCTATAAACTAGGAAGTGGTCTTTTGAAGTTAGCGAGTAATTTATAACAGAACGAGACTACTCACTCAACTACCACTGGGAATAGGACGAGAGACAAAGGATAATTTTGTTGCTTGTGGTTTTTAAACTACGTGTTGAGTTCCTTTGATTTATTTTGGATTTTGTACGTTTTTTTTTCTTGTGAAACCAAATACTACAATAAGTAAATATTCTCAGAGGTATATTCTCTTTGCTACCTCGAAGAGTAACAAATAGGACATTTTTTAACGTAACATAAAGAGCTCAGTTTTCAATTTCGTACGCATTTTCAAAGATATTATACAAAATATAATTTGTAAAATCTACCACTTACAGCAGCACATCTAGCGATATCACATTAGCTTAATTAAGTTAGACAATAAAGCTCTTAGTCTTGTTAGCCACAATAAACTATTTGAAAGATTCCTTAAAGTTACTTATGTAGCAAAGTAAGAGTTGAAAAAAAACTGTAATTCAACAGCTGTTCGCAGGTGCAATATCATTTTAAAATAAATATCATTAAAAAATAAATCGTAACTATAATATACAGTGGCTCCTTTCCTAAAATGACTTGTGCCTTGGTTAATTTTGATGGACTATCAAGCCGGTCGAGTGGCCGCGGTTGTGAAGGATAGCATTATGTTGATGTGCGGTGTGAACTAAGATTTGGTTTGACGTTCGGTCTTCTCTCTAGGGAGTTGCGATTGTAACGCTCACTGCGTCGGTATCGAGTTGCAATGGGTTGTGACAACTTCCATGACTTGCAGCCAAACTGAAAAAAGTTCACTAAACTTATTTGCGACCGAATGTCAAATACTACTAAATTGAGAACATAAATGTTTATCTATATATATAAAACTCAAAGGTGACTGACTGACTGACTGACTGACTGACATAGTGATCTATCAACACACAGCCCAAACCACTGGAGGGATCAGGCTGAAATTTGGCACACAAGTAGATGTTATGACGTAGGCATCCGCTAAGAAAGGATTTTGATAAATTCTATCTCCAAGGGGGTGAAATAGGGATGAAAGATTGTATGAAACTTTTTTTATTCCTTTGGCATATTTGCATGAACTTTCATATAAATTGAGTTCGGCTAAAATCATGGGGTACGTACTACAGAGTTTATCGAAATTCAACCCTCAAAGGGGTGAAATAAGGGATGAAGTTTTGTATCGAAACGTTTTATTCCTTGGGGATATTTGCATGAAATTTCATATAAATTGAGTTTGGCTAAAATCATGTGGTACGTAATACAGCTTTTATCGAAATTTAACCCTCAAAGGGGTGAAATAAGGGATGAAAGTTTGTATAGAAACTTTTTATTCCTTGGGGATATTTGCATGAAATTTCATGTAAGGTGAGTTCAGTTAAAATCATGAGGTACGTATTACAGTGTTTATCGAAATTCAACCCTCAAAGGGGAAATAAGGGATGAAATTTTGTATAGAAACTTTTATTCCTTGGGGATATTTGCATGAAATTTCATATAAGGTGACTTCAGTTAAAATCATGAGGTACGTATTACAGAGTTTATCGAAATTCAACCCTCAAAGGGGAGAAATAAGGGATGAAATTTTGTATCGAAACGTTTTATTCCTTGAACATATTTAGTGTGGCCAAAGTAAAGAGTTATGTATCAAATTTTTGTCAAAATTTAACCTCTAAAACGAGTTAAATAGGGGATGAACGTTTTATAAATATTAACGCACCGGACATACCCTTAGGACATTCTTAAAATATTTCACACACGTATAATTTTATTATGTAGGCAGCCACCAAGGGAGGATTTCAAAATTCAACCCTAAAGAGATGAAATAGGGATGAAAGTTTGTATGAAGCTTTTTATTCCTAAGACATAATTGCATGAAATTTCATATAAATTATGTTTGGGTAATATCATGAGGTATGTATTACAGTGTTTATCAAAATTAAACCGTGAAAGGGGTGGAATAAGGGTTGACAATTTGTACAAAACTTTTTATTCCTTGGACATATTAGCATCAAATTTTGTAAGAGTTGAGTACGGCCATAATAATGACTTACGTAGTACATTTTTTATCAATTCATCCTCTAGGTTTTAAAATAGGGGATGAAAGTTTTATGATAACGCACGGGACGTACCCTTAAGACATACTTCAAATTTCACACACGTATTCTTTTTATGACGTAGGCATCGACCAAGGGAAGGTTTTTCAAAATTCGTATGAATTGATTTCAGCTAGCATCACGAGGTACATATTACAACATTTATCAAAATTTAACCCTCAAAGGGGTGACATAAGGGTAAACTATCATAGTTTATGTGAAACTTTTTATTTCTTGTACATATTTGCATCAAATTTTGTAGAAATTGAGTACGGCCTAAATAATGAGTTATGAGTACATTTACTTCCCTAAGAGGGTAATATGACATTCTTAAATTGTCACACACGTATTCTTTTTATGACGTAGACATATTCACTAAGGACGGATTTCTCAAAATTCAACGCCTAAAGAAAATATGTATGAAAGTGTGTATTATGATATGAAACTTTTTATTCCTTCGACATATTTGAATAAAATTTCGTATAAATTGAGTACGGCTAATATGTGTAATGAGTTATGTGTTTCAGTGTTTTTTTTTCAAAATACATCGTCTAATGTAGTTAAATAAGGGAAAATAGTTTGTGTGAACATTTTTATTATTTGCTTTAAACTTTGTAGGATATGAGTACGGAAAAAATAATGAGCTATGTAAAACAGAGTTTTCCTAAATTTAATCCCAAAGAAAGTGTATGAAAAGTGGGTATGAAAATTTTATATATTATAAATAATATTACGCACAGGAGACATTGTATTTACATGTGTGAAAATGTAAGTATATTTATATTTTATGAAGCAAACAAGAAAGAAGGATATTTTTCAAATTCATACTAGGTACGTAATAGTGGATAAAATTTTGTACGGACTTTAGACATGTTCTAAAGACTATAACGAAAAGCTTTGGCGGACTACTTTTGTTACAATAACGCCTAGGCTGTGAAAGGCGTTCACAAACTAAGTGGAGAGATACTCTAAGACGTTGCCTGAATGGATTTTTCATGAATATATATAAAACTCAAAGGTGACTGACTGACTGACTGACTGACTGACATAGTGATCTATCAACACACAGCCCAAACCACTGGAGGGATCAGGCTGAAATTTGGCACACAAGTAGATGTTATGACGTAGGCATCCGCTAAGAAAGGATTTTGATAAATTCTATCTCCAAGGGGGTGAAATAGGGGATGAAAGATTGTATGAAACTTTTTTTTATTCCTTTGGCATATTTGCATGAACTTTCATATAAATTGAGTTCGGCTAAAATCATGGGGTACGTACTACAGAGTTTATCGAAATTCAACCCTCAAAGGGGTGAAATAAGGGATGAAGTTTTGTATCGAAACGTTTTATTCCTTGGGGATATTTGCATGAAATTTCATATAAATTGAGTTTGGCTAAAATCATGTGGTACGTAATACAGCTTTTATCGAAATTTAACCCTCAAAGGGGTGAAATAAGGGATGAAAGTTTGTATAGAAACTTTTTATTCCTTGGGGATATTTGCATGAAATTTCATGTAAGGTGAGTTCAGTTAAAATCATGAGGTACGTATTACAGTGTTTATCGAAATTCAACCCTCAAAGGGGAGAAATAAGGGATGAAATTTTGTATAGAAACTTTTTATTCCTTGGGGATATTTGCATGAAATTTCATATAAGGTGACTTCAGTTAAAATCATGAGGTACGTATTACAGAGTTTATCGAAATTCAACCCTCAAAGGGGAGAAATAAGGGATGAAATTTTGTATCGAAACGTTTTATTCCTTGAACATATTTAGTGTGGCCAAAGTAAAGAGTTATGTATCAAATTTTTGTCAAAATTTAACCTCTAAAACGAGTTAAATAGGGGATGAACGTTTTATAAATATTAACGCACCGGACATACCCTTAGGACATTCTTAAAATATTTCACACACGTATAATTTTTATTATGTAGGCAGCCACCAAGGGAGGATTTCTCAAAATTCAACCCCTAAAGAGATGAAATAGGGGATGAAAGTTTGTATGAAGCTTTTTATTCCTAAGACATAATTGCATGAAATTTCATATAAATTATGTTTGGGTAATATCATGAGGTATGTATTACAGTGTTTATCAAAATTAAACCGTGAAAGGGGTGGAATAAGGGTTGACAATTTGTACAAAACTTTTTATTCCTTGGACATATTAGCATCAAATTTTGTAAGAGTTGAGTACGGCCATAATAATGACTTACGTAGTACATTTTTTATCAATTCATCCTCTAGGTTTTAAAATAGGGGATGAAAGTTTTATGATAACGCACGGGACGTACCCTTAAGACATACTTCAAATTTCACACACGTATTCTTTTTATGACGTAGGCATCGACCAAGGAAGGTTTTTCAAATTCGTATGAATTGATTTCAGCTAGCATCACGAGGTACATATTACAACATTTATCAAAATTTAACCCTCAAAGGGGTGACATAAGGGTAAACTATCATAGTTTATGTGAAACTTTTTATTTCTTGTACATATTTGCATCAAATTTTGTAGAAATTGAGTACGGCCTAAATAATGAGTTATGAGTACATTTACTTCCCTAAGAGGGTAATATGACATTCTTAAATTGTCACACACGTATTCTTTTTATGACGTAGACATATTCACTAAGGACGGATTTCTCAAAATTCAACGCCTAAAGAAAATATGTATGAAAGTGTGTATTATGATATGAAACTTTTTATTCCTTCGACATATTTGAATAAAATTTCGTATAAATTGAGTACGGCTAATATGTGTAATGAGTTATGTGTTTCAGTGTTTTTTTTTCAAAATACATCGTCTAATGTAGTTAAATAAGGGAAAATAGTTTGTGTGAACATTTTTATTATTTGCTTTAAACTTTGTAGGATATGAGTACGGAAAAAATAATGAGCTATGTAAAACAGAGTTTTCCTAAATTTAATCCCAAAGAAAGTGTATGAAAAGTGGGTATGAAAATTTTATATATTATAAATAATATTACGCACAGGAGACATTGTATTTACATGTGTGAAAATGTAAGTATATTTATATTTTATGAAGCAAACAAGAAAGAAGGATATTTTTCAAATTCATACTAGGTACGTAATAGTGGATAAAATTTTGTACGGACTTTAGACATGTTCTAAAGACTATAACGAAAAGCTTTGGCGGACTACTTTTGTTACAATAACGCCTAGGCTGTGAAAGGCGTTCACAAACTAAGTGGAGAGATACTCTAAGACGTTGCCTGAATGGATTTTTCATGATGATTACAACGCTGGTGTATCCAAATTGAGACTGAATCGGTTTCTTCTAGGATAGCAAGCTCTACCGTAGACCACATCATCACTTAACTTTAGGCGACATTGCGGTCAAGAGTAAACCTATAGCAGTTAAAACATTGATTTGCATGAACATTAAAAATAATGAGCGTATTAGTTTTCCAAAATGCAACCCCTGAGATGGTAAAATAGGGAATTAAAATACATAATAACGCATAAACTACCCTTAGGCCTATTATAGACGCGCATTAGTTATGTTATTATTTGACGCTCATGCTATCAAAGTAGGAATCTACAATAAAAAACTTACTGAACGCGAGCAAAGCCGCGGGTTAAAGCTAGTTAAGTATAATGTTTGTAATGCACGGGGCTTAATCACGATATAATTCATTGTTTAATTATCTCGACGTTTCGGCAGCGTTACAACGTACTTCTCGTAACTCGAAAAAGCGGCACCGTTTCATGGTGGATATTCCAAAGACACGGACGAAGAGGGTTGACTCTACGTTTGTGATAAGAACGTCTAGGCTGTGGAATGAGTTGCCTGAGTGGGGTTTTCCCGATAGTTATAATTTCGCTGTCTTCAAATCGAGAGTGAATCGGCTTCTTCTAAGTAAATACCCCCCGTCGTCGACCGCATCGTCGCTTAACATCAGGCGAGATGGCGGTCAAGTGTAAACCTATAAAAGTTAAAAAAACTGCCATGGTCACGAGCGAAAATAATTATTTTTTGAAATCGCATCGCAAGCTTAAAACCAATAATGTACATTATTTTTAGACGTTCGCAACTTGAACTCATTTTGAAAACAATAGCACAGGAATTAATCGCGAGCAAAATTTTCATAATACCTCGAAAAGACCAGAAACGTCTGGTCTTTTCGTGGCCACGGTGGTTGTACATTGTACCATTGCTGACACGTCGAAGAATTTTGAAAATAATTTATGTAGATAGCAATTAAAAAATGTAAGCTTATAAGTATTAAATGTAAAAATAAATGTTACTATTACCAGGTAAATATCCCATGTAATCCTCCTTATGTTAAAAATGCTAAAGTTTAGATACTTGGATGTTTGATGTCAAGTCAGAGATATTTAACGGTTCGGGAGTGTTGGAACGTCGACTATACTCTGCGACAGCACTTAGATTGTATTGCGGGTAAAACCATACCCTACTAGTCCTACCAATATTGTGAATGTTTGGATGTTTCTTGCTCAGTCACGTCGTAACAGCATTACATGCATTACGGGCTAGCCGAAATTTGGGCCACAGTGAGATTGTAGTCTGGAAGAACACATACGTTACTTTATATACCGGGAAATTAACTAGAACGGGAACTACGGTTAAAACCGCGGAACCCTGATTAGGAAAACAAATAAAATCATAAGCATTAAGTTTATTACCATTGTATTTATAATAGTATGCTAAAAAGTTAATTTTCATATATACAGATTTCTAAATATCTTTTACCTACTTATTGTTTGTACTTCCCCGTCTTCTTATTCTTCATTTCTCCTTTTCCATCCAGCGGTTGCCTGGAAGAGATCGCTTTTAGCGATAAGGTTGCCAATTGTTACTTTTTTTTTTTTTAGTCGCAAAATGCGGTTAATTCACAAATCATAACTTAGATAAAAACATAGACAAAATATAATTAAGATAAACGGTATAACAAAATTGAGATAATGAAATCTTAATTGCATTCGTATCGCGTATATCGATGACGACAATTGGCGCCATCGACCATTATGATACGTATCTTATCAGGAAATTTGTGATTGGTATCAGGATTGTAAATGCGTATGCACCATTCATGTGCGTAAGTAAGCTATCTTTTAACGCAATTTTGAACATACTATTTCATGATAATAACCCTGAACCTGATATATAGCAATTTTTTTAAATTACCAGCAGCGCCCTGTCGTTTTCTCGCTTAGTTTCTGTTCTACAGCGAAAAGCGTCGACCAAAACCTTTAAGGACTTTCGCTAGACGGTACCTAACTGTAAAGGACAGATTGAGAAGGCAGTTGTCCTTGATACAGGGCACATCTTCAGAATGCTATTCATTCTGTATCACAAACAACTGGTAGTTTGCGCTCTTTAACTAAGATAACAAATATAATTATGTACATAGATGGGGATAAAAGACTTTTTTACATTCAGAATAGTTAAAATAAGCCTTAAAACTAAAGAATGTCAATCGGTAATATCATACATTTTTTTAGACTTTATGCAAAAATGTGTTGCATATTTGAATTGACGAAATTTATCTTGTTGTAGAACCACAATAAAGTTTCAAATAGACAAAAAGTCGACAAATAAATAAATATTTATGCTTGGAAAGAAGATAATAAATAAATAAATAAATATTGGTGGACAATTCACGCACACCACCACCTGACCCCAAACTAAGCAAAGCTTGTGGTATGGCGGGTAGATAGCTGATATAATACATATATAGTTTTAAATACATACTTATTATAAATAGAAACACCCAGACACAATATACCGCCAATTGTTACTATATTTTTTAGTTTCTTGAGAAATATTAATTTATTTAAGTTCAATGACAAGTTTATCGATCTATACCTATAACTGCCATTTTTCTACTATATTTTTGAAATCAACTCAAAGAGACCGAGTTAAGCTCAAGTCAATTTTTGTAATACGTAGGATAAGTATGAAATAAATATACTTTCCATGTTAAAAGTTGTTAATAAAATACACAAATAGTAATGTACACGCAGGAATTAAAATAGCCATCGCGAAATGGAACTGCAATACCGAATCAAGCCCCAACATGTTTGATACTTTGATCCTCGGTTTGAGTACAATGCTGCAGAAAAGTGTTAATATTTGAATACAGTTTAT
This sequence comes from Ectropis grisescens, assembly GCA_017562165.1. Taxonomy (NCBI): domain Eukaryota; kingdom Metazoa; phylum Arthropoda; class Insecta; order Lepidoptera; family Geometridae; genus Ectropis; species Ectropis grisescens. The sequence goes on from CM029773.1 coordinate 19,020,615, forward strand.
GAATCGAAGAATACGTAACTACAAGCCCAAAGCACGATTCAATCTGACATAATATTTTAAAATGCTATTTTAAAAGGTTTATCGTAGACGTTTGTGACAAAATTGACATATTATTGATCCATCAGATCCGGCACAATTCTAGGACTATGAAAAATTATACTTTTATAAATAGTTAAGAGTGAAATTAGCATAAAAACTTTTAGAGGAAAAAAGTATTTGTCTGATAAGCGTCTTACATTACGAATTTGCTATGTATTTTTTTATGTAACTTGATTTGCAACACAATGTTATTAGAAAAATTATGCAGTTATGGTGCATGTTAAGATAATAACAATTAAGGAGTTTAAAAATAATACTCTAAAAAAATCGAGGAAAAAGTTTTGATTAGGAACGAAACGACTGGAGAATATTTAAATTAAGAATATTTTTTTCTTGAGTTTTTCGAATAAATCATTTTAAAATATATTTATTTCGTTTTAATGAATTATAACTTTTATATCGATGTTGATAATTTATTTCAATGGCTAATTAAAGTCACATGTGTTTCATCTGACTAGTCTATTTTAATAATTCATGACTCACTTGTTTCCTCAACTGTACAACCCGCGTGTACAGACAGACAGTAGCAATCAATTCGCCGGGTTAGTGAGTCGCACCAATTAAAATTGTTGGCTCGTCTGCCTGACTGTACTGACGAACTAACTAAATTTTCGTGTCTGAACATCTCTTGATTTTTGGCAGTATTTTCAGAATAGTAGTTTAAATATCGTCATAGCCGTAGAACAGCATCGGATCTAACATTAAGCTCTACGGGACAACCATGTCAAATGACTACGGCAATTACGGACACAGTACCGGTTTGAAGGACAATGTTTCCAGAGAAATTACAGGGCTTAGAGATATAATATCTTAGGACTCTGGGTGAAGAGTGCGTGCAGTGCCAGGTATTGATTTGAACTCTTCATGATCCAATAGCTATGTGACGCTGAGCTGTTATATGACAGGCATGTTGATTACCATCAGGCACATGTCCTGCCCATCTCATCACAGTACCTATACTATAAAAAAGAAGTGTGGCACTCGGGGACTGCCGCGGTAAAGCTATTGCATGTTGCATGAATTTTTATCAACATAAGCAATAGGCATGTTAACAATTTTTCGGAATTGCTTTTATTTTGAAGTGACATTTGTTTACCTTAAAAAATATCACGGGAAATCCGTTAAGTTGGCAACACTGCTAAGAGCATTTAGTCTGTAAAGCTAATACAAATAAGATTCAAAGTCGAATGACCGAGTGGGGAGGACGGCGTTACGGTCTTCCATCCCTCTTTCTTGTGAACATAAGAAAGCGATGCACGATCACTAAAATTCGGTCCCCAGGCCCGCGATAAAAGCTATGCAATAGCTTAAAAAAAAATCGAGGGCATCCATAAATGCAATGCAACACATCACATCACATCACGTGCGTACCATGCAATTAAATGCAACGCAATGTAAACCTATGCAACGCAACGCAATGCAACACAATGACACTACTAGGCTACGCTACAAAAACATTAAATATTTTGCTAACAAAAGACGATTTTACGGATCTTATCGCTAACAATGGTGAATTTTCGTTTTACTTCCTGTCGTCGTGTTATGTTTGAAATTTACGTGTATTTACAAAGATTAACAGACGTAATACCCCAATTTATAATTCAAAATGGCCGTCAAACGCCCGGTCAGGTATTATAATCGAGTCATTTGCCGTAAAGTTTTTATAGACTACCGAAACTAATTGTAGATTCAAATGGTACACGGCCATAAAGACACGCTCACTAATGGCGCTTTAATATCCTTTAAACGTTTGTCGAAAACAAAAGTGAATGTTAGATGTTGAATCTTATGAATGTACAACATGATGTTGTCAAAGAAACATTTTCCTGCAAATTCAAATATCAGATCAACATTGGTACTCCCATTATTCGGCCTTTTCGATCAAAAATGGTCTTTAATTACCAGCGAAAGTTAAGGAAGAGCAATATACAATTCAAAACCATTTTAATGGGGTGATATACCCCTTCGACAGCCTTACTACATTTTAATTGATAAGGCTTACATTGCTATAACTTCAATTTGAAGCGAAAATAAAGACAGTAATATTAAAGCCAAAATCATTTTACCACCGGTAGACACAATTCCACCTCGAGCTTGGAGAAAAGGATAACTCTCTCATGTCAACGGAGCAATCTTTTTATTTCTAAGTGACTTTGATATTTTCTTAGATATAGACAGAAAATTGGAATGTTAGAAATAATTTCTAATTAAAAAAATCTCGTCTAAAATGCCTCATTATATAAGGCGTATTGGTTGTTTTCGTAACAAGAGCGTCTTGACTATGGAATACGTTGCATGAGTGGATTTTTTCCGATTAATACAATCTTGGTGCCTTTAACTCGAGAGTGAATTGATTTCTACCAGGTAAACACGCTCCATCGTAGACCGCATCATCGCTTAACATCAGGCGATATGACGGTCAACAGCAAACCTATCATTGTTAAAAAAAAACTTGAAGGTTGGTACTCCAAAGGTTGAAATAGTTTCTTTCGTAAGCAACATGCCTGTCACATAGCAGCACAGTGACACGCAGCTATGAGAACATGAAGAGTCCAAATCATTATCTACCGCTGCACTGCGCTCGTCACCTATAGTTTTATCACATTTTGTTTTATTTTTACATTCATATTAAAAATTAATGCACTATGGAAAGTAAATCGACTTATAATGATTAAATAGATACGTAAGCTTTAATTTTTCAGCCATTGTATTGTTTATTTTTCCTTAAATATATGCGTTCTCATGTACAAAGGCAGTTTCAACATAATAATGATCAATAATCCGTGTATGTTCAATGTACGTTTCACCTACTTCATATAAATTATTCTTGATATCTCTTTAATTTTAATTACGATAAGTGGTTTAACCGATATTTATTTTGTTTATTTATAGTTGTTTTACACTGATATACCTTTTTAGTATAATAGTGGATAATTGCAAGGTTTAGTATGTTATTATCTTTTTATTTTAACGTTTCACAATCCTTCTAATATCAGGGCGTCGCGTCGGCTAACACACGCGTCGAATTCGTGAACAGATACTATTTGGGGAATAAGATCATCATCATCATCAGCCGGAAGACGTCCACTGCTGAACATAGGCCTCCCCCCTAGATTTAAACAACGAACGGTCCTGCGCAACCTGTAACCAGCGGTTTCCAGCGACCTTTATGAGGTCATCTGTCCATCTAGTGGGAGGCCGTCCATCACTAAGTCGTAGATGTAGTATGTAGCGGTAGGACTCCTAGCAGAGTCCGCCTGGGGAAGTACCACACCTTTGCCAGATATTCTACCGCCAAGCAGTAATGTGCAAACATTACTGTGTTCCGGTTTGAAGGGCAATGTTTCCAGAGAAATTACAGGGCTTAGAGATATAACATCTTAGATCTCTGGGTGACGAGCGCAATGCAGTGCTAGGTAATGATTTAGACTCTTCATGTACCAATAGCTGCGTGTTGCTGTGCTGTTATGTGGTAGGCATGTTGCTTACCATCAGGCACATGTACTGCTCGTCTCGTCACTCTTTATTAAAATATATATATATATGACAATAAATTTTAATTTTAACGAAAATAACTGGCAAAGGCTTGGTACTATAGTTACTGCCGTGTACTGACTTCGTTTCATCCGAGGGTCTACCGCCTAACTAACATAACTGTCTCAGGTTTGATATTCCTCTCTCTCTTCTTTCCGCTTGAAACGGTAGAGACCGCAATAACAAAGCGAAAGCCGATTAGGCGGTAGAAGAGCCTGTGACCCATAGCCCCTTTATTTTGTCACTCTCAGTTAGCTTATGCCACTGATTTCTTCGTTATTTGGAAGAAATCTGAATCAGATATAAGACTGATGTAAAACCCGCCAAGATTATAATCGAACAACGTTTTATTTTAAAGTAACCTAACAGTGAGCTTATAATTTTACGCGTTATGTTGTAAACTGAAGGTAGTTGCAATTTTATGGTTGCATAAACATATCTGAAACTAACCATGACACAGAAGATTGACCCATTGAGAGACGTGCCAAAAGGCTCATCGGCAATGACACCCTTGTACGTAAAATACTTCAAAGTCTTTAACATCTTCGAGAGTGTACCACTGATTTGCATGATCTAATACCACCTTTCTTCTATCGGACCTCTCGTATCTCAAAAAAGCGACATCGTTTCATGGTTGGTTGATTTGAATTGACATTTGATTTCACGTTTGTGATAAGAACGTCTAGGTTGTGGAATGCGTCGCCTGAGTGGGTTTTCCCTGTCAGTTACAATCTTGGTGTCTTCAAATCGAGAGTGAATCGGTTTCTTCTAAGTAAGCACGCTCCATCGTAGATTGTCGCTTAACATCAGAGGAGATGGCGGTCAAGTGCGAACCTAAACTAGTAAAAAAAAAAAAGAATTTATTTTTGTCTACAAAAAATAAATTTATGAATCTATAAATCTCTCGTGACCTAAGTATGTAAAAGATTACATGGAATTTAACCGTGATCTAGGTAAATGTTTTTTTCAACTTTCAACTTCAGCCTCTGTCCACTCTTGTGCTTAGTGTAAATAATAGGTAATAACACTTTTAATTGTAATATAGTTTCATTTAATAAGGGTACGCACTGTAAAAATAATCAATGTATAAATTATCCAAACTAAAATTTATACTCATTCTCATTAATCTTCATCCTGCTATGATTATAATAAAGTTTGAAACTTTGTCGCTCAATTACATCGGAACGGCTGAACGGATTGGACTGAATTTGGTTTTAAGTAAGATTATGGTCTTGCTACGTAGTTACGGCTGGTCTAGAGTTACGGCTGGTCTAGAATTACGGCTGGTCTAGACTTACGGCTGGTCTAGACTTACGGTTGGTCTAGACTTACGGCTGGTCTAGACTTACCGCTGGTCTAGAGTTACGGCTGGTCTAGAGTTACGGCTGGTCTAGAATTACGGCTGGTCTAGACTTACGGCTGGTCTAGACTTACGGTTGGTCTAGACTTACGGCTGGTCTAGACTTACGGCTGGTCTAGAGTTACGGCTGGTCTAGAGTTACGGCTGGTCTAGAGTTACGGCTGGTCTAGAGCTACGGCTGGTCTAGAGCTACGGCTGGTCTAGATTACGGCTGGTCTAGACTTACGGCTGGTCTAGACTTACGGTTGGTCTAGACTTACGGCTGGTCTAGACTTACCGCTGGTCTAGAGTTACGGCTGGTCTAGAGTTACGGCTGGTCTAGACTTACGGTTGGTCTAGACTTACGGCTGGTCTAGACTTACCGCTGGTCTAGAGTTACGGCTGGTCTAGAGTTACGGCTGGTCTAGAGTTACGGCTGGTCTAGAGCTACGGCTGGTCTAGACTTACGGCTGGTCTAGACTTACGGCTGGTCTAGACTTACGGCTGGTCTAGACTTATAGCTGGTCTAGAGTTACGGCTGGTCTAGACTCACGGCTGGTCTAGACTTACGGCTGGTCTAGACTTATAGCTGGTCTAGAGTTACGGCTGGTCTAGAGTTACGGCTGGTCTAGAGTGATGCCTGGTCTAGAGTTACGGGTGGTCTAGAGTTACGGCTGGTATAGAGTTACGGCTGGTCTAGAGTGATGCCTGGTCTAGAGTTACGGCTGGTCTAGAGTTACGGCTGGTCTAGAGTTACGGCTGGTCTAGAGTGATGCCTGGTCTAGAGTTACGGGTGGTCTAGAGTTACGGCTGGTCTAGAGTTACGGCTGGTCTAGAGTGATGCCTGGTCTAGAGTTACGGCTGGTCTAGAGTTACGGCTGGTCTAGAGTTACGGCTGGTCTAGAGTGATGCCTGGTCTAGAGTTACGGGTGGTCTAGAGTTACGGCTGGTCTAGAGTTACGGCTGGTCTAGAGTGATGCCTGGTCTAGAGTTACGGCTGGTATAGAGTTACGGCTGGTCTAGAGTTACGGCTGGTCTAGAGTGATGCCTGGTCTAGAGTTACGGCTGGTATAGAGTTACGGCTGGTCTAGTCGGAAGAACGGCGCCTGCCATTCCAGAGACCGCGGATTCAAGCCTCACACGCACCACTGTCTTTTCGAAGTCATGTGACAAAGCAGCTAACTTAAAAACGGTCAAAGAAAACATCTTGAGGAAACCGACATGTACCTAGAATATTTCAGTAGTAGTAATAGTGTCATCCACCAACCCGTACTGGGCCAGCGTGGTGGATTATGGCCTTAACTCTCTCCTTGCGAGAGAAGGCCCGAGTCCCAGCAGTGGAAACATTAAATGGGCTGTTGATGAATATGGTCTTGTTATCATATAGCCTATTTTTATATTTGTTACGGAAAAATTACCGGAGGGTCTACCATGTAACTAAAACTGTCTTAGTTTTGATATTGCTCTCTCTTGTCTTTTCGCTTGAAATGAAAGAGATAGCCATAGCATAGCCATAGCCGATTTCGGTAGGCGGTAGAAAAGCAGAACGTGAACTAAGCACGTAAAACTACGGAACGCTGCTCGAAATAAACAAAACGTAAAATATTTCCGAATTTCATATTACACAAATTTTATATTCGTATTAGCCAAGTTGTGCCTTGAATTCCTACACACCGAAGCTAGGCGAAGATAAACTGTGACAGAAGGTACATTATTTGAATAACGCCGCGAATTAACAATAAGTTATTAAGGCTCGTAGCACCTGATTTTTTCGCCCAGGTTTTATAGATACTGTTTTATGGGTTATTTCGCATCATTAACATAAGCTAGCAGACAATCTGCAGTTAGTGATGTGAATTAATAAAGGAATAATGTCCGTCAGAGATAATTTCCATTATGAGGTTATGGAAGTTTACCTTGTATAGAATATAGTAGTGGTAGCTCCTAGCAGAGTCCGCCTGGGGAGTGGGGAAGTACCACACCTTTGCCAGTTATTCTACCGCCAAGCAGAAATGTGCAAACATTACTGTGTTCCGGTTTGAAGGGAAATGTTTCTAGATAAATTACAGGGCTTAGATATATAAACACCTTAGATCTCTGGGTGACGAGCGCAGTGCAGTGCTTGGTAATGATTTGGGCTCTTCACGTTCCAATAGCTGCGTGTCACTGTGCTGTTATGTGGCAGGTATGCTGCTTACCATCAAGCGCATGACCTGCTTGCTCGTCTCGTAACTCTTTATTTAAAAAAATAAAATAAAATTAGGAAACGTATTTTTGGTTTTATCAAATTTAAAAAATCGACAAAAATATAGATTACCAAACAACCGGCTTGCAGGGTTATAACGTCACGTCTACATACTAATTTTAAATAGACGTGACGTCACTCGATACTTCTAAGCGCTATTTCTTCGTCATTTTTTGTTTGTGAAATAAAAGATAAAAAAATACGTGTACCTCTGTAGTCTGTACCTATGTACAATATATTTATCAACATACCTGATGGACCTTGGGATTATGGCCTTGACTCTCTACTTGCGAGAGAAGGCCCCGAGTCTCCGCAATGAGATAGATACTCTTTATTGTACACACCAAAACAAAACAATACACTAAAAGAAAAAGAAATACATTAAAACTAGTGTTACAATCGGCGGCCTTATCGCTAAAAGCGATCTCTTCCAGGCAACCTTGGGAAGGAAATGTATTTAGAAGTAATAAAGAATAATGAGAACGTTTAGTGGGCCGTTTATGCTAAATGTTGTTAGTAATTTCACATAATTTGTGGATTTTGAGTCTGATTTAGAATGTCAGCTCGTTTCTAATTAAGCAATCACACCTGCTAAAACGAGATATGAGGGAAACATTAAAAGCGCCATCCCTCGGTGATTTATTATCACATTAACTTCGATGAGAAGTTTAAATACGACGACCAAATAACTCATGCAGGTAAATGAGGGAGCCATCCTTACATTTTCACAACGAATGTGACTGCTTAATATTAAATATGGTTGGTTCGATCGTTTAGTCAACCGTACGACTAAGTCGGTTAGTTAGCGCTCATTTGAGGTGTACATTAGTCATTATGATCATTATCCTCCAACCGTGGATGTAATTTTAGAATAATTTTGCTGAATAATGTGATAATTTTTTTTCAAAGTAGAAAATGTGATAAATATTAAAATAGTAAGCTAACTAGTTTCTTTTCTACCTTACTCTTCCTCTGGTTAATCGATTTTTACTAATTAAACACTTTTACATAATGTTTATTCCACAAGTTGTAAAAGGCGCATACACTATATCATCAATTTACTCTTTAATTGATTACTCCCATCTTTCTATGGTTTTACTCCTTTTCCATACCACGGTTGCCTGGAAGAGATTGTAGCGATAAGGTCGCCATTGGCTCCTCTACTTTTAAGATTGGTTGTTTTATAAGTTTGTTTTGCTAAGTGCAATAAAGAGTTTATCTATCTATCTGTACTTAAATATTTTTTTCAATTAACATAATTTTATAAAAAAGTAAGTAGGTACAGAAATATTAAAAAAAATTAATGAAAACTATGAAGGAAGCGAAACCGCCAGAAACAAATCAGATGTTTTTGATTAAATATTTGAACTCTGCACTTTTTGATAGGTGCCATATCTAAAACTTTCTTTTTTTTATTTTATGACACAGCCCTACACTACCAAAAAGCTCATGGTCATTCTACCATGGCCGTTCATATTATATACTATATACTATTATATAATTGGAATTGTTAAAACGTTTAGTTCTTACAACCACTTCTACCGTGGTCTTCCAGGATATCATGGAATTCCCCCTCCTTCGAAGGAAGTTTTTTCCGACTCCCTTGAACAAGGAAGAGTTTCACAACGACATCTGAAAACTCCTCTCCAGTCTGGCAAAGCGTTTCTGATGTTAGATATATATTTTTTTTCTTTTATAACTTAGAGTGACAAGACTAGCTGGACATGTGCCTGATGGTAAGCAAAATGCCAGCCACAAACAACACAGTGACACACAGCTATTGGCACATGAAGAGTCCAAATAATTACCTAGCACTGCACTGCGCTCGTCACCCAGAGACCTACGATATTATATCTCTAAGCCCTGTAATTTCTCTGGTAACATTGCCCTTCAAACCGGAACACAGTAATGTTTGCACATATGTGCATAAGTAACAGCTTACGGCTACCTTTTACCAACCGGTGGACCGTGTATAGTAACATGATTAATACTTATTTATAGTATTGCCACTTATCCCAAAAAAATGAATTTTTAATTGGAATGTCAGTTCACGCAGCTTAAAATTAGCGTATGCTTAAAACGCTTCCAACGATAACTCATTTGTATTTCGTTGCTTGAAGTTATTAGGGGGACATATACATATGAGTTGTTTTCTAAATGACAGAAATTAGTAAAAGGATGAATGAAAGAATAAGTTTACAATTGACATTGACATACGAGTATGTTTAATATCAAATTAATCCAACGAAATTAAACAACAGCACCACCTGTTTAATTTCATTCATCATCATCAGCCGCAAGACGTCCACTGGTGATTTATTTATTAATTTTTATTAGGTTTTTGCATTTGCGATGACTTCTTACCATTAGTCGGGCCACGTGCTTATTACCACTCTTCCTAACTAAAAATGTTGGTCTCATACATCGTGGTGTACCCAAAAGCAAACTCTTAATCAGAGAAGTGGTTAATATTTACCTTACCTTTACCGTTTGTTGTTTTCAGGAAGGTTTTAAAACTTAATATTTTCTTTCCAGATCCATCAAAACTCATCAAGCGAAAGAAGTCAACAGAAGATGTTCGATCCCCACTGGGGGCGAGGGTTCTCTCACCAGCGAAGAGGGAGAAGACCCAGGCGCGGGCAGACGGAAGAAAGCTCGTACAACCTTCACTGGGCGACAGATCTTCGAGCTGGAGAAACTCTTCGAAGTCAAGAAGTATCTCTCTTCGGGGGAGAGAGCAGATATGGCAAAGCTGTTGAATGTTACTGAGACTCAGGTAAGAAATGTTATTACAAGTACGAGTATCTTATTTGTCTTATTCTGTACTTTTTTAGGGACCCATAGTAATTGGTTTCTTGTTACTCCTTCTGCCGACCAAATTTAGGGTCGGAAGGCGTAATTGGCCCAAACTCTCCTAAATACATAACATTAAAAATACTTACAACTAAATTATGTCATTTTTCAAACTATACATCAAACGATAATAGCTACTGGATTCGCTTAGCCAGATAGACAAACATCAGAAAGAATCTAAGGATCTAAATAGTATATCTACTAGGTACTAATAGTATCTATTTTTCTTCGTCTACGCACCATTCCACCTGGAGAGTTTGTGGCCAAATATACGCATATTTTAGGTTTGTTTAAAAAACATAATATAACAGGATGACCTATTGAATGAGTGGTCTAAAATTTATTTGATTCAATTCTATTAGATTATTAATCATAACAAAAAATAATCCTTTTACAAAAAGCATTTTTAGGACCATACTAGTTTTAATTTATCATTCCTTTTTTTTAATTTCCTGTAGACACGTGTCCAAAGTCATTAGAGTGACGATAGAGGTGGATGGTGGCGTCAAATTAATTCTCGAAATAAGCTATTAGCTCCGTGAAAAAAGTGAGTCCGCAGACGAGGCGTGGCGTCCGCCATCTGGTGATTAAAATTAGTCGTTTCGGTGATTGAATCCACGGCAATGAAGTCACCATCTTACAAAACGTCACTTAAATAGCTCACTCTAACTTTTAAATCAATTTTGATTATGATTTTTAAACAAAAATATATTCACTGAATGGGTAGGTATTTTCTGATAGAAATAACCTGGGTTGTTTAAAATCTAGAGTGAATAAGTTTTTTCTGATCTGCTTAAACAGGCAAGACGGCGTACAAACGCATATATCTATTACCGATAAAAAAACTTTCTTGGTATGCACGGAAGATGATTCCGATCATCCGGCAGAAAAGTCCAGCCCGATCATAATATATCTGTCTAGCCACTTTTTGACACACAAAAGTGGTTGGTTCAGCGATTCACTCCTCTTTTTAAGCTATTGCTTTTATCGCGGGCCTGGGGACCGAATTTTAGTGATCGTGCATCTCTTTCTTATGTTCACAAGAAAGAGGGATGGAAGACCGTAACGCCGTCCTCCCCACTCGGTCATTCGACTCTGAATCTTATTTGTATTAGCTTTACAGACTAAATGCTCTTAGCAGTGTTGCCAACTTAATGGATTTCCCGTGATATTTTTTATGGTAAACAAAATGTCACTCCCTTTGCAAAAAAATAAAAGCAATTTCTCCAAGAAAAAATTAAATTAAATAAATAAATATTGGTGGACATCCCACAACATTGCTTGTGTGTTGATAGCTGATAAAAATGCAAATATATACAACATGAAATAGCTTTACATACACGCACAGTGCAGTCTCACAAAGTGCCACACCCTCTTTTGTTAAATTATTATTAGTCGTTTAATATGGCACATACATTCATATTTCTAACAATCTAAATAACCTACGACATCATTATTTAAGCTGTGTGGTTAATCCCATGGACTATGAAAGTTTAAAACTGACAATCATAAAATCTCACTAACTCCACCATTCACCAACACCATTAACAAGCCATAGTTTAATTAGTACCGCCATATGTGACGTCTCACGTGTGGGGTTCAGAGGGGTGAGGGGAAGGGGGGAGTGCCCCCGCGCCCCGTCCTGACTTCTGCCACCTTTGACGGTATAATTATCTCTTAGCGGTTAATTGGGCGAGCTAAGTTGCAAGACGTAGAGGATTGGATTTTTGTCGTTATGTTAGTATTAGTCTAGAAATGAGGTAGTTCTAATTAAAGCTGATTTTAAAATGAGTTAGGCACTTCTGATTAGTTGTTATTTCTGATTAATTCTAGTTATCTAATCTGTTACTTTTTAGAATAGTAATTAATTGGTATCAATTACCAGGTGTGATTATTCAGACTTTCACAATGCTCAACTAATAGCAGAGATTGAACTGTTTGACCATGATAATCACTTTACTGTCAAACGAAGTTGAAACTTTAGGATTTATTTAGTGTTCCAGTAAAATAACTAGAATAATATTATACTTATACCTACTCGTTGGTAAATGAGGGTTTCTTGACAAAAGGATAAAAAAGTAACGTTGTAACCAAAAGATGGAAAAATGTACATTTAACTTAATTTTGATATGGCGTCAGTCAAAATGAACAATCTTGTCCATTAATCAAAGATGTCAATGATCCTTTTCATCAGGATGAGGATCTGTATGCAGTGCTAGATAAATGTCCCAATCCGGGTGAAACGGCGGGGTAAATCTAGTCTCGGAATAAAACCCTACCTCTAGGGCAATTGGAAAATGTGTATTACCAGTTAATAGACATTGGAGACAGATGAATTGGCATCCCTGTAGCGTTCAATTGGTTTCTTTTCAGGAAGGTCGTCGAACCATGCCGTATCATATATTATCTTTATCTGGGTTGATAAAATTGACAAATAATTATTTATACATACCTACTCGTATATGAAAGTACATACCATAACATTATACACGGCTTTTGGAAATATAATCTTTGACCTAAAATAAAAGATTTAAAATATTGTTATTGATATTGAAATACATAAATTATTTTATTTATTGAAGCAAAAATACTCGACTTTTTTACTAAATTTCTTACATGCCCAATTATTGACTCCAAACTTGTGTTGGTTAACACAAACAACATGTACACATACATAGTGTGTAGACACATGTACCCACACCATGTGTGTATATATGTTTACACACTATGTGTGTATACAACATGCATACACACTATGTGTGTGCACATGTGTATACACACTATGTGTGTGTACATGTTGTTTGAGTTTTCTAGATTTTTTTTTAATTACAACCGACATCATTTTAAAAGTTACTCTAATCATAGTGGTCACAATATTACAATCATAACAATTTATGTAACATTTCAGGTTAAAAAAATAATTTAAGCTAGCCAAGGATAGCTTATACTCCTAATATTAGCAAATCACCTTAACTTTGACACAGTGTAGAAATAAATCGCTTTCGCTCGCATCTTGATACGGGATCAACATGAAGAATCACCGCGCGACGCGTGTGTTACATTCGAAACCGTTTAATTTAGAGTTCGTGGAAGGAGCGATGGAGCGATGGCCATTAAGTGATTTGTTCCGTTGTGGAGCGCACACCCTTCAGGGCTTCATTTAGGCGAGAGAAGGGGTCATCGATAATACAACTCTAGAAAAAATTGAAACGGGCGAAAGTTTTATCAACGACTTGCAAAATAATTTACGGATACGCGTGATTTCACAATGACATCGCTTCATCGGCGGGCTAACCATGCCCGTGGAAGGGACGCGACATCGATGTCATGCGTTGATGAGCGGAGCGTTTTCTTGAACACTCGAACACAGAAGTTTGACCACAGATTAAACACCTCGGTTTGACTCTACACTTTTTACTGTTTTTTTCCTTTTATAGGTTTACATATTGACCGCCATCTCGCCTGATGTTAATCGACGATGCGTTCTACGATGGAGCGTGTTTACCTAGAAGAAACCGATTCACTCTCGATTTGAAGACACGAGGATTGTAACCGACGGGAAAATCCACCTGCACCCGCGTGGTGGAATATGGTAGAGACACTATCCTTACGAGAGAATACTCTAAGTTCCAATAACAGGAACATTTAGTGGGCTGATTATGCTATATAGCAGAAGGAGACCCCAATATTGCTTATATGTTATTTTGTGCACCATGTTGAGTCCACCGACAAAATGCAGGAGTTAACACAAACGTTCCTAATCACGAATAGATACCAAACTCTCCTCTTAGTTGTGTGTTTGTCAGTAAAAAAGCAAATTACTATTACCAACCAAATTGTTCGCAGAAAGATACCCCAGCTTACAATAACATTTTCGTAATGACTTCCCGAAAGTTAGTTTTTCTACCCATACGCGGAACTCCTTTCACAAACATTCATCAAGCCTTTCTTTGGAAATAGAAATCGATAATATATTACGAGAAAGGACTGTTGTTTATTGATATTAGTTTCAAAATGACACTTGTGATGTTTTCCTAAAAAGTTAAGTTTATGTGTATGGTATTGACATTTAGACTTAGCGGTCTCAGGGTTAAAATAAAGATATATAGCTAGAAACTCTTTACTGTCCACAATACAAAAACAAATGAACAAAATGACACATCTATACTTATAATAAAACTGTAACGGGTCGAATTCTGTACATTGAAGATATTTTGAAAATTTTTTTTTGGAGCACTCCATAGTCGATACTGATGGCGAATCTGCATTTTTTTCTTTCATGTCTGTCTGTCTGTCTGTCTGTCTGTCTTTCTGTATAGGGATCACGCATCACGCCGAAACTACTGATTCAATTCAGCTGAAACTTGACATGATTTTAGTTTAAACTAAGGAAATTGCTGTAGGCTACTTTTGATCCCCAAATTCTGATCGGTTTTCTTGCAGGAGGGGATGAAAGTCAGAATGTGTATTTGGTTGTAACTCATGTTTGCGTTGTTTATTTTCATTAATTCTTTTTTTGTTAGAAAGAACACATTTTTTATATTGTCCCACCAAATTTTGAACATTATCGGTTTGGTGGTTCGGAAATTACACAAACATTAAATAATAACGACACGCACGGCGCGTTCGGTACATACTAACTTCTAAGTATTCTGTGTATCACAGACGATCCACAGAATATCTAGATTCTAGATTTAAGAAGTGCCCACGTGATCGCGTCACGTCGTCTTGAATGACAAAATAATTGTCAAAAATATATTTGTGTGTGGAAAAAGGAGGATGAGAACATCCTCCTTCAAACAAGGAGGATGTTCTCAATCGGGTTGCATGTTTTTTTATTTGGTTTTATTTTACACGATAACTCCGCTAATTGTGAGTTGATTTTGATAATTCTTTTTTTGTTTGGTAGAAAATACTTCAGAGGTGATCTTATATATCGAAAACAGGGAGGTAGTTTTTCAAATATCAACAAAAAACAAATATCAGCTTAGATTTATCTGTATTTAGTTAGTCGAACGACAGAATTAAATTACCTGTCATTGAAGTAAATTTTTGTTCTTTTGGAGAAAACATATCAGCATAATAAGTAGCAGCATAAACAACCCATTAAATGTTCCCACTGCTGGACGTCGGGGGCTTCTCTGGCAAGGAGAGAGACAAGGCTATAATCCACCACGCTGGCCCAATGTCGGTTGGTGGATGACATATGACATATGACTTAGAACTTAGATTCTAGGTACATTTCGGTTTCCTCACGATATTTTCCTTCACCGTTTAATTACCGGCATTACGAACATGACTCAGAAAAGATAGTGGTGCGCGTGGTTTTGAACCCTGGGTCTCCGGATCGACAGTCGGCGTTCTCCCGACTAAGTCAGCTGTAGCTTACTAGACCAGCCGTAACTTAACGTATTATTTCAATCCAAATACTGTTTAAAATTTAAAGGTAGTGTTCAACAAGCTTCGGTAACCGAAGCAGACCGTTGTTAGGGTTCCGTACCTGACTTCGCTGTCCGTCCATCCTTCCGTCTGTCACCAGGCTGTATCTCAAGAACGGTGATAGCTAGACAGTTGAAATTTTCACAGACGATGTATTTCTATTGCCGCTTTAACAAAAATACTAAAACTAAAATTAATATTTAAGAGGGCTTATTTCCATACAACAAACTTGACTTTTTACCGTTTCTTGCTCGATACTAATAACGTACCTGTCACAGGTTGACGCTTTCACTATTCACATAATATTAAGTTTTATGTTCTCTTTAAATGTAAGTAATTAAAACAAAATAAATTTTTAAGGGGGCTCCCATACAATAAAACCATTTTATTTGCTAATGGTTCAGAACCCTTCGCGCGCGAGTCCTACGGGCATTTGACCGGTTTTATTTTTTTTTAAATTTTGTAATATCCTATCCTTTCCTAATATTATATAAATATGTCAATATTTAAATTTTTGCTGCTCAATTACGTTGGAATGGCTGAATGTATCGAGTTTAAATTTGAAACATAATCTTGGCTTAGCTTAAGTAACACATAGGGACATATAGATAAGTAACTATACATAGGCAATGTTTGACCTATGTATTCTTCCAGACTATAATCTAATCGTATTTCAAATTTCAGCCCGATCACCTGATACGTTCCGCCATGATTAAGTAACAAACATCCAAACATTGACATTCATAATATTTACAGTTATAGCACAACGTTGGAATGGCTGAACATATTTGGAAGGAATTCGAAACACGTAGAATCAGAAATAGCAAATCGGTTACTTATAGGTTACTGTGACGTCGGAAAGTCTAGGCAAATTTGGTAGAAAATTGAAACAGAGATAACTTATAGTCTGAAATACCACATTTATGTATTATCTATCAACCCGAAAAGAAGCATGGGCCCTAAGGAAACAAATATTAACTATCACGTCAAAACGGCACAACGAATTGGGTTGGCATACGAAACACAGATAGTTTAGAGTCTAAAATTTCACATGGGGTCTAAGTCTATATTTTCGTTTAACTCCATATTAATCTATAATAAGTATATATTTTCGTAAGGAACTTGATGTGATGGTAAGGTAAAAGCCAAAATGAAAATATTTGCACCCGTTTTGGCGTAGATAATACAGGTGATTTGCGTTCACAATCAAAATAACAAGCAACATTATATTCTCATTAGATGGCGCTAATGCCAGTTTAAATCTAAAAGCACTAAAGGCCATTTAAATCAATGTTTTGCTATTGTGGTATGGATTTTTTTTCTTCATCACTAGGTGGCGTAACTGGTATTCTAAATTGTACCAATAAGTTTTTACTGCTAAAAGGATTTTGATGCCGAATTTGGATTCTTTCGTTCTTGGATTTTTTTTCTGTGTTACAATTAAATTCATACATTAACATTTCACTAAGACCTATCATTAAAACTCAAAATTTTAATCATTTTGATTCCACACAGGCTTCGTTCAAAATTTTACAAGGGCGAAGTCGCGGGTAACAGCTAGAAAACAGCTTGCGGATAAAAAGAGAAAAGTAGGTACCTAATCAGATCATGCACATCAGCTTCAGACTTTTCGTAATGTATCCTATAAAAATCCTACAAACTTAACACTTGCGGCTGTGTTCGATACTACGAAACCTTAATAAGTATGTTTGATTTTGTTTAAAAAAAGAAAAGTAAAGATGATAAAATTAAATAATTTGTTTGTGTGGGAAAACAAATTCACTCGGTTTTTCAATGATTACATTATGCAAATATTTTGACGTACGATACTTCCAACTAATTTACACTATAAGTCAGTAACATCTGCTTACGCGAACGAAGTAGCGGGTTCAGCTAGTTTTTAAAATATTTGTAAAACAAATATTTAAGTAAAATGTAAATGAATTCGAATAATAATAATAATAATTACACACTTATAAGACTGCCACACTTACAATAATTATAATAAGTACGGGAAGTGGTCGTCGATATCACCGTACCACATGACGAGAACCTCGTGAAAGCTGAGAAGGACAAGCTTAGCAAGTACCTTGACTTGGCTCATGAGGTTACCGCCATGTGGGATGTTGATTCGACGATCATAGTCCCAGTAGTCGTATCGGCAAACGGCCTTATAGCGATAAGTCTCGACCAACATCTCAGGAGACTTTCGCTAGACGGTTGGATTAAGAGTCAGATGCAGAAGACGGTCATCCTCGACAAAGCGCGGATCGTCAGGAGGTTCCTCACTCTGCAGCCCTGACCGGTAGCTTGGGTACCCTGCTCCGCTACTGGCACCATACTTTTTAAGTTTTTTGTAATTTTTTATTCATGTTGTAAAAAACTTAGAAATTAAGAAGAAAAACAAATGAATGAAAAATATTACATAACAATTAATAAACTACTTAGTTGAGATGGTGTTTAAAAACCTGCACCTGGTGGATTTTTTCATTTCTCTATTATTAATATAACACTGTTATTTAAACATTAAAATAATAAAATAAAAACAATAAAATAATATACCAACAACTTTATTCGTAGTATATCATCGGTAGGGACTCCAAATAATGCTCGTAATGTGACTGATTATTTTGATCAGACGTATTTTCTTACCTGCTCGCTTTGTCACATAAGTCTATTTCGTAGCCGACTAACTAATCAGCCACACAATCAGCCTAGCCTCTTTATTAATTAACCCCCTTGACTAGCTTCCTGAATACTTTTTGCTTTTTCAAATTTCTTATTTTTCATATAGGTATCTGTGTCGACAAATAAAGTATAATGTAATGGAATATGGCGGATATTATCAGTAAAACCCTAACCTACTCCACGCTAGCGGATCGCACAAACATCCAAATATAAATATTATTTTATATCGTCACTAATTGACGGGCCACATCGTCCCAACGGGCCCATTAACATGCCACGGGAAAGTGAGATTTATCACTGTAGAAATAAAGCTGTTATTTGTAAATGTTCGCGGCTATTGATCTGTGCTGTCCGCAGGGATTCGTATACAGGCGGTTTAATTTAGATAACGGGATATTTTTGGAGGGATTCGTAAATAACGAATGAGTGAAGGAGTTAGAATGTACTATTTGTTTCTTGAGAAGTGGTCAGTAGCAGGATCATTTTATAACTAGTAGCAGCCAGCAGTGTTACTTTTTTAGTTCCCTTTCTCGCTATTTTCCTGGGTTAAAAAGAATTTATGTTTTTCTTTTTTAAGACTATAATCTAACTGTGTTCGAAATTTCAACCCTGTTCATACGTTACAACGTAATTGAGCATTTGTAGTGGTAGAACTCTTGGCAGAGTCCGCCTGGGGAAGTACCACACCTTTGCCAGTTATTCTACCGCCAAGCAGTAATGTGCAAACATTATTATGTTCCTGTTTGAAGGGCAATATTTCGAGAAAAATCACAGGGCTTAGAGATATAACATCTTAGATCTCTGGGTGACGAGTGCAGTGCAGTGCTAGGTAATGATTTGGACTGTTTATGTTCCAATAGCTACGTGTCACTGTGCTGTTATGTGGCAGGCATGTTGCTTACCATCAGGCACATGTACTGCTAGTCTCGTCACTTTTTATTTTAAAAAAATATAGTTTGGAAAACCTCAGGCTACTTTCATCGCGAAAAAATAGCGGGCGAAGGAATTACGCCGACAAAACCATAGGGCGCTACTAGTGTGATATAAAAAGTTACTTTTTCAGACACCATCATGGTCAGAAGAAGAATGAGGTAACTTGATGATAATTGAAATTGTGATCCACCACACACCATAAAACCTGTCTATTATTTAAAATACAAGAAACACATACTTACCTTAAATCGTAAATCTAATTTTTCCACACTTTACAGTTAATGTGTTGAAAAACTGTTGAATTTACTTGGATCAAAAGGTATTTAACTATTTTGTTAAAAGAGTTATTTACACTGTAATTTCAAAGATAATACAGTAACTAAAAATCTAGTTTTTAAAGTAACTAATTACCTACACCTACAAAAAATTTAATACATCTGTTATTAAAGCTCGTTTAAAAATGGACTGCAAACAAATCCTTTTATCACAGCCTGTATAATGTCATTCTCACCATATGTCATTTGTTAAGAGCGGCGTTTTTTTGTAGCCCCCTGCGCGTTTCCACTTAACCAATCCTCTAATGATGCCACAGAACGCGATACTGTACAGATGGGATAATTTATTTTTGCCTAATGAGTTGCCCACTTGGGTTCAACTCAACTGGGAAATAATAGCGGGGCTGGAATAATAGAGTTGTTTTCACAACTTGCTGATTTGGTACAACTGTAGATGAGTAAGTGATGCTGTTATTTTTTTGTTCATTTTGTACGGAAAATAAGGGACTGTGTGTGTGACCCTCTACTAACGTACAGCGTTTAATTGCTGAACTGGATGATGATGAAAATCAACTTTTCGAATTTTTTGGATTCTAAATACAGCTTAGTTTTTATTCCCGCTCCTAGGACTCGGGGTTTCCTCTCACAAGGGGAGAGTCAAAACCATGCCACCACGTTGGCCAAGTGCGAATTGGCAGATGATACATTTCCTTAAAACGTGGCTTCCTTGGAAAACGGAACAACATGAAATGTTTCCTTTATCGTTAAAGCCAGTGATATCAAACTCGTACTATAACACTTGGGAAATAAATTGTACTCGAATGGAGGAGTGTCTCCTCCTTCTTGGAAGATGGTTAAAATACACTCGTTGTGCACTCTGTTGGACACGCGGGATTAAAATTTCTAACTCACGATTGTGGAATCGAACGTTTTAACTTTTCTTTTTCTCTTTGTATGAGTTTCAAAATAAACCTTGATTTGCGATTTCAGTTATTGTGAGACTGGTAAGTTGCTCAGCACAAGTTGTTTAAAGTTGATTGAACGAAGTATTGCCGAAATGAATAATGTTGACAATATATTTTTCTCACTACGAGTTCTTACTTCTGACTAAAACTAAACTAAAATATATACAGTATGACTGGTGAGATACTATTGATAATAGAGGATGTGATACTTGGCAATGAAATATGAAAAAAAAAATATGTCTTGACTAAAATAACTACTGAGTACTCACGAAAGTTCAGTTATTAAATTCAAAACGCATGGTCACTTCCCTGTGTTACTAACGCACGGTTCAATGTCATGACGGTCGATGGCGCTCTGTTTACCTACGCACAGTACGCACGTTAAAACGTGTCCATACTTTATTTATTTCTTGAGATATTTGGCCAAAATTTAAGTACCTTATTTTATTACATAATTAGAACCAGAATCGCGGACCGAGTACATTCCTAAAATATCGATAGTATCTCACCAGTCATACTGTATATATATGTATTATACAGTACACAGTACAGTAGTTCAACTACCTCGTTGGTTTTAAACGATTAAACCCTTAGAATTTATAATAATAAGTAGAGATACATACTATCAAATATGAAATAAACAGGGAAAATGTTGCCAAACTTATGAGCCCAAATTCAATTGTTTTGCTGAGTCGAAGTTGTTTTTACCTGTCTATTTTGATTTTCTAAAATAAATCCTTCTCCTTCCTCAATGGCTTTTGTTGTGATAAAACTCAGTAATTGATAACAGAATCGAAAATATCTCGTAGTCTTATCTAGAACTAAATCTGATTTCACTTTGCTATTGTGGTATCTGTCATTTCAAGCGAAAAGAAAAGAGAGAGGTATATCAAAGCTAAGAAAGTTTTAGTTAGGCAGCAGCTTGACACTGCTAGCTATGTAGGTATACAAAAAAAGTTCTTACAGCAATATGATTGACACTTCGGATTAATCGAAGAGTAAATATTCTTTGATAGCAATTCGTTAAATAGTTAACCACTACTTTACCGCGTAGTCTATGTTTAGATCGTATCTATTACCGTACGCAGTTTACATGAAAATTGGTGCATCATTTACACTCGGTGGGAGATCAAACGTTTTACTCATGAATTTATTTATATTTGACGGATTGCTTGGATTGCATTCCTTTTGACGGATTATTTAAAGTAATCGTTAGAGTACATTTATAATGTTGTAGATAAGTTAATTACATTTGTGTCTTTTATCGATAATAGGTTTGCTCTGGACTGCCACCTCGTCTGATGTTAAGCAACAATACGGTTTGCGATGCAGCGTGCTTGTCTAGAATAAACCGATCGACTCAGATAAAGTGTATCAATCCGATAAACCCCATTCAAGCAACGCATTCCACAGCGTAGACGTTCTTACTGCGAAAGTCAGTATAGTTGACTGTAAGGTATTAATATTACTGTGTTCCGATTGTAATCCAATTGGAAACGTTTCTAGAGAAAGATTATTATGATTATGATTATGAAATTACAGGGCTAAGAGATAAGTCATCTTATATTATAGGGTGACGAGCGCAGTTTGGTCTAGGTACTGATTTGGACTCTTCATGTTCAAATGGCTGCGTGACACTGTGCTGTTATGGGCAGGCGTGTCGCAAACCATCAGGTATATCTTGCTCGTCCTGCCACTCTGTATAATTAACAAACGTAGGTACGTTAATTTTAACATTTAAAATACCCCAAACCGCAATTGGGTTCAAAATTTGACACACGTACGAAAGTATGTCTGATAATATAGCAAATACCCATTATGCGTCTTAGATTCATCGTGTAACTAACAAAAGAGGTGATTGATAACTTTTGAACGACTTAACCGATTTTAATGAAGCATATCCTCCCAAATAATACAACTTATAAACAAAAGTTATAAAACGAAATTTGGTTCATCCGTTCGAGCGCTACGATGCTACAAACACACACAGGCACTGCATACTTACAACGACCCGTTATTTTTGCATCGGGGATTAAAAAAGATAGTTATCGTGTAGTAGTCGGACTCTTGGCAGAGGCCGCCTGGGAAGTACCACACCTATTCCAGTTATTCTACCGCCAAGCAGTAATGTGCAAACATTACTGTGGTCCGGTTTGAAGGGCAATGTAACCAGAGAAATTACAGGGCTTAGAGATATAATATCTTAGATCTCTGGGTGACGAGCGCAGTGCCGTGCTAGGCAATGATTTGGACTCTTCATGCTTTAATAGCTGCGTGTCACTGTGTTGTTATGTGGCAGGCATGTTGCATACCATCAGGCACATCTCCAGCTCGTCTCCTATACTATAAAAATAGAAGATGTTCTACGTCACCAACCCTCGGCAATGACTTGCTTGCTATAATGAGTTGTTTGAACAAACGGCATAGCTAACCAATCATAGCCAGCCAAGCCAGGACGGCCGGTAAATCATAGAGACAGGAGGTTAATTAGTCCTGTCTCTGTTAATGGCTCTTAGTATTTGCTTTAACACTCGTTGATGCGATTATTGAGCTGACGGAAGTGGAGTTTTAAATGTTTTATTAGCTTGTAAGCTAATAAAACATTTAAAACTCCACTTACTGCAGTTCTGTGTACTTTACTGTAGTAAAGAATGTCAAAATACTGTCATTCTTTATTTACATTGCTTGGATTGCCGTATATATTTGCCGACTGTATAAAATGGTGACGAATAACTACATTTGTTTTTAAATCGATTGTAATGTATGTTAGTCCTTCTTTTATCGAGATTCGAAAGATTCGATTGTAAACTTGTCTCTGAATTAATTTGATCCCTTAACTCGTTACAAGTCCTCACCTTCACAGGTCTATCAATATTGGTATAAATCGTTATCTGTCCAAAAGAAATTGAACTCCGTTTGTTGAAATGATTTAACGATTTCTAGGTCAAGTAATAATGAAGAGACACACGGAGATCTCGCTAATATTGTAAACGCAAAAGTAAGTATGTTTGTTACGCTTTTACGCAAAACTAATCTTGAAACTTTGAACATATACTCGTATTCTTGGAGGTATTAGGTACTTTTATAACGTAGGCCACTTTTTATACCGGGTATTTACCCGATCGGGTATTACGCAGATGAAACAGCGGGGTACTGGTTGGTTACCTTTGAAAGAAAAGCTTTGGAATTATTTATTTATTTAATTATGTTGTCTATAGAAATTGATCCTCTTGCGGAAACGTTAGGTCTTATAAACTATTGTATTCGTGAAAACGTCTTGTACATACCTACTAAAGACAGATACATTTTATTATCATTCAACCCTCCCCGATATTGAAATAAGAACCCCCAGGGTTGCCAAGCTACAGTAATTGCTCAAACTCTACCCGCGACCGCGTGGGTAATTGAAATTTATATCAAAACCCACTTTATCACGCTCAAAATAAGCTTTATATTTATTTGAAGGGCAATTACTCGAACGTCGGATTTGAAGAGTATGTTACATATTTTAGCCGCTTTATTAAACGTTTGGAATTTGTGTGGGTTCGTTGTATTTGTAGGTTTAATAGACTGTGAATATTGATGAGAAATGGGATAGGGGTTAACGAAATCAAAGGATACGATGATTTATAAATAAGATCTTCTGTCATTGTCTTTATTAAAATTGTATTTCTACTATCTACCCGCGACTTTGTCTGCATAGTCCTTAGAAAAATACTCTTTCTAAAAGAACTCTGTATACAAGAAAAAAATTAGTGTAAATATATTTTTTTGTAATTTATGTTCCAATTGTGGTTGAACCTACGGCTGGTGTAGAGAAGTTACGGCTGGTCTAGTCGGGAGAACGGCGACTGTCGATTCGGAGCTCCTGCAGGTCTACTACGAAGTCCGGTAAACGATATATCAGCCGAAGTTATGGACGTTTTATACCACGAAACACAATCGGTCGGTTGATAACACAAAAACTGTCAAATAAGTGTCGGTCGGGATGAACGAAACGCCCGATCAGATCAACCGACCGATTGTGTTTCGTGGTATAAAACGTCCATAACTTCGGCTGATATATCGTTTACCGGACTTGGTAGTAGACCTGCTGGTTCGAATCCCGCGCGCATCATCGTCTTTCCGAAGTCATGCGCGTAATGCTACTAACTTAAAAAACGGTGATGGAAAACATCGTGAGGAACAGATGCATGTTTCTAGAATTTTTCAAGGTCATGCATCATTCACCAACCCACACTGGGCCTGCGTGGTGAATTATGGCCTGACTCTCACCTTGTGACTGTGAGAGATGGCAACGAGTCCCAGCAGTGGAAACATTTAGTTGGCTGCTTAAGCTACCGTGGTTATAATGTTTTGGAAACTATCTTCGTCAGATAATCACGATAAACATTAGATATTTAAGAACTTGTATATCTCTAATCTATCTGTGTTTCAAATTACTCTCTGATCCGTACAGTTCTTGTGACTGAATTAAGCAGTAAACATTGAAACAATGTAACTACTACTGTACACATAAAAAAGTTGGTCTCGTGGTGACTGGAATATAACAAACAAAACCCAAAAAAAAGAGTAACGAGATAAGCAGGACATGTGCCTGATGGTACAACATACAACATGCTTGCCACAAAACAGCACAGTGACGCAGCTATTGGAACATGAAGAGTCCAAATCATAACCTAGTAATGCACTGTGATCGTCACCCAGACTAAGATGTGCCCTGTAATTTTACTAGAATATTTGCACATTACTGCTTGGCGGTAGCATAACTGGCAAAGGTGCGGTACTTCCCCAGACGAGCACTGCAAATAGTTCAGTTCAGTTGCATTCAGGTCATTTTGTAGTGGTAGGAACCACTACAAAATGACCTGAATGAAAATACAACATATTCAGACGTTGTTGTTTGATCGTTTTTTTTTATTGATTTGTTTGGTGTTTTGGTGAAGTAAGCCCATCATTTAAACCCGCTGGACCAGGACCATACCGATATCGCTAAAAGGTTTTAGGTAAGTTTTAGGTCTTGGTGTTATGTGCTATCTATATTTTCGTTATTATAAAGATTAAACTAAATTACTGTTAAATTTATCTGAATCTTTGGGTCGTTGGTTATTTTTTCTTTTGTGAATCTAAGTATTTGCGTGAAAAAGTACCTTCCCAACGTGTCCAAATAAATATCTCTATGTATACACGAACATTCCCACTAAATTTTGTAATATTAATACTATAATATGTTTGGTAACGTAAAAAAAATCACATTGGCTGCTTTTTGTCAAAAAGCAATCCAGCAGATAAAATCATAGGCCGCCGTTCACAATTTATTAAAATATAATTTCGGGATCATCTAAATTTAAATTTAATAGCTTTATCGAAATCTTCAAATGCCACATTCTACCTAAAAAGAAAGCATCAAGCGACCGACGATGGTCAAGTCCATTAATATTGATGGATGTAGCAGTAATCGGCTCGTGACAGCCCTGGCTTCAAACGCGCCGCTTCGTTAGATGGGCCAGCCCTGGGTTTGATCCGTGTTTTGTTTTGTTGCAAATTTTTGGATAGACTTCGAGTGTATGTTGTTTTGAATGAAAAAATGTTTTCGTGGTAGTTACCTAAGTTTCATATATTTAATATTAAACCGTTATCGGTGTACAAACGAATGAAAGTGAATGAATGAGTACGTAACTCTTTAGTTTTACTTTTTGAATTTCAATCGCGTTCGATGGATTTTTTAAGAGTAGTGTTTTATTGACTTTTGCCAAATTGTATTTGAACCATACAAGTTTACATATATTTTTTGTAGAATAATAAGATTAGAGTTTTGAGTTCATGCCGGGTACGTCCTGTTACAAATAATAAACCCTGACTGCAGTATTTTCCCACCCATTACATAAGTATAGAAGTTATAAATAGGCCTTGTTGGTTTTCAGTTAGTAGAAATAGATTCATATTAGACTCATTACAAATGTCTTAGTTTTTAGTTTAAAACTTTGTGGCGACGGTTTAGATGTAATAAAAATAATCCAAGTGATAAAAAAATTAAAGGGGTAAATGTGTCTTTCAAATGTTTACCTTTATTCTATAACCTGCCATCTTAACAATACCCAAAAAAAACATATATACGATCGAATTGAGAAACCTTCTTTTTTTGAAGTCGGTTAAAAATAGTATGTAACCGAAATAGTTCTTTAAAGTTTATTTTCGTAAGTTTCGTGCAGTTGAACATAAAAATAACATTGTAAATACTCAACTTATTAATCCATAATTCTAGTCAATTTAAACATATTCGCGTTCATAACATTCCATAAAAATATTTGATACACAATCTTAAGATCTTTAAAATTGTTTATTCATGTTAACACTGAAAATCGACGACATCAAAACGTACCCATAAAATCTTTGGACAATAAACTTTGAAATAAACCGAAAAGATTCCATTCAGAAAAATGAACAAAAATATTCTGAGCCCCTCCATTCTGCCGCGCAGCTATTAACCAAACATAATTAATTTATATTATCATCTGCTCGCGTGGAATCACTTAAAACGAGCTGTAGCCGCAAAAAATAAGCCCGCAGCAAACATACAAACAGTAAATCAACTTGAGGTTACGAAAAATCAACCGGTGCAAGTGTAACTGTCACGACACGACACGAGACGTCATTCGGGACCAAAGAGTTTACATATACCTACTACGTATGGAGTTAGAATTTTTGCTGTTCCTAATATAACCCGGTAGCGGGTCAGGTTCGGAATAAACCGATTTTCCGCGTTAGATTTTCCGCACGGTTTCTTTGTGTCAATCATAAGCAGATGACGTGCATACTTTCTATGGCAACAGAGTGATGTGCCGCGACAAAAGTATGACATTTCCACAAGAGCGACAAGGCAAGGAAAATGCTACTCATGCTTTCGGTGTAAAGCGTTTGTGTGAACTCAATACGTAGTATATGTAAGCTCTTTGTTCGGGACTCAATCTTGCCACGTTTCTACAATACCGAAAAATATGGGTAGGCAATCTGTTGCTCACTTGAAACTTGTCCTGCAGGAATTTTATTGTTATTCGTGATAATAGTAAAAAATCAATTATGAAACACTAGCAGCGCCAAGCAAGCAACACTCAAACTATTAATTTATAATATTACTAGTGGCCCGTCCTGGCTTCGCTCGGATAGTAACCAATATACCAACTGCAGTGCCATCTGCCGGAATGATTTGTGGATCTTTGTGAATTGATGAAACCTTCTAGGGCCCTACCCAAATCGAGCGAAATCTGTCGAGTCGTTTAGAAGGAGTTCACTTACCTACAACGAAGTAGTTCACTTACATTGATTTTTATATATAGATTAGTACCTAGTAGGACCTAATTATACTTAAAAAACCACTGAAACGATTTTATGACAAAGAAGGCTAGAAGCTTAGAACCGCTATCTATAAATTTAAATTAAGATGATAATACAATATATAGTATTTGTGCATATAATTAAATCGTATTTAATGATACTGATTAATCATCATTATCAATGGAAATCTCAGCCAGTCTGATTTTAGAATGTTTGGCTTTAATTTTGTAACATTGCCTGCTGTTTTCAACCACTGTGCCAACAACGCAGTAAAGAGAAAAATGCACCTATAATAAATTATTTTCTTGTTATTTATCAAGAATAATCTTTTGAAACTGTATTCATTGTACTATTTTTTAGAGGTAGTATCTGCCTGAGATCTCATACAATTAAGAAAACGATTATTATCTCGGAGAAATTTCTTTTTTTTTGGGAAGGTGTCTTTGGTATTCCAGACATCTAATTGTATTATTTAGTGGAGTTCCAAATTTCAACCTTTCACTTTTTGTTCACATTCTCGTAATTGAGTTACATCCACATTCAAACTTTTACATCAAAAAAATTGATTATAATATTGCTGACAGGATACAATCGTAATTGTGGGCAATTAAATAAATATTATATTAGATGCCTGATTATCATTATAAAAACTTTTCCAAGTTTGGTGTTAGATAATGTCCTGTTATTTAAGAATTGTAGTATAATTTTCGGTGTTTTTTCCCGGAAACACTTTTTTTTAAGATTATTAACTTAAAACACTTTTACGTTACTGTTATTCGTTTGTACTGTGATTGAGGCAACGTTTTAATATTGTGTAGCATCCTGTATCAAAGTCCGTAAATCCCCTTTGATTTAGCTTCTATTATTTTAGTGGTCGGATCTCCTTTATTGTTTTAACTATGTCTTCAACTAATGATTTGTTATCCGACCATCTTAGAACACTTTGTAGTTCGTTTTTTATGGACCAAATATTATTTTTGACTTAATTCGTATTTTCGAGCCGGATTTTTTATTAGGTGAAAGTGTTTTGGATCTTTTATTTCGAAGTTTTATTGCGTTTTAGATTTTAAGTTTTGACATTATAGAATATAGTTTTAGTTGATAGGTTTCTTTGTTCTTTGATTAATTTGTTGTATATAACGGTGGAAATGTCTTGTGAATTTTTTGAATTAACATTTTAATGGGTCAGAAATTCGATAAAGTAATTTGATTATAATATTAACTGCTTAATTAATTAATACAAATTTGAATGTTTCTATTAAGCTATTAATATGCTAATTTTTAAAGCTAACACACGAAAATATTATGGTTGTAAGTATGTAAGAATTTAAGAGATATGAATTTTAATTAAGTAGACCAAGCTTAATTTGTTGAAGACATGTAAACTGTTTATTTCAATATTTTGTTTATTGTTCAGTACTTTTAGAATCAAGAAGAACTTAAAATGTTAAGTTAACATTACGTAGAGCACCTTAAAACAACAAACACGCATCTTAGTGTAAGGTACAACATTTAACTAAAAAAAACGTAATGAAACTTAGACTCAAAAATTCCAACACCCTAAAGTTCTAAAAATAGCGACAATTCGTTCATTGAATCTTAAATTGACATCATTATACGGCGGCTAGCGTAACCTGATCCCTGGCACCCCTTCTCCCACCTTGGAGATTTCGGCGTTTTGCCACGAATTATGAAGCAATTGTATAGCTACATTTTACCTCATAAATAAAAATATTGTATGCTCTCCTTAATTACTTCCATCATTATAACTTTTAATAGCTAAGTCAAACGGTTTGGCGAAAACATTTGCCATAGTAGGTACAATGAGCAAAATCAATTTGGCGTGATGCCTTCACCACCAAGACGTATTATATTTTAGTATTGATAAACGTCATCCCCAGCTAAATAACCGCACTTGGTGAGCGTGGTGGATTGTGGCCTTGAGTCTCTGCTTATTATATAAGGTCCCAAGTCCCAACAGTGGGAAGATAAAGTGGGCTGGTAAAAGTGTAGTATGCTACCATCAATTGGTCGATCTGATGATAACACAGTAATAAAACTTATTTTTCATCACTTTTAGAGACGATCAGTTTCATAATTTTGTCATTGTGGTTTGACATTACAAACGTACCTAGTCAATTACCACGCGACACAAAAATGACGGTATTATAAGTTAGACGTGTCTCTTTTCTCTTTGTGTGTCGGTCTCTGGTATGTTAGCTCCGGAACAGATAAACCGATTTTAATTTTGTTTGAAAAGTGTACTAGAAAAAAGTGTTCAAGTTTCATCAAAATCCATTCAACTTTTTCAAAGTTGTCAGCTCTTTTGTTAGCTACGGTAAGAATCTGTAGCATAATAGGTATTTTCTTTACTTTGAAACATACGTGTGACTTACAATTTCAAACAATTGCGTTGGGAGTTTAAAATTTTTCAATTTAATGTTTACCTACATACTTCTTGCATGTAGGTACATTTATAAAAAATGATTTTTATTTGGTTATCCTTAATAGATCCTTAATTATTATTAATGTTTAACCTTTATTGAATCGTAAACTATGCATTGATTTCATGTGATTATCTTTAGCAAAGCATGCACTACAACTTTAGAAAGTCCTCAGAATTGGCTCAGTTTTGGCTCATGAGCCAAAATAGGTTTCTGAAGACTTTTTAAATGACAATATATGAGCGAAGTCGGAACAGGCCGCTAGTGTTTTCTATAATGATTTGACATTTGTGCAAAATTTTGACGGGTATTTGACTTGCATTAGCCTTCAGTAACTGTAATGTAAAAAAACTGTGTGTTAACTTGTAATTGGCACAGTGCAATACCTAAGCATTATTCTGTGTACCAGAGCTCAAGCAACACTGGTCGCTTATTTAACCCGTAAACAATAGCGCGAGTTGACAGTTTTATTCGAAGCGCTTTATGACATCGCCCGACGGTTATTAAAGGACTATTCAACTCATTATAGCGTCTATAAAGAACATCATCCTGTTGTTGTCTTTTTCTAATTTGTAGTCAATTTGTGTGTTGTGTCTCTGTCGAGCTTGGATTGGTTTATTGGGGTGTGTGAATTTGGTTTCGAGATGTTTTCTTGTTTAGGCTTGTTAACAATATCGGTTGTTTTTGTTGATGAGATTCTGTACTATTTATTTTCTTTGGTAAAACATATTTTTCATCCCACCAGCTCAGAAAGAGTACTTTTGCTCCTCGATATCAGGGCGCAAAAGTCGTTTTTACCTCTAGACTAGAGGTTAAAGTAAATTTGAATTTAGAACATCGTGTGTACTGAGGTTTTGAATTCAAAACATAATTCAACCTATTTATTTCTACCTCCTTGGTGCCGAATGCATCATATTTTTTTTAATATGTTAAAAACTCAGACTCGGAACCTCCTTGGTGTACTTACTTTTTTTTAATTTGCTTAGCGCGAAAACATTTAAAATTTGCATTTAGTCATTTCCTCGCTGAGGTGGAATGAAAAGTTACGTGTTACACTCGAGTGCAAAGATTTTTCACCTTGTGCTCTTTTGATTCTCTTGCTACGCTTGCTTGCTCGGTCATCAAAATTGAGCACGCGGTTAATTGATTTTTAACCTTTACACTCTTGTATAACAAAAAACTATTAAAGAGGTGAAGCTTTTCAATTTCAAATTGCGAAAAACTTTTAATAAAAATTTCATAATCAATTCTTTTCTAAGCTGCTTCAGGCGAGGTTCCATATAAGTTTTATCGAAATCAGTGTAGTGGTTTTTAGAATATAAACAAACATCTAAAAGTTGCTACCTCGATGACGTATTCGTCCTACCTCGTTATCTCTTTGAAACAGTGTATTCACCTAGTTGATTTCACAAAAAAACTATGAAATTTAGTCTAGTGTCTTAGTTTAATCTTAAATTGATGAATGCTTTTACTTTTTCGTTGAAAATTTAATTAGTTTCATCTTATGAAGTGGTCCACTTTAGCGATAAATTCGACATTAACCCTACGTTAGGTACTCCTGAAAAAACGGGATCGAGAACTACGCGAGTGAAACCACGGGAAGCTACAAGTTCTTAATAAACAAAACTCATCTGTCACATTTGTTCCCCTATCGTCACCAAAACTCCTCGACTCAAGCACGGGAAATGAATTCCTGTATATTGGGGCCTCTCAAATGATCCATTCCAAATATATTACGGTCGCTTCACGTCTGTTATATTAGATTGGCAGCGCTTATTGATTGTTGAACTGGTAGACGGTTGTATTTTAACTGTCGACATGAAAAGAGGAGTTTTAGAAGTAAACAAATACTTCCTGAGAATCGAAGTACCAGATGCACGTCACCACGAAAAAATAATGTTAACCTTAATATGGACCTCAGGATACAAAAAGTCTATCATCATTATGTTCTCTATAGCTAAATTATGTAAACTAGCGGGCACGACGACGTTGCCCTACACACTTTATAAATACAACAATTATAACAATTTTGAAATCTACTTGAACAAACCAAACAAAATATCACTAAAATTGGTCCAGCCGTTTCGAAGTAGTTTTATAACTAACACACGTACAGAAGATTTATTTACATAAAATATGTTTATAAAGATATAGTGTCACCTTCATAACTGTTGGAATAAAGTTGAAACATCATGACAGTGATGTGAAGTTTCACCTTAAAGTTGATTGCTTATGCTCTATCGACTGCTTGTGTGCTTCGTTTGTAACTTTCAAAATTATTATTTTTCTTTTTATCTCCTTTGCCTTCATTGAAGGTTCAAAAAGTAACAATTAGTGCCAGCAGCTACAAATTATAAAATCACTGGAAGTTCCGGTTAGAAGGGCAATGTTTCCATTACACCATTACATTACAAGCCTTAGAGATATAACATCTTAGATCTCTGGGTGACGAGCGCATTGCAGTGCTAGGTAATGATTTGGACTCTTATGTTCCAATAGCTGTATGTCACTGTACTGGAGGTCTACTCTCTTTCTATCGAAAACGAAATTTCGACCTAAGTTTCGCGACATTCTTACTCCCGTTCTTTTTCGTTCCGTCGTTTAGCCCGACCGAACATTTTTTGACCGTTACATGTTCTAAGCCTACTCTAATTCACGAAAGTCGCAACGAAGATTCTAATTTGACAGATCAATTTTCTTAGTTTTAACCTCAAAATCAACGAAATGAAAAGTGTTACTTTTTGATTTGCGGATTTAGATTTTTTTGGGAAAATATAACATAATATGGTTGTAAAAGTTATGTTAATTGATGCTGCTGTACGTGAAGACCGTTTGGAGCGTAGAAAGAGCCGGTGTCGCCTGCGCAGTGATCTTAACATAATTCAAATTTCCGACTTAGAATTTGTAGGAAATTATATGTTTAGCCGGGGAATTGTTTGACGACTTTGTTGTGCCTAGAAACCTAGAAAGTTACGGCTGGTGTAGATGGGAGACTGCGACTGTTAATCTGGAGTCCGGAGACCATGGGTTCAAAACCTCGCGCACCATAGTCTTCTCGAAGTCTCATCTGCGTAATGCCGGTTGATGTCCTAAGAGAAACAAATTCCTTCTTTCCCGAAACGGAAAAAACATTGAAAATTTTAATCGCTTTACCATCTGTACAGTACAGCAATCCTTTAGCAGCCTTAGAAGACTAAAAACATGGCTAAGAAGCACCATAGCAGAAGATCGTCTTATGGTCCATGGGCCATGATAAGTGTACACAGAGCTATAATAAATAAAAACCTAAATAATTTTAATGATAGAGTGGTTGAAAGTTTTTAAAAAATCCCTGAAAGTTATGTGTTAATTGAATATTATTTTGAATAAATAATTATTGCTTTGTTTAAAAGTTTGATTTAGTTGTTATGCTGTCGAGGGCTTGTGAAGTTTTATACATTGATACTAGAACTAATACTTGTTGCAATTGTCATCGAGGCAAAGACTTCCAAAATGTAACACTTCATGCCGCCAACTCCATAATATTGACCCATTGCCTTCCTCTTAGCTAGCTGGCGACACCCTTGAATACCCTAACTTAAAATGGTGAAGGTCAATGTGAAGAAACCGACATTTACCTAAAATCATTTGAAGTCATGTGTCATCCACCAATCCGAATTGGGCTAGAGTGGTGGATTGTGGCCTTCTCTCTCACAAGGGCTCTACCCTTGAAGTAGAAGGCCTCGAGTCCTAGCTGTGGAAACATTTAGTGGGTTGTTTATGCCTGCATCACAGAATCGAGTCTGCTTCTAACTTTAAGTATGATAAACCCACCGGAAAAAAGAAGGATTTTACAAATGTATGTGCCAAGCTCTCTTTAGTGTCATAACTATCAAAGTAAGCCAATTTTGATGTACCTCATTGTGTGCAATGATAATGCAATAATAATAATAATAAGCCTTTATTGTTTCCTTTTTTACATTTAACATAGTATATGCATATAAGGTTTGTTTACGCTAAGGACCCCTTTCGGGTATAGGCCTCCTCCCATATGATAATGCAATATAATGATTTATTTCAATTTTCATTGTAGTTTTTCATGACCATTTTACTAAAATCATTCCAGCTATTTCAAAATAAGCTTTTGTAGATATCTACAAATCAAAAGTGAAGTGTTTTCTTCTGGGTTAGCATCGCTCCACCATAGACTATCGTCGTTTAACATCAGTCAAATGCTATTAATTTTATTAACCTATTATTAATGCTAATAACCTATTATTATTAAGCCTTTATAGCTGGAATTAATTTTACAATAATTTAAATTTCACACTTGGATTTAAAAAACACAGGCCAATTCCAGCTGCTTTCAATCTTCTCTAAAAACACTTACTGCAACTGTAAACCTATAATAGTATACAAATATGTAACTTGTAGAGTTATCTTATCCAAATATCATAAAAATCCATCCAGCCATTTGGAAATTAGTGTTGGGGGTTTTTGTTTACTTTAAAATAACATTTTATCTAGGAAATTAAATAAAATACCATTTTATCTAGAAAGTATATTAAAATTTATTAAGTACATCTTCTAGAATATTCTTTGAAAACCCACACATGTAGAGTAGTGCCGCCAGGAAATTCAGTGTTCCTCTCTCTCTCTCTCAACTACTTCTTCTAGTCGGACAGCCCGCAGCACACAGCCTTCTGCAATGGATTGTGGGTCTGTAAAGAACAATGAATATTCTAATTTAAATCATCATTATGACAAGTTACTAACAAATTTTGTATCTGAGTATTGGTTTTGACCAAGTAGGTTTAACACTAATTCAATTTTGTAGGTACATAATATATCTCTTAGGCTGGTCGTACACGGCATCTTGAAGCAGTCAGCATGGACTGCTTCATGCTATAACTGCATAGTGCACTACATACTAGGTACTATGTATGTACACACACAAACCACTCAAGCAGTTGCATCTGCTTCGGATAGTTAACAGCACTGTGAAATTTCATCTTGCAGTCGGACTGCAAGAGTGGTCCGTGTTTGTTGATCAGTAGGTAACAGCTCAAGCTGCCGGTGCTGAATGTAATAGAATATTTGTACGTTAGAAATAATGCATAATTATAATAGTGGCTCAGCCCAATGGCTTCATCCATGTTGTAATGAAAATATGCATGTATCATTCACACAAAGCTTGCACTCGAACCACCTATTTATAACTCGGAAAGTCTGAAATCTGGGTCCGGTTTGCCATTCACCAAATCCATCTCCCATCACTTTTATACAGCAATTTTTATGCATAAACACATGTTTATGTTAAGAAAAATAACGAAAACTGCACGAAATACTTGCAAGGCCTTTTTTGTTTTAATTTGTTTGTATGTAATGTAAAAATGTAATAATGTTTTGAATTAGAACTTTCGACTTCGATAGTATCTTTTTTTTTTTAATTTATTATATACATGGCTTGGATGCTTGTCCATGAGCCGACGATAGTATCTCGTATCGTAGTGCTGCCACCTTTATTTTTCAAAATCCGTACCATAAACTTGAACAATTGTGTGAATTCAAGACTAGGGCTTCCAATATTATGGATAATCCCACCTCAGATTGGAAATGATTCAATGGTTTTCACATTATTTACAGTTTTTGTTAATTCTGTGGGTATCAGTTTGTTGGTTTTAGCTGAACGTTACGTTAAAAAAGTGAAATACCCTACATTTTGTCGCTGACGATGGTCTTCCGCAATAGGCTCGATAATTATGTTGTGTTATAGTGTACGTGTAAGTACTGCGATGAAAATACCTAGGTGTCATATTGTGTGCTTACGTGTTGTGATAAAACAGAAAATAATATTACAACCAAAACTTTTTTGCAATGGTTGTGAAATGCAAATTTAATATTTCATGACAGGTTCAATTAATGTGGTAGTAATTAGAAGTTAATGTTGCCACAAAATAACATGAATAATGTAATAAACACAAGGACATAACAGCGACGAGCAGTTGACCATATCATTTTTCTCCGTCTGACGCACTTGTTCACTATATTTTAATTCTCGCTGGAGCATCTGAGTTCACCCGAAAATTTCTTATCTTACCCGAGCGTGACGCTAGAATTCAATTCACTGCCCACGAAAAATCTATCTAGGCGCCCCAAATGAAGTTTTCACTGTAAAAAGTTTTATTTTACCTCGTCATACAAGAGAAACTGTCATTATTTTACGGCGGCTCTTTTAAACCGGTTAAACACAAAATATATGCAAACTTTATAATAAAACCTAGGAATTAAGCACACCAATACGTATATTATTAATATAATAAACTAGCAGCGCCCTGGGGTTTTACCTGCGTAGTTGACGTTTCCATTATTTTCTCAGAATGAAGAGTAGCCTGTGTAATAGTCCAGATTATAATCTAAAATAAT
Source organism: Ectropis grisescens (assembly GCA_017562165.1). Lineage (NCBI taxonomy): Eukaryota > Metazoa > Arthropoda > Insecta > Lepidoptera > Geometridae > Ectropis > Ectropis grisescens. The sequence goes on from CM029773.1 coordinate 19,057,169, forward strand.
GTGTTTCAAATTTCAGCTCAGCCGTTCAGATGTTACGATATGATTAAGGAAGATTAAAAATAGTTTTTTTTTTATAACGGGAATATGAAGGAGAAGAGATCTACATGGGAAAACCACGGGGTGCTGCTAGTAATAATGATGCTAGTAAGACTAATAATAATGCTAGTGATAATACAGTTATTTATCAAGCTACATGAAAGAAATTAAAATATAACAAAGTTCTCAGCGCCTTACTTACGTAGTGTAATCGATTGGTTTAAAATGACATAAAAAATATTGATTGTGAGAGGATTTCCAATTTGAAGTGGGCCACATTGAGAGGCTAATACCACAGGATAAACTAGATATATAAAGAAAATACATTGAAGAATTTTAAGTTCGTTCAACTTTTCTGCTTGTTTTTTTACACCAAAAATAATTTAAAAATATAATCATACTGTTATTTATTTAAGTAATTCGCAAGATTCCTTTCAAAAGGTCATATGCGTACGATTTCGACTTCTCGATCGTACATGAGGTAAAAAAAGCCGTATAAGTACGACTTAAATTGTACGAAGGGCAACACTAGATTTACTGTCCCTCGACAAAACGTCAATGCCAATAGTGAGTTTTAAGTATTAAGCGGATATGTTTGACTGTCACAAGTTGTAGTCCAAACGAGTGCTTGCTGTATAACTCCTATATTTAGCCGCATAATAAGGTCTATTCTAGTGCCTCGATTCTAATTGCGTAAATAATATGATTTGCACTCGTTTCATTGAACCAATTGCTATAATTTTAAAACAAATAGATCAGATATCGTATTTTATAGTTAAATTTAAAAAATACGGCATAACGGATTATAAATATGATGTTAAAGAAAAAATCGTAAATTACCGCAATGGCAATGAAAATAACCTCTCTACTTAGTCTGTGGAACCTTTTGTTTTTCATTCAATTACATCGTTCACGATGAGACTCTATGGATTTGAAAGTCCGTAGCCCGATCCGCAAGAGAAATAGAGTAAGGCTACAGGCAATATTTCGTTTTCGTTTACGGCCGTTTGCGAAGTGCGGATGCGGAGAAAGAGAGTAGACGCCCTGTTATGTGGCAGGCATGTTGCTTACCATCAGGCACATGTCCTGCTCGTCTCGTCACTATTTATTTAAAAAAAAAAAAAAAACTTACTCTTCGAATACTAACCGCACGATTCCTTCGAACTCACCGTAAGCGTACTTTATACTTATCTTTAAACAAAAATATCGGCCAGCATTCCAAGAACCATTCTAAAACCTCCAGAGACAATTCCACAGACACTTCAAATAAAAATGTAGTTAATTGTCCCTGAAAGCTTTTTACACAAAACAGGCTCGCAAATAAAAGAAAATTAAAATTGACGGTTTGTTTTTCGAGCATTTATACCGTTTAAGTGCAGTCAGCAAGGTTAGGGGAGAAGGGGGCGAGCCGAGATAAGTCACGCACAGTGGATGATGACTTGACTAATGCTGTAATTATTGCGACGAGTTCTCGATGTACGAGGAGGGTGGGGTAAAAATGGAGCTGATGAAGTATAAATGAAATTACAAAGAATTTATGACAATTTATTCAGTGGTTTTGCATTGTTTTAATTTGGATCTTCCGCGAAAGCACGGAGGGAGTAGCCTTAGCTAAATAATATTGTTCAAATCTGTCTGCATTTCTTGCGGGAGGGGAAAGTTGCACACTAGCGCAAAGCCGCACTATTACATACAAAACATACCAGTACAGATCCATTGCCGATCATACTCACACAGCCAAATCACTAACACATAAAAAATAAAGCACCATTCACAAATCTAGTCCCGCCCTCAGTCACAGTATATTATCAAACTTCATGGTCCACGCGGACTTGTACTTTGACAGAGGGGAAACGCTGTGTATGCCTACTCCCTTCCGAGTTGCTCGCTGGTTTTAACTTTATCACTGTACCTATTTCTGTTATACACTGTATATGTATATCACTGTATATATATATCTTAATGTATATAAATTACGCGTCACGTTGATTGAACGCTCCATCGCCTGAACTACTAAACCGATTTTAAGATTTTTATATAAAATTTGCACACCGTGTGAAGTTTGATCCAACTTAAAAGAATAGTTTTAATTTGGATTAATAGTTTTTATATGACAATATCCGAGCGAAGTCGGAACAAGCTGCTAGTTGGTATATTTGTATTCATTTTATCACTGTTGTTCTACCGTAGCATATAATTTGTCCTGTAATTTAAATTATACCACTAAAGACATGTGACATTTGGTATTTTATATTTTATGCATCCTGAATGAATGTTTCATGCAATTTCTAGTGAAATAGCAATGGTTTAGTGGTTGTAAAGTGCAGTTTGCAATCGTGAGGCCGTAGCTTCGAATTCCGTCGGCGCCATAAAGTATTTTTCTAAATGCAAATGCTTAGTTTGTCATTGTTAGCTTTATTAACCGGAAACCGGCATGATCCAAGAATCATCCGAAGTCGTAAGTCATCCGCCAACCCGAACTAGGCCAGTGTGGTGGATTGTGGCTTTGCCTCTCTCATTGCAAGAGAAGACTCCAAGTTCCATCATTGGGAACATTTAGCGGGCCGCTTATGTCAATTCAAGTTTTGACAGAAATATAAAATAATATTGCGCGAGAAGTGCAAAGTTATCGTGGATCGGGCACGTTATGCATAGGAATAACAAAGTTAAATCAGAATGAAATAAATACATTTCCCTTTATATTATTATGGAATTTAACCCTTAAGTGCGTTATGCCCTAAAACTATTTGCCCCAAAGTTCACCTGTGTTAGCATCTCTTTCAAGTGTCAGTAAGCAGACGCGTTCAGTACAAATTAGTTAGTTCACTTAGTTATACATACGATATAATCCACCACGCTGGTTATTATAATTGTTTCACGTGGGCCACAGAATAGGTGATAGTGGTGAGTGGGTCGCGGGTGGTTGTGAGCAGGTGTAGGGCTGTCTCTGTTTTTGTTGAGCTGGAAAATAAATCAGTTCTCTTATTAATGTTGATTTTATTATATTGTGATAAAAGTGCAATACTATACTAATACATAATATACTAATATACAATATATCCTACTTATACTATAAATGAATCGATTTGGAAGTTTGTTTTTAAATCACGTCGTATTTTTAAGCCCTTCGGGTTGATATTTGAAACACAAAAATATATTATTATCTGGAATTACATATTTTATAAATGACGGAAATGAGAACGATCTCCACTGGATCGCTGCTGGTATATATTGGACATTTATTGCACAACAAACTGAGCAAATCTTTGCTATATGAGTCAAATTCCTATTCATTTATACCTCTACAATCATACTTATTCCGTTACTTATGTTACTTTTTTAGCAGCCCTAAAAAAGACCGGGTGTGTTGTAATTAACCTTTGTCAAGAGTATGACACTGTTTATGTGTGTATGTTGTTATTGTGTGCGTAGCTTAGCTGTGTGGGTTTAATATTTCATTGCTGTTTTGAGTGTTTCATTCGAATGTTATTATGATTTAAATACGTAATGTATCATTTTGTATTCCAAGGTTTTAGCAATATACACATTTTTCAGTAATTGAGTAATAACAGAATTCACACCGGTGACAACTACAAGGTTATGTTATGGATAGTTATATCCAACTTTATAATAGAAACGTCTAAGATATGTAAAAATACACAAATACAGAAAAGTATTTAAAAAATGTAGTGCAACAATTTGAAACTGAAAACCTGAAATATAGTTTAATTTAAATGCCATGCCAACTCATTTTCCAGCTCACAGCAGGATCTATTAATTCATTTTTAATTATTGTCCGCTTTATTTAGAAAAAAGCTCTGTTTGACTACAGCTACCTCAGAGTCAATCACCAATCATGATTCAAAAGGTAATTCCTTATAAAAAATACAAATACTTAATAAATATTGGTGGTCAATTTTTTAACACAACACTCTCTAATCCCAAACTAAGAAGACCTTATAGAAAACAAATATTAATATCCATCACACAAAATGTTTCCCCTAGAAAAGAACGAACTTACGACCTAAGGCGCCGCAGCCTGGCTAACAGTCAACTAAGCAACTTTTCCAGGCCAGTCTTTCTAAATAGCCGTACTTAGATTAGAAAAGAATACCTTGAATATAAACCTTTATTCACCTTACCTAGAATAAAACTCTTCATTCACCTTATAAATACTTGTATTTTGAGGGATACGACTATTTCTATGAAACAAACAACAAACAAAGTGATACCCGTGACATAATTATACATATTTATTTTGTATTATCTACAGTCGCTGTTTAAATACAACCAAAACGCTTACTAACGTTTATTATAATGAAACTGAATTAAATAATCATAAGTATAATTACTTTTATATTCGGTAATTGTATGTTTTTGAAACAATATACGTAGCTCATATGAATCGCGTGTTTTCGAAATCGTTGTTCGATTTATAGATACTCTATTATTATTTCCAATATCTATTCTGCCCAATATCTTGAATAAATTAAACTTTTTAGTATTCATTACTAAATTTAGAAATGTGAATTTGTGAATAGTACTATCTATTTTTTCAAAATTATATGCGTTTATTAAGTTATACATCTATTGATATTGTTATTAATATTAAATTAAATTAATTATACTTTTGTGTATACATAATAATTATGTGAGTGGAATTAAATCTGACTAAATGAAATAAAAACATTTATTCAAATACTTATGTACATTGTATGAAAAGTACTTAGTTAATAGATATGAATGTAAATATTGTGTTAGTAATGATGTTGCAGTAAATATTTTCGTAAAGTATTATTACGGTAGATAAAATTTAAAAAAGTCGATTCTTTCTTTTAGTAACATAGGAAAATGTAAGACGAAGTTGCGGAATCTATATCGAGCTCTCCGAAGGTTTCAATACACTGAAGAGCTATTTCCGTGGCTGGCGAGATATCCCATCCCTTCGGGTACCGTACATTTATACCCACTTAGCGCACAGATCAATAGCTCTGCGAATAGAATCGTGAATCATAACTGTAGACTTGTTACTTACAATGTTTTACCTTACTTTACCTTTTAACTTATAAGTATCTGTGAATACGCAGATGTTCAGTGAATTTGATTTATTTTTGTTAGGATTTTTATTCTTTGTATTCTTTGTTTGTCGTTGTATCGATATGTTTAACAAGGACAGCAATATTTTGTTATACAAAAGTCTATTTATTATATTGTATTCTACTATCTTTATAATTATCAAAGCTAGGATGTTCAATTATGTTGATCGATCTCGTCGAAGTTACGGTGAATAGGAATTTAAATTTGGAACACATATAGAGCTATGTTATAGTCTGAAATAGCATGCGCTATAAAATGAAAATAACAAAAAACGGCAACTACATGATTGAGACCCCGGACATTGTTGTAATTGCTGTTTGTTATGATTAATGTTAATTAATCTGTTATGATTCCCACAAGGGTATTCCCGAAAATAACTAATATATTATGACTACATAACAGTGTACGATTACCTTAGGTATAATAATAGATACCTACTTAAAGGTTAATGTTATTAAGGCATAAACTTATGTGTTTGTAACGAAAATGAATTAAACAAAATACGTAGTAAATAGACTACTTGAACACAATGAGTGTGTCCTACCAGTCGTGACCTACGCTGCTGAAACGTGGATGCTAACAGTAAAAGCGGTCCGAAAGTTCAAAGTCGCTCAGCAAGTAAGCTGAAGTGGTCACAGTCACAAAACAAATAACCATTGGGGTAGATGGAGTCTAGAATCAGCAAACGTAGCCTAATAGGACGTCCTGAGAGTATGTAGATGGAGTGACGATTTACGAAATACCGCTGGCAGCGGTTGGAAACGTAAAACCGAGGATTGGCCTGAGTGGCGTTTTATGGGAGAGCCTTATGCCCAGTAGTGGATGAGTGTTGGCTGATTGTGAGAAATTATTGGGATTGATTGATTTACTTAGTCCAATTTTTATCACGAATATTGTGCTAGTTTTTAATAAGTGAAACGGTAATTAATTATATCCCTTTGTTACGTTTCATGTATTTTCACGAAAAACATTCAGCCGTCTATCTTATTTTATCTCGTAGTTATACAAACATTCAATATCAAAAACAAAGGTAAAGAATAAATATGTAGATCAAATATCACATCCCCTCCACCTCCAATCAGGAATCGATTTCCATCAAAAATAAAATATCCTCAATACAAGACCGAAATAATGTCAACGGCAACAGTTTGCGAACAAGCGAGCCATTTCGCGCCAATTATGCCTGTGTCAAACACAGCCGGGTAACATCATACTTGCAAAATCTACCTTAATGCTTTTCCATATAGTTGAAATCATCTTGCAATCACACATCAACCGAGTTCTAGCAAAATTCTTATTCTCCCTATAGTAACCTTTGCCCCAACGCGTGAAAGTTCATTTTGCCCCAAAAGTGTTCAAAGCTGAACTCCAGATAACACCAACAGTTATAATAGATTGTATGTCAGTGCTGTAAGGGTGACATTTGCATGGATTTAGATCAAAGTAGTTTTCCCGTAGGATGAGGTATGCGACAATAATACGGATTTGAAAACGGTTAAGGAGAAGTCTGTCTGGAGATATTGTTTGGTTTATTTTACATCTATTTGTGGCTTATATCGTTTTTATTGGTTTTTGTTTTAGTGTATCATTTAATTCAAATTTAGAATTGTAGAGACGTAGGGTTGTCTCTTAATTTGGATGGACGGGGACGAGGATATTATCAATTCGGTCGGTACTTTTTTAAGCTTAAATTTGTATTGTGATTGGGATTACAAAGCTAAAATTGGGATTATGCGATCAAATGACAGGTAAACTAAACCAATTCTACTCGACTTCTACTTATCGCTATGAATAAGTTTAAGTATGATGCCGTGGTAGTCTACCGGTAAGATAGTTCGATTTCGGAAGTTTGGGATCGGTGGATCGAATTTTCCGACACCTTAAAGTTTTTTTCCGTAATCTCACCATTGGCTTTAAAGGAAAACATCGTTAGGAAACAAGCACGTTCCGGTAAGTTTTCGTCTTTTTTTTAAACATAGTACTGGCCCGGTCCTGGTTTCTCGGGAAGGTCATATGCTCAACAAATAACTTGCGATGAATCTAATATAGCACAGTACCACACACCTCTTCAGAGTCTAAAACTCTATTTAGCACTGCACGCCGCTTGTCACTTAAGAATATAATTTAAATTTTAATCTGCTTACCATAAATTTCTGTGGAAATATTTCAATGAAATAGCTTACAAAAGGGGCTTTAAAATCAAAAGAAATGATGGCCTAAGATCCAGATAAACAACAACGACCTTAACCGAGCTGGTTAATGGATGAAAAATCTTATATTTTCCATGTAATATGTCTTACCCATTTATGTTTAACCCATTGCAAATGGGTTGTCTAAAGAATATGATTAAGTGCATTGTGGCAGCTATTTAAATCCACAGTACAAACTATGCTTAGGAAGTATGGGGCTAGATGATGCTGAGTTAAAAAACTGTCGACACCATATATTTATTTAGGTAAACAGAAAATAAATTATCAGCAATTGTATATAACAACTTAAGTAAACAAGGAGGTATTTCAGTATTTATCTATGATGACTGGTAGGACTTAAAGAAATGATTTGTAATGCTAATTAATTTTAATTAATCGATGAGATTGAAAAGATAAGTATTTTTAGATACAATTTAGGAGATTATCGTTCGATCGAACGAAGTGACTCGATAATTAGTGATCAGAATGGAAATGAGACTGCATTAACGTAGACAGACACAGACGACAATTCAGTTGGAATTGAATTGCAAATTATTTTCATTGCAATTGTGTACAATATTAGATTTAATTTTGTGTTAAAATGGTGATTTGTGGCGTGAAAACAACAGTTACCTACCTTTTTAGGGTTCCGTAGCCAAATGACAGAATACGGGACCCTTATAGATTCGTCATCGTCGACGAATCCCTATGTCTGTCTGTCTGTCTGTCTGTCCGTCCGTATCTCACAGCCACTTTTCTCCGAAACTATAAAAGCTATACTATTGAAACTTGGTAAGTAGATGTAATCTGTAAACCGCATTAAGATTTTGTAACAAAAAAATAGAAAAAAAAAACAAAAACATTTAGGGGTGTCCCATACATAGAACTGAAACTCAAAAAAATTGTTGATTAATACTATACGTGTGGGCTATCTATGAATAGGTCATCAAAAATGGTATTGAGGTTTCCAACATTTCTTTTTTCTAAACTGAACAGTTTGCGCGAGGGACTCTTCCAAAGTGGTAAAAAGTGTGCCCCCCCCCCTCTTGTAACATCTAAAATAAGAGAATGACAAAAATAAAAAAGTGTATGATATACATTACCATGTAGACTATCAACGAAAATTGGTTTGAATGATATATAGTTAGTAGTTTTATTTTAATACGTCATAAATTGACTATTGTTAAAACACTGATTGAAATAACAACGAAGTACAAGAACTTTTGTATTATGTTACTTGCTGCCACGGAAACCTTCATGGTTGAGGCCGACACGCACTTGGCCACTTTTATTTGTTTCTAAAATTTGCTATTAAATCGCATAGGCTTAGGAAAATATCCAAGAAGGACGTGTTTCAAAGATATTGGGAATCCAGCAATCTGCATTTGACCGAAGTGGTAAATTGTGGCCTTAAGTCTCTCTCTTTGGGAGAAAAAACTCAAAGTATTAATAGTGAGAATACATAACAGTGGGTTGGTTATGGTTATATAACATTTCGTAGCTTCAAAAAACAGTCTAAAAGTGTTGTTTCGCATGTTTGGGTGCTCATATAACGTAATTTTTGACCATTCTGAGACCAAAGCTTGGTGAGTAACTAACTGCTAACGACCTTGCCATTATTAATTACCATAAACTGTGGTGATTGTTTACCATCAGATAGATGCCGCTCGCTTGCTATTCTGAACAACAAAAAAATGGTGGTCCGTAAAATCAGTTTACAGACGATAATTTTACAGAATATCGTCATTATATGCGTCACAAGCCAAAAGTTTAGGCTGATTATATTGCTTCTCTATCGGTTGTTCCGCGCTCTCGCTCGCACAGTCGGCTCAAAACGTGACATTTCGTCGTGGGTGCATCCTGCGATATAACGTCAAAAGGTCATAGGAGCGGTCGTAGCTACCCCTTAAGTAATCTATCTAGAGCGCCGATTTGCCGCCAAACATCCATCGCGATGAAGCAGGCGAATGCTTGGCTCTAGCCACAGCTAACGTGGCGTGTGGAATTGTAGAGACGGCTATGTTTCCACCTATTAACTCGTAACTATCGACAGCGGATATCGCAGAGCTTGTGGACCTTTAGATGCTTCTGAGAAATTATGATCATCCGGCTAGGACGATCGATACCACTCAATGGTTGCTGTATTTGCTTTTCAGGCTTTATAAATGACACAGTTTTGGCTGTGATTTGTTTACTAATGGATAGCTGTAGTGACGTTAATTCGTGGTTTATTCGATATGTTTTTTGTGTGATTAGTATTAGACTGCAGGCCCGTGAAGAATTTATGGGTCAAATGAACCACCAGGAGAACTACGTAGGATGATCGAAGGGTATAAAGTAATAACGTTTAGCAGTATTCTGTCACTTATAAGCTGTCCAACTGAGTGCAGTTTGAAGGGGGGTGAAGGGGGGATTCCCTCGATCATTTCGCCTTGGCGCATGATTTTTGTACGGCATTGCGAAATAATATATTAGAAAAGGTATTGAAACTCTGTTGTGCACCAATGCCGTACATAATCAAATGATCAAATTTACTCTGTAAATTGTGAGAAAACCATTAATTTTTCCGACAAACTATTAATTAATTAGCTTTTTTTTCTAATTTTTACAGTTTCAATACTTCTTCTGATATATTATTTCGCAACGCCGTAAAAAAATCATGCGACAAGGAAAAATGATCTAGGGTTGCAACTTTACAACCCCCCTCTTCAACTGTGCTTAGCTGGACAGCTTACAAGTGACGGCTTAGTGCTGAATCTTATTACTTTATACCCTTCTATCATCCTACATAGGTCTCGTGGTGGTTCATTTGACCCATAAATGTTGTTCACGTGCTTGTAGTCTATATCCGTTTTATCTTGATTTTCGGACCATCATCAATGACAAACAGACTGGCTGGGTGGTAAGGTGCTTTTGCGTTAGTCATCTTATGAGTAGTACTCATTGCGTATGCTAAGTGTTCTCACTCTCCATACTCTACAAGTTACTATCTCTGGTAATGAGAGATAGCTCTAATTCCAGTTTGCCTGTTGTTTTTTTTAATAAAGGCCCTACTACTCGTTAGTAAAACAAACGTACGTACATACATCTATACTAACTGAAGAGTTTGTTTATTTGAACGCTAGGATCTCTAGAAGTACTGGTCCGAATCGAAAGATTCTTTTTCTATTAGATATTTCATTTATTGAGGAAGGCTATAGCCTATATGACATAACCACAGATATATAACGCTACTATCAATAGAAGCGGAGCATGCACTGAATCAAGAATGTAACAAAATCGAGGAAAAATATTCCTTTTTGAGAGTTTTCGTACTGTGCTTTGACATGACAGCATGTGTCTTAGATTGTGTAATTGAATATAAACCTTTGCTAATCAAATTTGTTTCTAAATCTGAGTTGGTACGACCAATTTCCGACAGGTGGCGTAGTAGGTAGCAGAAGAGGTTTTTTGTTTGAAAGCGATATTCTCTGGAATGACTGAACCGATTTCAGTCATTCTTTCACCGCTGGATATGTACGGGATCCCGGTATATATGTACCACGAGCGAAGCCGGGGTGGACATCTAGTTACGCATATAAGTACGTGCCACGTTGACTAGTCAAGTATGCCAATATACCAAGAACAACTTTTACACTACAAAAGTCCCTTTAAATTCTAATCACAATTTATCAAAAGCAAGTCTGAGAAGTTTGTGTTTTGTAGCAAACGTGGACGTCCATCCATTTGACCAGCTTAAGGTTTGAAACCTCTCATCATCCCGGCAGTTCTCTAATTGTCTGCTTCCCTCGTATCGCGTTACAAAGTGCGCGCGCGTCTGATCTTGGCCGCGGAGTGCCACCCGCCGGATACCCGTCGTCGTTCTGCGAATCTCTGCAGTTAGATCAGTCGCTCTTCAGTTTTACAGGTTCGTCTATTAGTTAGCAGTTTGATATTGACCGTAAATCACGTTAATATTTTCAGTACGACTTTGTAGTGGTAGGACTTTACAGAGTCCGCCTGGGAAAGTACCACACCATTGCCAGTTATTCTATCGCCAAGGAGTAATATGAAAACGGTTGAAAACGTGTTTCGGTTTGAAAGACACTGTTTCCAGTGAAATTAATGATCATAAAATAAAATATTATATCTCTGGGAGACGAGTGCAGTGCAGTGCAGGCGGACTCTTGATCCTTAATGATTTGGGCTCTTTGCCAGTTATTCTACCGCCAAGCAGTAATGTGCAAACATTACTGTGTTCCGGTTTGAAGGGCAATGTTTCCAGAGAAATTACAGGGCTTAGAGATATAAGATCTTAGATCTCTGGGTGACGAGCGCAGTGCAGTGCTAGGTAATAATTTGGACTCTTCATGTTCCAATAGCTGCGTGTCACTGAGCTGTTATGTGTCAGGCATGTTGCTTACCATCAGGCACATGTCCTGATCGTCTCGTCACTCTTTATTTTAAAAAAAATATAAAAAAAATAAAACTTAATGATTTGGGCTCTTCGTATTCCACGTTCTCATGTTCCAATAGCTGTATGTCACTGTGCTGTTATGGGTAGGCATGTTTACACATAAGGCAAATGTCCTGCTTGTCTCATCACCCTATACTATAAAAAAGCAGCAGTAATCTTTTTTTTTAAAGACACCTGCTTTAAATGGCCTTTCAGCATAAGCAGCCCACTAAATGTTTCCACTGTCAGGATTCGGGGGAGAAACGAACCACAAATGTTTTTATTTGGATGTTTGTTTCTCAATCACATCGGCTGAACGAATCACGTTGAAATTTGAAATTTTGTTAGATTACAGTACGAAATAGCATTTAGGCTACCTAATGTAATGTACCTAATAAAATAATAATAATGTAGCTAATTTATCGCAGCAAAATAATGAGAACAGCAACTATGCGGACAAAGTCGCGGGCACTGCTAGTGTCCCGTATCTGTGGAAAGCTGGGGCTTTATTTCAACTAGCAGAAACTAAATGTTTCTGTTATTACTTTAAAAAAATTAAGTTCAAATCTTAAAAAGTAATAACACAATAAGTCGTTAAAATTTTTAACGATCCCTTATTCTTACTAATATTATAAACACAAAAGTTTGCGAATACGTACTTACGTACTTACGTATGGATGTTTGGTACTCTTTCACGCAAAAACTACTGAATGGATCTGAATAAAATTTGAAAGAGTGATAGATAATAGTCTGGAATAATATGTGAGCTAATTTTTATCCCAACGACATCGGAAATTACGCGAATGAAACCACCAAACGCTGTTAGTAATAAATATCATCGCAGTGTAGCGAAATGCTCTCTTTAATCCCTCACGGTTTTTTTTTGATAGGAACGTTTTTGGTCTGAATAAAAATGACCCAATATGTAATTCCAGATAAAAGTATATTTGTGTTCCAAATTTCTGTTCAGCTTACTTTCTTTTCGTACAACGTGATTGAACAACAAATTACTATTAAATACTATTACACTTAAATAAAAAACTATTACACTTGTTATAAAACTAGGAATGTCCGCGGATTTAAACTCATAGTTCCTGGATGTCTACTCTCTTTCTACGAAAAACGTAATTTCGAAATAAACTTGGGACTTTCCTTCTCTTTTTCTACTTCGTTTCGTCCGATCGAACATTGTTTGATGTCTAAATATTCTAAGGCTTCTCTAATTGGAATAGAAAAAGACTAGACGTCTTGTTCCGGTTATTTTTTTCGTAACGAAAATCAGCCCTGACTTTGTTCCAAATTTAAACTCGATGAAACAACAACAAACAAAAATATAATAAACTTATATTGCTATAAAAATAGAATATTACTTAGTAGCATTTATATATATAAATAAAAATACGTAACCAAAAAACCTATAAGTACAAATTATTGGTATCAACATTATTTCAACCGCCCCGATCCTTTCTACGAACTTTCAAATCGAACTCATCCGGAAAGAGACTTTCACGGAATTCTCTTCAAGAATCTAATTTTTCACGACAAGTTCACAGAATCGAAGTTTTTACAACAAACAGTGAACAGAAATACAAACAGAGAGACAACACGAAACAAATCAGTCGTGAGAAGTTTGATGACATTTTTATTTTGACATCAGCATAGAATGGATGAAATGGATTTCTGTAATAAATCGTTTTGACAAACGAAAATTGAGTTCGAAAGAAACAACACTGAATAATTATAACGAAAATAATAAATTATGATGGTTATCCTTGGCATAGAGCACATTTTTTTTTTAACTTTTATGGGTTTACACTTGACCGCCATCTCGCCTGATGTTAAGCGACGATGCGGTCTACGATGGAGCGTGTTTACCTAGAAGAAACCGATTCACTCTCGATTTGAAGACACCAAGATTATAACTATCGGGAAAAACCCACTCAGGCAGCTCATTCCACAGCCTAGATGTTCTTATCACAAACGTAGAGTCAAACCTCTTCGTCCGTGGCTTTGGAATATCCACCATGAAACGGTGCCGCTTCTTTGAGTTACGAGAAGTACGATAGAAAAAAGTGCAAGGAGGTATTAGATCATGCAGATCAGTTGCACACTCCCCGAAGTGTATCCGATAAAAAACCGATAAGCTAGCAATCTTGCGGCGATGTTCAAGACTTTGAAGACATTTATAGTTATTGAACTTTCGCAATTTGAATTCATTCTGAAAATATGAAACAGGCTTTAATGACTAAATATGTAGGTAGGTTTATCTCATCAATCTACAGTAAGGAGGTGATGCAGTATTTTTTTCCGTGCTCTGCTTTTTTTGGAAATTGGGATTGCTTCTTTTATGATATATCTAACTTGTATTTAATATCAAAGATTGTTTCAACTTCAATAAATTATAGAAAATCTCCTAATATTTATTGACTTTAACATACATTTGAATAAATTACCCACGATTACAGGTGGTTTCTTACAGGCACCACTTACTATTTATCGCGACACAAATATTTTTTGTTTCCAAAAAGTTTTTAATTTCCATGCATAAATAATTTACAGAAAATTTAATTTAATATAACCTCTAATTAATGAACAGGGAGATAGGATGTGAAAAGAATCGAGTTTACTGTATGTAGCATTGCAAAAAAATAGTGGACACTTATGTTATTATAATTATAACACACATACGCTTATACAGTTTAAACTAAATTCCTTTCACATTCCATTCCGGAACAAAGTTGCTAGAAAAAAATATCGTTTCATACAATAATGTTGCTCTCTACACTATTTTCAAATTGTGTTAATTAATAAGCTAGTTTAACAACTTAACATAGACGTAAGTAAGAACTTTTACTTCGTAATAATTAGAGTTAGTTTATGCTAAGAATTAACAGTACAATGTATTTGTTGATGTAATAAAGAATGACCTAATATTCCTATTCATAAAAGCTAATTCTAATCTCACAAAAAATGGACACATCTAGTAAGCATAAAAACGACATCTTTCTTTTTAAACACTTCTGATTATATTTCCTAATCCACATTTCGTCGTAGACGATTAAAATATTAATGTTATTAGCTCGCTCGTTGATTTATAAGCGATTTGTAGTAGGTTTTATATTTATTTTAACTTTGATGACGGCGACTGACAGAGTACAAGACCGCCCGCCCCAGATTAATGTGCGTCTGTTGGAAAATATCTTTATAAACATGTTAGGTTGTGATTTAGAGCATTGTGGTATGCGGGTGATTAGTTAGAATTGTGAATGATCTTTTGGCATTTTTTGTTGATGTTTTTACGTAGAATTGTATAGTTTAGTAACTATTAGCCGCCTCCCGTGTTTTAAGCCGTGTAGTTCCCGTTATTTTCCAAATCCTACAAAAAGAACCCCATGGTTTCATTAATATTTAGGTAATACTAGGTATGTGTAATATTTATATACGTCTATTTTAACAAAAGAAGAAACAATGCATAACACATTGGTCCTTAGGAATCGTCAAAAACTATATATTAAGCCAAAAAATGACGTAAGTACACAACAATAAGATGCAGTTTTGCTATGCTATAGTCATCGTTAAAAAAATCATGAACAAATTAAAAATATCCCCCACGCAATTGTATCCAATTTTGGGTAGACGTATGTTTGCAATTAAATAAAATACCCATTATGCGTCTAAGATGATCACCGCAGCTAAACACTACATATTCGTTTGAAGCTGCGATGCCACATACCGGCACACATACATACACCCTCACACACCCTAAAATCCAGGTCAAACTTAAAACACCCCGTCACTTTTGGGTCCCTTGTGAAAAAAGAAAGCCTTTTCCTTTGCTCACCTCACACAAATGTATATATAGTGTACAAAAATGTATAAAGTAAAGTAGCATTGACAACATATTATCTGAAAGATCGATGGCAAGGTTGATGTCGTTGTAAAGAAACAGAAATGTTATTTGGTTTAGAGAAATAACTCAATGGCCAAACAAAGGTGAGGTCATAAGTTCACCATGTGTCGAGGATATGTCACAGCTGCCAATCCGCCAAACCACTGTCAGTTAGCGTATACCTACTATAGCCTTGATTCCTTGTGAGGAGACCTTTATTGCCATCGGCAATTGTAAAAATAGGTTGCTTAATAATATTGATTTTTAAGTTCTCTACTTTTGTAATAAGAGCGTCTAAGCGTGAATTGCGTTGGCTGAGTGGGGGGTTTCCCGATGGTTATAACCTTGGTGTCTTCAAATCGAGAGTGGGTTGGTTTTTTTCTAGGTAGACACGCTCTTTCGTAGACCACATCATCGCATCAGGCGAGATGGCAGTCAAGTTTACACCTATCTTAATATATATAAATCTCCTGTCACTATGTTTGTCCGCGATGGACTCCTAAACTACTTAGCCGATTTTAATCAAATTTGGACACCGTGTGTAGATTGATCCAACTTAAAAGATAGGGTAGTTTTTATTTCGATTAATGGGCTTTATCTGACAATATCCGAGCGAAGCCGGAACGGGCCGCTTGTAAAAGTATAAAATAAATAGAGTACCTAATAGGACGAGCTAATTCGCTATTATTAATTCATTAAATGCTAATTCAGGTAATGTCCTTAGATACGTAGTATCCCAATGTTTTATTTGCGTAGTTCCTGATCCTGATATTTTTTTTCGGAAAAGAGTAACCTATGTGTTATACTAGACTTAATAGTCTTATCTATGTATCAAATTTTATCCAGAACTCATGAGCAGTTTTTGCTTTAAAGTATAACTACAAAAAAACTTTCGTGTATTTAATAAGTAGAATTTAATTTTATTGAAACCTATGCAGCCTATACAGAGATGTGTAGGAACACCAAAATACCCACTAACTTTGCCTGTATAGTAATAGTGTGGATACGTTTATCAAAACTCTGGTCTCAATGTCTTGTTGTATGTCTAGGTATCATAAGTATGTATTTGTTTAAATAACCTCAGTTCTGTTGTCCAACTGCTGGGCCATGGTATCCCCCAATTCCCTCCACTTTATCCGATCCTGATGTGCCATCGTCCAATCTTTTTTAAACGCTCCAAGCTCGTTCTTCTATCTCGGAGGACGACCTTGGGGTCGATTGACCGATGGCGTCCACTCTGTAGAAACCCTGGCCCACCGATCGGGGCCAAGGTATCCTATTATGTATTTATAATATTATTTCAATTATCTGGCAGCCATAGTAGCTTTGCTTATTTTTAGGTTAGTTGCATGAGAAATATCTACCAAGCTATGTAAAAATATAATGTATATTTAAGTATATACTACCATAGTAAATCGTTTCCAACAATCCGCTTAATTTTCGCGTATGATCAAAATATATCCAAGTTTTCCTTGCTCCCAACCTGCGGCCCGCGGCCAGATCCGTAACAAAAGCCCTCTTCATAAATATATCCTCTGGCAGTGGAGACACCAGTCGTTGTGGTTTTCTGGGACAGAACGAAATTTCTACGTTTGTATAACGATTAAAATAATGTGAACATTTTGCTTTTTCTATCCCATTTTCTAAAAAAAACGTACAATCTTCTTCATAGAGGTAGGTACTAGTGGTAGTACTTGATATTTAGTAAAAAAATACCGTCAAAATTGTGTTTTTTATAGTACATAACGAGCAGGATATGTGTCTTTGATGGTAAGGCCTTACCTGCCACAGTGACATCTATTGGAATCTATTGGAACATGAAGAGTCCAAATCATTACCAAGGACTGCACTGCGCTCGTCATCTAGAGATTTAAGATAGTTTATCTCTATGCCCTGTAATTTCCCTGGAAACTTTTCCCTTCAAACCATCAATAACATTTTTTAACTAAATATGCATGTACTCAACTCAACTATGTATGTATAGTAAATATAAATAAATATTGATAGACAATTCACACTCAACATCAACACAACAACAAACCTTTTGTGTATATGGAATCCTGACTTGATGATAAACGAATAAAAGGTATCTACTTCACAGATAGTTCACAGGAACTGCCTGTGCCTGTGGCGAAGTAGATATCTTCTATTCATTAATCATCAAGTCATATCATTCAATAAATCAATTCAATCATTGTATAAATTACAAAATATACTTAAACAAAAAATATAGGTAAGGGTAAAATCTTCCGTTTGCCATCCGCATATGCACCCTATTCTCCCCTAAATCCTAACGATGCAATTGATCTCGCTCCCTGAGCGATGCGCGATAGTCCACGACCCGGCTCGTTAATGCTGCCGTCCTCGACCGTAGCGGCGTGATGACGCGTTAGGTGACGAATTTGTTCAACGTGTTTTGTACATTACGCAAAGTTTATTATTAATGATAATCGATTTAAAAGTGACGCCTGGTTTAGTACGTTACAGCTGGTCTAGTTAGTTACGGCTGGTCTAGTAAGTTACGGCTACTTTAGAAAGTTACGGCTGGTCTAGTAATTTAAGGCTGGTTAAGGAAGTTACGTCTGGCTGGCATAGAAAGTTACGGCTAGTTCGAATTCCACGCGCACCTCTGTCTTTTCGAAGTCATCTGCATAATGCCGCCAGCGAATCTTTCCTATTTTGTTCTAAGCTCATCTCAGAAAAAAATATTAACCCTGACATTGCTTTATTGTCTTGTACAATAAATAGTCTAATAATAAGCAATTACGTCAAAAGAAATGTCAAATAACCACCCCCTCTCAAGATTCATTACAAAACAAGCCCTTGAATCAATCACGTCTGCTATTTAAGTTATGTCAATCTTCCATTTGTTATGGAACAAAGTCCTTTGTCAAAGCAAAATAGACGATATTTTATGGGGAACAGAAGTCATGACAAACATGTTTAGTTCGCTTAGGGCACTGTGAACCCTTTTAACCACTAAACTGTAAAATAACCTACATTATAATGTAAAACTAAAATAGTTTTTTTAGATGTTTCTAGTAATTATTCGCGAATGTCGAATTCTAAAAGTAGTGCTAATTCTGTGCTAGAAAGTAGTTGCTTTGATAATTTATTTTCTCCGGAAAAACACAAACAGATTTCGGTTTAAAATTGAATTCAGACACTTGACTCTATATATACTTATTGCTATATCGCCCCACTGATTTCGTAAAAATACTTATACGTCTGAGGCTAATTCTAAACTACCAAAAAATTCAGGAAACGATAAAAAAAGTTCGTCTGACCAGCATGCAACCGGTTAGTTTTACAATATTGTTATTTCACTATCAGTTTAATAATGTGTTCTTTATTCTTAGCATGGGGATCGAGAAGGTCAGTTGTCACATTCGTAATCGTAGGTTCGAAGCCCGCTTGCACCTTTGAATATTATTCCAAATACAGTTAAACAAGTTCGTCGTCACCACAGGGTTTAATGGTGAAAAAAACATAGTGAGGAAATCGACCAAGAAACACAACTTTGAACACGAAAGAACATGCGTCATCGGCCAACTCACAGTTGTCATGTTTTTGAGTTTTTTTCTCTGTGACTAGTGACTCTGAAAAGAGTTCTACTACAATATACTAAATACAATAGATAGAGAAATCGCATACGCACACACATAGAGTCCTAATAAATTAATTTAAAAATGGAACCAAAAAAAAAAGAGTTGACGCATTCTACTTAATAATTGAACGATCTCTTCGCTACCAAATTTATCCAACTTTATTAGCAATATTAAAGCTTTTGCATATAACTTAAGGTTTAAAATGTGATAAATTGTTGGACAGAGTTTTGTTGGCAAGAGGGACCGTTTTCATCCCTCGTTTTGTTTTGTTAATTGGTCTCTTAATAATTATTATGGGCCTTTAAGAGTTTTCTAAATTAGGGAGATGCGTTGATTTTGTATTTTGGGTACATATTTTTGTCTATATTAGTAAAGTAAAACAGAGAAAAAGCACTACTTTTTACACTGGTATCAATCATTGAAATAACTTTTAAGAAGTTTCCTTAAGAAAAACATTTATTTATTTATAATTTAATTATTTTTTTAAATCTCAATTTTTGTTAATTATTTTTTGACTCCACGAGCTTTCATGTTTTGTTTTTTCTACATTTCTGACACTTACCACATAGAGTTTGGAAATGCTGTCCCTTTATAAAAATTTGGTCTTCCTCAAAAAAAAAATGGAATTGGATCATAAATTGATGATACAGCTCTGAATTCAATTTTTTAATTTTTTATTTATTCATTTTGAATATTGAAATACAATAAAGAAGTGTGCATATAAAAATCCATTAGGAATAGTCATTTTCAAAATCCCATGCACACAACGCAGGTAGCTGGCACTTACTAGTATAATATAATATTACCTATTTACAAGATATAGTTACATATAGGTATGTACAATCTGCTGAAACTAATCTAATGTAGCCCCAAATTACCTGTCCACTGTTAACTAATGGGGTTAATGCGACCTTTGTCGCATGACAAGTGACGTCAGTGTCGCATGACGTGTGACGTCATTGTCGTAATGTGTTGCATCGTGTCGCAGATGAGATTAGCTGTTGGAATTTGAATTGTCATTGAGATGATATTGTACTGAACTCCGGATTCGTAATAGAGATTTTGTGCTGTTGAACGTATGAACGGTATGAACTGGTTTGGTATGACACAGGCTATTGGCATTTTTAATTAGGAGAAATAAAGGGAACGGGAACTACACGCGTAAAACTGAAGTAAAAGTACAAGTTACGGCTGCTCTAGTCGGGAGAACGGCGCCTGCCGATCCGGAGACCCCGGGTTTAAGCCCCACACGCACCACTTATTTTCGAAATCATGTGCGTAATGGATAATTAATAAACTTAAAACGGTGAAGAAAAATATCGTGAGGAACCTAGAATCTTTCGAAGTCATGTGTTATCCACCAAACCGCACTGGGCCAGCGTGGTGGATTATGGCCATAACTCTCTCCCTGCGAGAGAAGGCCCGAGTCCAAGCAGAGGCAACATTTAGTGGGCTGTTGATGATTGATGTACCTACATGACTTCCTGATACGACACTACAGGAAGTCAGGTCAGTCAGAAGGTCAAGGAGAAGGCGGAGTGTAGAAGTACATGGAAGGAACTCGACCGACAAGAGTGTCGCTCTTAAATTATGAATGAATGAACCTACATGACTATGTGTAGGCAATAAACGTTACTTGTATACGTAATTATATTGATAATAATATGTAAAGCGCCTACAATAGCAGTATAACTACCCAACAATGTGCGAGAAACCGCACTTATGCGATTGACGTGTGGTCTGGGTTGGTTGACATAACTATGCACAACTATATAGGTTAGACATTCATTAAGTATCTAGATTATTTGGCGGGATAGAGCAAATTAATTATTGGGATGATGGGATGTAATTTGTGCGATACACTAAGAGAAGATATACAATCGTCATCAAAATAAAAAATAAGGGTTGCTTTATCTCGTCATCCATTGTAGTCTTGATGTAGCGGTTGTGGGACCATCGAAGCCAGAAAAACTTTACAAGTAATTAGATATTATATATAGTAATACAGATTATTAACTAGTGCGGGTGCCAGAGAGTCATTATTAAGAACAGTTTTAATAACAATGCACTTTGTATAATGTTAAGAAATTTTGTTTAACATGTTAGAACTGTATGAATGCGTGGTTTCTGGTTAATAAAAGTTTTTTGATTTTGATTTGAGTTATTATATTTATGATAAGTATGCATTTACAACTACACAAGTATTGTATCAGCTATCTGGCCGAAATTAATTAAAGGTGCCAAGATTTTGTGAAACATTATGTATTTTTTATTTGTCGATATTTATTTTGGATTCAGAGTAGGCAGGCAGATAGCTCCAAAACTCCACGAAAACAGCTAATGCTGCGTTTTGCTCAGGGACGCATCCTTGATATACAGCTCTTACTCCACAACTAAAGCTCGGTTTACACCCGCAAATTGCAGCGACAATAAGTGAGTGGTAGTTGAGGTACAGTCAGCGACGACTAAGTGCAGCGCGCCTATAATTGTTGTTGGACTTCACAAGTCGGATACTGGTTGGCACAAAAGTGACATTTAATAAGTTCGATGAGGTAGTTTAAAGCCGGAAGTGCGACCCTCGTTGTCTTCAAGCTCCACAAGGTGCTAGCGAATTGAAGTTGCAAGGTATCCAAGTATTATGAACGTTACTTGTTATTTTTTTTGTTTGTTCCTTAAGTAATGAATAGAAAAATATATTAGGAATTTGTGGGATAAGAAGTCTTGTTTTACTGGTGTATACTATGTATTTATCGATTATAGAGCGCCTTCAACATTTTTTTTACAGAATTTGGTGTATTTATAATATTTTTTATAAGATAAAAGCTTACCCATACCACAATTTGTGCCGTCAAATCGAGAATGAAGCGGATTACTTTAGATAAACGTGCCCCATAGTGGATTGCATGGTCGTTTAACATCAGGCGAGATCATAGTCAACAATAACACTATTAATCTATATATTATAATTTAAAAAAACTATAGCTCCGTTTCACCGGTGTGTTGGAGTGTCACTGAATAAGTTCGGTGTTCGGTGTGGTCACGTCGGTGATGACATCGGTGATGACTAAGTGAAGCACACCTCTAATTGTCTTATGACTTCACAAGTCGAGAAAGTGATGAGCTATTGTCTTATTGCATCTACAAAATATCATACCTATTTTGTGACAGTGCGGTATAGTTTTTCTACCAAATTTTTTATTTAGTTTTGCTACCAAAGCCTCTGCCCAACATTGAATTTATAGTTTGCATTGGTTTTTCTACATAAATATAGACATATACAAGCAATGGAAAAAATGAAATTACGCGGCATAAATGGACTGTACTTGTTTTTATGTACTTGTTGTATTACATAATGTCTCGTAATAAAGACGACAGGGATCTATAATTGTTGGAGCACTAAGCATTAGTTTACGTTTATTTCTATTAAATTTTTTGGTGCTCTACTCGTACACATCAAGCTTGTCATCAACCAATATGGCAATCAAGCGTGAGTCTGTCAACAATATAAATACATTAAAAAGAGTTTGGTTCTCCGTCGATTTCTCTATTTTTAAAGTCTTTTTTTTTAAGATCCGATAGTTGTATCTTTAACTCAATTCTATTCATTTTCATAGTAATTGGATTAGCTAACGATTAGGTAAATTTAAAACGCCCTTACTAAAAGCTCCAACAAATGAGTAAAACCATTTAAGGCGATTCAAGTGATTAAAATAACTAAAATAAATATTTGTGGTACAATTAACGCTGCCGGTGTGTGTACCCCGTACGCGATCAATTAAGGCGCGTGTCGCGGCATTTTTATGCAAATGTCTGGAGAGATGGTTAGGGTTGTCGATTATACGATACCCTTGCTAAAGCACAACACTTTTATATCAATTTGAGTTTTTCTTGCATAAATTATTCTGTAAAAAATGCTATTTGGTATTTATTACCTACCTCAAGGCCACTAAACATTATTTTGGATAAATGCCAAATTTTGTTGTATAATCTTAAGTGAATATGATGTAGAGAATTTGAAAAATATATGTGTAGAGCTCTTCAGACGTTTTTCAGTTTTTATTAACCTCATTAATTTTTTCACAAGCGTCTTTCCCAAACTAAGACAAACAATTCCAGACAAACGTCAAAATATTTAAATGTTAGGTATCTAACATAATTTATAGAAGATAATGTTTTCATCTTCATTTGTAATTACTTCTTTGTATGATCATTCATCTTATACTTAGGAAAAAAAACTTAAGAGCTTATTTGACTAAAAAAAACAATATTGCTATTATCACCCGCCCTAATTACTGAGAGGATCATATATTCTATTTGTGTAAAACACAACATTTTACATTTCTTCGTCAACCCTAGCTGCTCTGCCGGTGGTCCGCCCTAACCGAGAGTTCCGTAGGAAATCACGTCGCCAACAGATCGTTATCAGGAGAATGTGATACCATCGCGTTCGCTGATTGCGACTCGTGTGCGCGAGTGTACACTCGCCGCAGATAAATGCACTATTATTTTGATTGAACTTTTGTTTGCGAGTGTCTTTCGATCGCGATTTGTGTGAGAAAATTGATTGAGGGTACAAGCTGAACTCAATTTAAACAAAGGAAAATATATTTTCGTTATTGTTTAGTACAAAAAGGCTTCAAAATGTTTAGTTGAAAAAAATATTAAAACATGAAAGGTAAGTTTATTCCAAAATAGTAATATCGGCCCCAAGTTTCGGCAGCTTCAAAAACAGTTTAAAGTGCTGGCTTATTGTTCAAATGTTTTATAGTTACAGCGAATTTTTGTAGAGAGTGATGGCAAAGTTCCCATAAAAATGTTACTTAACTTACCCATTTTATTAATTAACGTGTAAATTGTACATTTATGAATAAAGTACTTTGACTTTGAAAGAAACACTAACAATATTTTTAATCGACTTGAAAAAAGGAGGTTTCTCAATTCGACCGTATCAATGATTGATTTCATGAGCGTTTTGGAATATGTATGTTTTATGTTTGTAGGTATGTAGAGGTAGGTATAAAATTATACGTACAATAACTCAGCTATACGACTTTCATGACACTTTACTTTATTTGGGCTATGTAGTGTGTGGTGAATAATATCAATTTATCATACCAATCTTCTATACTTATAATAAAACTGTAACGGGTCGAATTCTGTACATTGAAGATATTTTGAAAATTTTTTTTTGGGGCACTCCATAGTCGATACTGATGGCGAAACTGCATTTTTTTCTTTCATGTCTGTCTGTCTGTCTGTCTGTCTGTCTGTCTTTCTGTATAGGGATCACGCATCACGCCGAATGTACTGATTCAATTCAGCTGAAACTTGGCATGATTTTAGTTTATACTAAGTACATTGCTGTAGGTTACTTTTGATCCCCAAATTCTGATCGGTTTTCTTGCGGGAGGAGATGAAAGTTAGAATGTGTATTTGGTTGTAACTCATGTTTGCGTTGTTTAATTTCATTAATTCTTTTTTTTGTTAGAAAGAACACATTTTTTATATTGTCCCGTCAAAATTTGAACAATATCGGTCTGTTGGTTCGGAAATTACACAAACATTAAATAATAACGACACGCGCGGCGCGATCGGTACATACTAACTTCTAAGTATTCTGTGTATCACAGACGATCCACAGAACATCTAGATTCCAGATTCTAGAAAGTGCCCACGTGATCGCGTCGCGTCGTCTTGGATGACAAAATAATTGTCAAAAATATATTTTTGTGTGGAAAAACAAACATCATTCGGTTATAATCGACTTCAAACAAGGAGGATGTTCTCAATCGGGTTGCATGTTTTTTATTTGGTTTTATTTTACGCGATAACTCTGCTAATTGTTAGTTGATTTTGAAAATTCCTTTTTTGTTTGGTAGAAAATACTTCAGATGTGATCTTAGATATCGAAAACAGGGAGGTAGTTTTTCAAATATCTATCTAATATCTAAAAATGAAAAATATATGCACCCGTTTTGGCGTAGATAATATAGGTGATTTGCGTTCACAATCAAAATAACAAGCAACATAATATTCTCACTAGACGGCGCTAATGCCAGTTTAAATCTAAAAGCACTAAAGGCCATTTAAATCGATGTTTTGCTATAGTGGTATGTATTTTTTTCTTTCATCACTAGGTGGCGTTACTGGTATTCTAAATTGTACTAATAGGTTTTTGCTGCTAAAAGGATTATGATGCCAAATTTGGATTCTTTCATTCTTGATTTTTTTCTGTGTTATCTACAATTATATTCATACATTAACATTTCACTAGGACTTGGCTTAGATTTACGGGTTCAACTTGCTTGAATATCATTAAAACTCAAAATTTTAATTATTTTGATTCCACACAGGCTTCGTTCAAAATTTTACGCCGGCAAAGTCGCGGGTAACAGCTAGAAAACAGCTTGGGGATAAAAAGAAATAGGTAAATAGGTATCAGATCATGCAAATTAGCTTCAGACTTTTCATAATGTATCCTATAAAAAATCCTACAAACTTAACACTTGCGGCTATGTTCGATACTATGAAACCTTACTAAGTATTTTTGATTTTGTTTAAAAAAAGAAAAATAAAGATGATAAAATTAAATAATTTTTTGTGAAAAAACAAATTCACTCAAACTCAAAGGGTTTTCAATGACTACTTATCCAAATATTTGACGTACGATACTTCCAATTAATGTATAAGTCAGTAACATCTGCTTACGCGAACGAAGTAGCGGGTTCAGCTAGTAATAAATAAATATCAACCCTTTTTTTTTTTTGACTGGCTGTGCCTCGCGGTGTACCCCGCGGCTTACCTAAACTAATTCACAAGTAGCTCACGAGTAACAGGTTGGCGTTACTCGTAAATTAATTGAAAATGTAATTACAGTAGTTCAAAATATTGTAAGCACACTTTCTGTGTTACCTTAAATAAACAGCAGATAAGTGCATTTATTGTTTTTGCTATTGCCAACCTAAGTACTTGCATTTCTAGAGTCCATTACCGCCGTATTAGGAAATCATTAACACTTAGCATAAAAGGATCGATGCAAATTTATTGTATCGTTTTACTTTTATTGTAAACAAATTATTATTTATTATTACTACCGGCCTTTACCATAGCAAGGAAAACTTAGTAAAGAAACCAGTATATTCCAATAATCTCTAATCTCTTGAAGTCGTGCGTCATCCACCAATCCGCACTAGACCAGGCCTTCTAAACTACTGCCTAACTAAATCGGCTTTCTCTGTGCTATTGCCGTCTCTATTATTTCAAGCAGAAAGAAAAGAGAGAGCAATAAAGCTAAGACAGTTCTGGTTAGGCGGTAGACCCCCAGGGTGGTGGATTATGGATTTGACTTTATCCTTCCGAGAGAATGCCTCGAAGCATGCCTTAGTATAGGCAGCCCACTAAGATATATATATACACATGGATAAGTAATATCTAATAGAGCCCCAAAAACTCTTAAGAATGGCTGAATAAATTACCAAATTTACATGAAAAATAGCAACAGTCCTACAAGACAGTCAGTTGAGCTACACGTCGCTACATTTGAATTTCATCGCATCTATTTTAACATTACCGATGTCATGTGACCTCAATAGCACATCGATAACTCCTACTATCCGCGCCGAACACTAGAGACCGCGATACTGAAGCTATGTGACAGAAAAATTGAACCACAATACAATGAGTTTCGGGTATCATAATAAAATTTAGTAGTGGCGCCGCTCGTCAAAGCTCGCTATGAGATGTGCTGTGAGTCTATGTGCTCTGAGTTCGGAGGATTTTTATCACTCCCTCGACACGCCTATTGAATAGTTGCCAAATTATCACTCCAGCCAATCAGAGAACGCCGTTACGTCCGCGTCGACCAATGAGAAGTTCGATCGAGATGCGCCTGAGCATATTTTCGTTTGCAATTCAATGAGGTGCCTAATTGCTTGTTTTGCTTGGCATTGCCGCTTTCCTGTCCATTGATGAAATGTATTTATATTTAATGAGGTTCAAATGCGTCTGATTTATGGCAGATCTGTGTTTAATTGGCGCAAGAGGAGATGATTTATTTGATAGAATTAGCGGTCCTCGTTCTAGAGAAACTGTTTTGGTTTTATTGGTCTTAACTATTAATAAATAGCGTCATTGATGTGAAACTCGTGTTTATTGCCTTCCTACTGAGTAGTTTTTATAATGTTTAAGTGCTACTGATGTTTGAGCTTCCGTGTAAAAAATATTAACTCAGTACATCGACATTACAACGGCGTGAAAAAAGTTTACGGTAGGTATTTATTGCACATGACCTAAATATCTTCGAAATATAAACTAGCCCCTGTAGATCTAAATCAATGATGGAGTCGCTAAAATTAATAAAAAAAAGATCTAAATAAATTTTGCAGTTTCGGAGAAATTTTTATTTGTTCCCTATACCTACTAAAATCTTAGTTTATGAGATGAAAATTTGGAATTCAGATAGAAAATATAGTGTATTATAGATTATAGCACATATGCACATAGGTAGGTAAGTAGGTACTTAGTTTATAAACCCTAAAAATTTAAAATTCTGAGAGCATATTTCTTTGTTACTTTAATACGGTAAAAATTGTAAACCAACAGAACTTGTAACTATAAATATATTACAAACAGAGACTCTAATAGTAAAATAATTTTATTTATTAGTAACTAGCTGTACCCTGCCTGCTGTGGTACGCCACCTGTCGAAAATTGGTCGTACTAACTCAGAAACTTCCTTTGGCTCATCCACAATAATTTTGCTTAAAAACATTACACAATCAAATCAAAAAATCATCATCATCAATCAAATAGTTTACGATTTTAAAAAGGACATATCCACAGATAAACATTCATTTTTATACATAACTATGTAGTGATTTATAGAAGACGCATGGATCACATTGATGCTTAAAATACCAGGACGTTCTTCAAAGCTCTAAGTGGTGTCTGGAATACTTTGATAGCTATATTGTATGGATTATTGCCAGGTATTCATATTGCTGTTCTATTTACAGTAGAATAGATGCTACCGTCCATTACAGTTGTATAATGTTTAACTACTTATTGCTTGTTTGTTTTGTTGCCAGTTGCCAATGGATTGAGGTTGCCTTTATGTGATTGGAGTTAGTTTCCTGTTTTATAAATAACTAGTAGATGTCCTCGGTTTCGTCCGCATGTAGTTTTGGGGAAAAGCTATTGTAATATAATTTGTAATATAATTTTGTAATATAATTTTAATGACTATTGTTAATTTTGATTTTATAATTTAAATTTTTCAAAATTTTATTAGGTAATTTTAATTTATCATTTCAATTTAATTTAATCTAATCATTATTGGTTTTAACCAATTTAATGTAATATGGATTTTTAATCTGGAATAAATTACTTTCATTTCATTTCATTTCATATGTACATCTAAGAAACGCAGATTTTTTTTGATTTGGTTCTAATGACGTGATTGAACAACAAACAAACTTTCAAATTTACCTATAATAATTTTATTAGTAGAATAAGATTTGTAGAAAGTAGGAAAACACATTTTTTAATTATGAATCGTCAGATTGGACATTGACCTTTAACATCATTGACTTTGGGTATGTTATTGAAAACACCGGTAAAAAAAAGTGGTACATACATATTGTACATTTGCCTACAATTATTTTGTCATATTATTATTTTCGGTACGCTGAAACGTAATACGAAACTAGTTAGCCTCTGTATTAAAAGAAACGTGAAATTCAAATTGTTGTCAAAATAAATTCCATTACAAAGTAAAATTTTAATCATTATCCTAATGCAATTATTATTAGACGTTAGGGGTTAACTGACTCACAATAACTCATCCGTACATTACACAACGACCCATTCATTAAAAAAAAATGAACCGTGAAATAAAAAAAAGTTGTAAAAATTGGATCCATTACATAAATACGATAAATACTTTTAACAATAACAGATTAAGAACAATTAGTTTAATAAGCAATGTAATATTGTAATTTATCAACACAAAGCCAAATTAAATAAATAAAAATAAAATAAAATAAATAAATAATTGTTATCCAAACGCAATTATTTATAAGACGGTAGGGGGTGTCACGAATAGATTCACGTTTCGTCGACCCATTACGAAACGAGTAACTTCCTCAAAAGCGCCCTTTTCCTGCCAATAACTTGCCAAATCTCGCAGCCCTTGAATAAAGTACGCAAACATCTAGAGTCCATTAGTGCACAATTTATCAGAGTGGGCGCGCAAAGTAGCGTTTTATTTAATAGGGTTTAAATATACATTGGTCGGCTGCCAGCTCGGTGGGGCTGCCAAGATGCACGGGCACTGAGATAGTCATGGGATTGAAGAGCTAGCAAATCTAGATCTTGCCACATTTTATCCTGTTTTTAAGTGACAACTTGTTCAGTGCGTTGGGAATTTTTTACATGAGAAAAAACAATTGAACACTCGTAACTTAACCGAGACTTCTATAAATAAGTATGTACACACACGTACTGTGTATATGTACTCGTAATATACATAGATATGTGTATGTACCCATGTACACTCGTAATATAGATATGTGTATGTGGGTATGTACCCATGCATGTTGGCCTTATTATAACATAGAAAATAACTATACGTCACTTGTATAGGTGCAATGGAGTATACTGCTATTACGCAAGTCGGTAACGCGAGCCCATAAGATGTTCCCTCACCAATAAAAGCAGAACGCGGCGAGAAAAGTTTTCACGACAAAAATATGTTCTTTCTGACTCTTTTTTTAACCCCCGACCAAAACAAGGGGTGTTATAAGTTTGACGTCGATGTCTGTCTGTCTGTCTGTCTGTCGGTCTGTCTGTGTGTGTGTCTGTCTGTGGCACCGTAGAGCTCAAACGGATGGGCCGATTTCAATGCGGTTTTTTTTATTTGAAAGTTAATATCCGTGCGGATGTTCTTAGGTATGTTTGGTTAATATCGATCCAAGATGGCCGCCTCCACAAAATGGCGGACAAAATATTTCTTCACATCCTACCTCAATATGGGTATCAAATGAAAGGGCTTGACTAGTAGAATACTATACGCTATAACAGATATCAAATCCAAGATGGCCGCCATCACAAAATGGCGAATTATATAATTTTTTTCACTACTACCGCAATATGGGTATCAAACGAAAGGGCTTGACTAGTAGAATACTTTGCACTATAAAAAAATTCAAATCCAAGATGGCCGCTACCACAAAATGGCTAATTACATTTCTTTTTTCACAACTCCCTTAATGTGGGTATCAAATGAAAGGGCTTGACTAGTAGAATGTTGTACAGATAATAAATCCAAGGTAGTCGGGGGGTTAATCAAAATTTTTAATTTTGTTCTTGTATTTAATTTATCCATTAATTTTACAAATAAAATATATATTCCTTAGTACAATAATACACGTCAAATACAGGGTCATCAAGACGTCGCCAGGATTTTTGTCTGTCTCTTTGTAATACCTGTAACACTATATCCGTGTTCGTTCATCCATGCATTACAAATACAAATCAAATACAAATCATTTATTGGTAATGGTGAGTTACAAGTCATAAAATTGAATAATAATATTGTCGCTTATACACAAGCACAAAAAAAAGAATTAATAAAACAATTACAATTTCATAAATTGCTCTTTACATTTTACGTACCTATAACGAAATAAAAATAAAAATAATAATTAAAAACAACTTTTTAGAAGTCTGGCAACTTCATTAAGTCGTCCAGAGAATAAAAAATCTGATCGTGCAGCCAAGCTTTCAGGTTCCGTTTAAAACTCATAGCGGAAGGTGCGTCCCGTACGACCGACGGCAGCCGGTTGTATATTGCGGGCCCTCCGACATAGACCGACCTCTCAGACTTACTCAGCTTGTGGGGCGGAGTCACTAGTTGATTATGTTTTATGTTACTCCTTAAATTGAAATTCGGGTTAATGCCCTCCTCTGAAATGTACCTATGTTTCTATGCACGAAAATGCCTGTTTGTAGAATGAATTCACAGGGTAGTGGCAAAATATGAAGTTCATTAAAGAACTGCACACATGATGTCTCATTGGTGGCTCCGACCATAGCCCTTATGGCTCGCTTCTGCATTACAAACACTCTTTTATAGTCAGCAGCACGGCCCCACAGCTCCAGCCCGTACGTGATGTTGGGTGGACGGTCGCGAAGTAGCAGGAGCGCACGACGTCACGGGTGGCGGTGGCCGCGAGCCGCCGTAGCGCGAAGCACGAGCGGCCCAGCTTCCCGCACAGCTCGTCGATGTGCTTCTCCCACGTCAACGCGCCGTCGATGTGGAATCCTAGGAGTTTCGTACTCTGAACCTGCTGGAGTGCGGTACTGCCTATTGCCACTGACAATTGGTTGGCTGATTTGCCGTTTAAGTTGAATGTCAAAAAACAGGTCTTGTGCAGATTCAGAACCATCCCATTGATCCCAAACCATCGGTTGAGGTCATTAGCCACTTCATTTAGTAGTTCCTCTAATTCTCCTCTGGTTGGTGCAGAGATCACCGCGGCGACGTCATCCGCGTACATGAATATTTCCGCATTTTGATAGCGCTAGGTAAGTCATTCAAGAGAATGCTGAATAACGTATTAGACAAGCAGGAGCCCTGTGGAACGCCCAGAACACTCGTCAACTCGGAAGAGACGGCACGGCCCCTATCTCCCACCACGACCTGCGTCCTGTGCGACATAAAGGAGGTCAGCAAAGATTGAGCCGGGCCGCGGATCCCGTAGTGTTCTAGTTTGTTTGCGATGAGTGTGTGATCGGCGGTGTCGAACGCGCGCGAGGTCGCAGCAGAGCAGGGCTACGTGCCGGCCCGCCTCGCGCGCGTCCAGCACGCGCCGGATCACCTCCCGCACCAGGTCGGTGGTCGCGTGCCCGGCGCGGTACGCGTATTGTCTCTCCGACAGAAAGCCTCGTTCCGCTATAAAATTTAGTAACCGTCGGTTTAGACTAACTTCAAATATTTTACTGATCGCAGGCACCATCGATATCGGGCGATACGATTCTGGATCAGATTTCATACCTTTTCCTTTGTAGACGGGGCTAATCTTTACCTTTTGAGTGCCACAGGGTAGAGACCCTCACGGATACTCGTGTTGAACAAACAACTGATCACAGGGGCCAGAGATATAATTGCGGTTCTAAGTAACAGCGCCGATACGTCGTATATATCGGTGCTTCTTTTAGCCGCGATACGCTTGTTCGTTGTTGTGAATATCTCGGCAGGTGTGAAAGGCTCCAGTCGGAGAGACATGTCACTCGGAGGAGTCTCGCTTCGCAGCGCAGCCACCGCACGGGAGCAGTCCGCCGCGGGGGCTCCGCACCCACTCGCGGCCGAGACGAATACCTGATTAAGTGCTTGCACCGCCTCCCTTTTTGTTGCGAACGCCTGACCGTATTTATCGCGCAATACGTCCGTAAAATCCATTCTCTCGCGAGTTTTCCTACCCAGCTCAGAATTGATGACTCGCCACATGCATCTGGGGTTCCCTTCAATTATTTTGGAGTAGTACTGTACGCGCTTTTCCTTTAGTAACGAACGGTATTTACTCGAGAGCTGTTCACGTTTACTATGCAGCTCTTCGTTATTCGGAAAGGTGTATTTTAAACGTATAGTTTCGTGTAGCAAATGTTTGAAATTATGAATTTCTGAGTCGACCCAATGTCGGTCCCGATTGGTCGGTTGCATCTTAAACGGGAAGCAGGCGTTATGCTTATCCATCAAAATATTCATAATAACATCCGCCAAAGAACAACAATCTCCTTTAAACTTATCAACGATTTCGGTCCAGTCAATCGAGTCAAGGCAGGCAGTGAAATTAGTTAAATTCGACGCCGAGTAGCTGCGGGCGGCTCGGTGCGCCGGCGCCGGCGCCGCGGCCCTCGCGACGACGAGCCGCTGTGCGGCGTGGTCGCTGAGCCTCGTGTCTACCCCGGTCACGCTGGTGACGCGGTCAGCGGGAAAGTTTATATAGATATGGTCTAAGAGCGTGCTACTTCCCCCCTCCATTAAGACTACATCGGAAGATTCCTCTGTACTCGAGCGGATAGAGTCCCTCAGGTTTTGACGTCAGATTGCAGTTCCTAACCTGCGCTTCAACTGCCAACAAAATCGCTAATAACATTGCTTTAGTATCGAGTGCAATGAAAACGAGAACAATAACAACTCTATAAGCAATTTTGTGAGCCGGTAAATACTCTAGGGTACTTTATTACTGTCTCGATATTTGATAAGACTGTCTGCTTATTTATGTATCTACTCTCCTTGGAGGTTTAGATAAAATGGGGTAAAGCTAGAATTTCGGTTCGTCTCAATTTGATATTGTATGCCTTTGATACTAAATCTTAACGGTAACAGTATTAAACGGTTTTGATATGAAATGCAATGAAAACGTTTACTGTATCAAAATTAAAAATCAAAACTGTAAATTGTTATATATTATTTAAGTTTATTGTTAACTGTGTACTGTTTTGTATACCTAAATAAATAAATAAATTAACCATTCATAAAATAAAAACACACGAAAAAGGTTATGCGACAAATCACAGTAGGTGGTACGGATACAAATTGTGTTAGTGTGCACTGGACCTCCCTACCACACTAGGGTGATCTGTGTTGTGAGAATTCAGGCTCTTTAAGTTATCAACAAGCGCGAACTTATATAAAATTAATTTATTTATCAATTAAAATAAATAAATCTTTATTTTTATTTTTCTCAAAAGGAACATAACATTCCAAAATGCAAATGTTGAACTATCCAATTCACCAAATCAGTTAACTGAACTAACATCCGGACTACTGCCACTAGGTACTCGAAAAAAATATATCGCGAAGTTACAAGATGTGAATTTCTATTCTCCGAAGATTTTTGTAACTAATTATAAAAACTTTATTATCTCTAAGTTCAAAATCAATGTTTAAATCAGCCTTGTATTTCCCAAATTCTTAATTGGTACCTATAATTTCAATATAATATAATAATTGATAATCCTCTTAGTAAATATTTATTCAATCTATTTTAAGCCTAGCTCAGCTATCAGAACGATTAACCTTTGATCACTCAATCGTTTCAGGAATCATTCGACAAATTAAACTCATGCAGATTACAGGCCTAAATAGGTATGAGTCCCGGTCCGGTTCCCGACAGATCTGTTAATTGGGGGTGTGTACCGATCGGGAATAAATGACGATCAAACTAATGGGCTGATGAATTCGTAGATACGTTATTCCAGGGTTAAAATACTGTTTAATAATTAAGTCTATAGATGTGTATAGTTTTGTTTCTGCCTACTTATGTCTCTGCAACAGCTAAACAGATTCAAGTCTTACTAACACAACAAATGTCAAAGTCTCTATGTTTGTTGTTGATATTTCGTTTAAATGTGTTTGTCCTCAATATAGTTTTTTTATTTTAACTAAAACATATTAGCTGTATCGTACGGTGTTCTTTTTTTTAAAGTTTTATAGGTTTACACTTGACCGCCATCTCGCCTGATGTTAAGCGACGATGCGGTCTACGATGGAGCGTGTTTACCTAGAAAAAAAAAATCGATTCACTCTCGATTTGAAGGCACAAAGATTATAACCATCGGAGAAAACCCAACGTATACCACAGCCTTGACGTTCTTATCACAAAAGTTGAGCCAAATCTCTTCGTTCGTGTCTTCGGCACACCAACCAATTTAATTTGCCGATGTTATGCTTAAGTGTGTTTGGCCTTAACATATTTTTTATTTTAACTACAACAAACTAGCTGTGTCGTAAGGTGTTACCCGCGGCTTGACAACCCCTAACTTTCAGAAATAAAATTAACTAGTGTGTTAGTTAACAGGTATTGTACTTAATGCATATTTCATTTGAACACATCTGTTCAGATGTTACGACACGTAGAACAAACATTCACACTTATAATGTTTATAAGTTACTTTAAATATTTTGCGAAGTCAATATGTATAAATGGCTCATTCACCACCATCTACCAGTAGGGATATATGGCAAACATCCTAAGGAAACCGATATTTTACAATAAAAACATCGGGTATTGGCTATTTCGCCATCTTCGCTAGATGGCCCGTATTTGGCCAGCGTGACGAATTATGTTTTTATAATCTGTCTTTCTTTGGCTTCATGCTAAGAATTGGTAACAAAATCAAAGTGGCCTTACGCTAACCACATACACTAATTTTATGAAGCTGAAAAGTTTTTTTTTATTTGAACGCGCTAGTCTCATGAACTATTGGACTGATTTAAAAAAACCCACGTTTGGAAACGTACCTACGTGATCTCTGAGTGCTATTGCGTCGCTGTAGAATGATAACCTCGTATGTTAAAAAAACATACATTTTTAATTTTTGTAAAAATCGAGTGAAAACCACGTATTTTATAATACGGATAACTATGTACATATAAAAATAGAGGGATTGGTTAATAACATAAATAACTCCTTTTTACCACTCAAAACTTGAGACAAAAGCTCATTATAATATTTTAAACATTGAAGAATTAAAACATTTTTTCGTTTCCTGTAAAGTTTGGTTCTCTGGACATACGAGTTTATCATTCTACAGCGACGATTGGCTACATCACATACGGGCGAAGTCGACTGATAGTTACAAAATATAAGAGCTACAGGATATTCTTCATGAGATAATTTCCCAACAAGTTATAGTTAATCACTTACATCACATTATAGCACTTACTTAATTCTCGTGCCCCAGTCCAATCGTAACTTAAATAAAACAAGTGAAAGTAACTTAACTCGAACTTTCCATAAGTTATTGGCTAAGTTTATAAGCTAATTGATATTAAACGATCGGGTCGAATCGTGACGAGCAAAGCTGAAAGTGAATGGGACATGAGAAGCTTAGCTTGATTTATTTAAATAGCTTAATGGCTAAGTAGCCATCTCTACGAGCGGATATATTTTAGGAATTTGGTTAAAAGGTGTTGTAATCCTACTTATATTAAAAATGTGAAAGTTTTAATAGTTGTTGCTCAATTACGTCGGAGATATTAAACAGATTGGGTTTAAATTTATACACAACAAATAGGCTACTTTAAATCGTCAAATAAGGCTGAAAGTCTGAGACAGTTTCTATATTTAATTAAGTTTCCTAATTAAGCGCGTTGTATAAAACCTGATGGGGATATACGAGTTGTTTGAGCTTTTTTTATTTAAACATACAAACATTTGGGTTGGACAATACTACTAACTACAGGCAGTTTTACGCATCCCATCCAATATACGTTTTTTAATGGTTTTAATCTCCCTTTTTTAACCCCCGACCAAAAAAAGGGGTGTTATAAGTTTGTCGTCGATGTCTGTCTGTCTGTCTGTCTGTGTGTCTGTCTGTGGCACCGTAGAGCTCAAACGGATGAGCCGATTTTGATGCGGTTTTTTTATTTGAAGGTTAATATCCGTGCGGATGTTCTTAGCTATGTTTGATTAATATCGATTCAAAATGGCCGCCTCCACAAAATGGCGGACAAAATATTTCTTCACAACCTACCTCAATATGGGTATTAAATGAAAGGGCTTGACTAGTAGAATACTATACATTATTACAAATTTCAAATCCAAGATGGCCGTCACCACAAAATGGCTGATTACATTATTTTTTTCACTACTACCTCAATATGGGTATCAAACGAAAGGTCTTAACTACGAGTAGGAGAATACTTTGCACTATGACAAATTTCAAATCCAAGATGGCCGCTCCTAGAAAATGGCGAAATACATTTCTTTTTCACAACTACCTCGATATGGGTATCAAATGAAAGGGCTTGACTAGTGGAATGTTGTAAAGATGACAAATCTGAGGTAGTCGGGGGTTAATCAAAATTTTTAATTTTGTTCTTGTTTCATGTAAGTCGTGCAGCAAAATCCTTATCTCCGTAAGGAATTTCGTTCCAATAATATTTCCCGTTTAATTGGCTCAAAGTTTTAACGTTTCCATTCAGCATGCTAATTCCGACAGCAAGCCGGGCACGCCACCGATTAGTAGTGAGCTTGACCATCTTGATTATCTAAATAAGTTAAACCTTTTGACAAAACTGTTAATACGAATATTACGAGTATTTAGACTTCTAATTTGGGAAAAAGGTTGATCTCGAAGTCCTGAAAATGCTATAATTGTTTCCGAAATAATATAGCAAATATTTTTTGTTATAATATTCTTTTCTATCTGTAGGCAAAAGGTTTCTCCGAATTCAAATCGTAGACGTTCTTTACCGAATCCGTATCAGCTTAACTAAATGCCTATTTCTATCGAAATGATGTCTCATAAATATTTCCTGCAATAAATTAAGATCTGTAATCCGCTTGACCGCCACAAATCGTATTATCATCTCAATCTTTCCTCCCTCTTTGTCTGTGGGAGAGTAAAGAAGAGAAGACATGTTAGATATTTTTCGTCTCTCTTTACCTAAATAAGAGTGAGGGAGTGGAGAGAGATTGATCGAAGGCTCGGCCTCAGATGAATAATTGTTAGATTAAAGAGACTTACTCATCGGGATCGCGACTCCGTTAGATAGGGCTAGAGACGAGATAAGCATTGAAATATATGTAGTTCGCTATCGATACCGCAACGTATATTATTTTTGCGGTGTCGGATTCATTTTAACTAAAATTTCTGAAAATAGATCTATTAATTTATGTATAGGTATTGTGTGAGACGTTAGTCAATAACTGTTTTGATATAAATTATATATTAGTAGGACCTTTCTTTATTTAACGTATGAAGATGAACCCATTTTAAAGTTTGAAAAAAAATCAACTGTACTTCACTATTTAGGATCACGAATTGGTTAATTGTACATTTTGTGAAAAATAATCAATGGAATAATTTACTCACAGATATGATAAGGGACAGAAAATATTGCAAATGCTTTAATTTTGATTTTATTTTTGCTTTTCAAATCAACATTTTATTACTAACCATAATCATTAAAATATTTTTTTACTAATATGACATTGTCAGTCAACCCAATATTTTATTTTACTAGGTACATATTATATTTTTTTTTGCCTCGTTGAAATCAAATTATAACTGTTCAGCCAATGTTAAGTTATTGTATACTGACAGTACCTACTCGTAATTATGAGGAAATTGCGAAAACACAGGCAAAAACGCACATCTCAATAACTTTCAAAACGTCCTTCACAATTATCGATATCGATAAACTACCTATAACGTTTGCCTGCACTATTTACGTATCTATAGGCAATTATAGTGGAGTACACGATCGGTGTACATTGCCTATTGATTACCTTGCGCTGAAGATGTGGCATTAATGCTATTATAGACATGGGATAGATAAACTAACTTGGCTGATGTAACACATTAAATTAGGAGGATTATCCAAACATATAGTTGTTGTGGTAGGACTGTTTCCAGTCTGCTTGGTGTACCACTCGTTTGTCAGTTATTCTACTGCCACACTAATGTGCAAACACTTAGTGTTTTTATTTTTTTAGTTTTGTAGGTAATTGACCTCCATCTTACCTGATTTTAAGTGACGATGCAGTCTATGCTTGAAGCGTGCTTACCTAGAAAAAAACCGATTCACTTTCGATTTGAAGATACCAAGTTTGTAACCATTGGGAAAACCCACTCAGGCCACGCATTCCACAACTTAGACGTACTTATCACAAAAGTAGAGTCAAACCTCTTCAACCTCAATAACTAGCAGGGCCCCGCGGTTTCACCCGTGTAGAGCCGATCTCGTTACTTACCCAGGATAAAAATAGCCTACTATCTACTTACTACTTATATATAATAGTGAATTCTAATACTTCCAGGAATATGTGTACAAACTTCACGTTGTCAATTCAACAATATTTTTTTTACCTTTTATAGGCTCACACTTGACCGCCATCTCGCTTGATGTTAAGCGACGATGCGGTCAACGATGGAGCGTGTTATATATAATATAATATGATTACAAGTATAATATGATTTACAAAAACGTTATCTAATGAATATTTAATATGAAATTTTCAAATAGTCTAATTACATAGCTTTAATTCGTTTATTTATAATCTGTGT
The DNA here is from genome assembly GCA_017562165.1 of Ectropis grisescens. Classification (NCBI taxonomy): domain Eukaryota; kingdom Metazoa; phylum Arthropoda; class Insecta; order Lepidoptera; family Geometridae; genus Ectropis; species Ectropis grisescens. The sequence continues at coordinate 19,096,502 of CM029773.1, forward strand.
AGTAGAGATCACTGCGTGACCTCATTAACTCACGTCCATTACACCAAACCGTACGTCATGCGAAGCAATTTAGTGTGAGCAGACATTATATGTACGTAACTATATTTGGGTAGTGCAGGAGACAATGCCACTTTTCATCACCAGCCCGTCCTGAAAATTTGCTACGCTGGGTGTGTACTATTGTGGCTGCAACAGACAAAAAATCAGTTCAAGTTTCACATTTATTTGAAAAAAGATCATTTAAAGTATCACATTTCTCTTATTGCCAATTATTCACGTCGGAGCTAGATTTCCCAAGTTTGTCAGATATTAGATGATATCTGAAACCAAAGGCAATAAACAGGTTCTTTCCTAAAAAATAACCTAAAACAGGTTTTTTTTGTTCGTGTTATACGACTGATTTGATGAAACTATCATAGAAGATCTACTACTAATATTATTGGTTACGGAATATTTACCATAGTTATATGGTAGTGTGCCTTCGATATTTCGATGTAATTTCATACACCATGTTTACGAGTATGTAATTAAAATACCGCAATAAATAATACAAATGTATTGGTATACGATGACCGTAATAGTTTTATACAATGTTAGACAAGCAGCATGTTATGAAATTGTCCGCTAGCTCGCTCACTACGCGAATCCCTCGCCGTACATCACAGTGCACAATGCGCTCGTGTAATTGGCCCGCACTAAGCCTAACATGTGACATTTGACTCACGCCTGAACACAGTTGTGATAGCAAGCCCAGTATACATGACCAAACATGTTTAGTGTACACTAACCACTACTAATTAGGAGTTAATTAAAAGAAGAATTAGAAGTTAAATGAGTCTGAGTCTGGGTATCTTACAGTCTTAATGCCCGGGCTACACGAGGTTAGTTTTTCAAGCTAATATAGCTAGTTAGTGTTAGCTAGCTAGGAAGTTAGTACTTCTAGCTTCGTGTAGACAACGCTACGCAACCCTAGTGTAGCTGTAGCTAGCCCTGTAGCTCGGGCATATGAGAAATTAAATATTGGTGGACGCTACACACACAACGCCACCTGACTTCAAACTAAGCAAAGCTAGTACCATGGAAGTCAGATAGCTAATATAATGCTTATATAGTTTTAAATATACACTCTTTATACATAGTCACACACAGAACAGGTACTTGTATTCATGATACAATAATTTACACTGGGGTGGAATCGAACCCACGACCCTCGGTTTCGCAGGCTGACTTACTACCAGCTAAGTTACGAGGCCAGTCTTATAACTAATGTAGTAAAATGAAGTCAATGTACGAGTATAACTACCAAATAGCTTACATATAGTACGTATAGAATTAGATTTTCCGCACGATTCCTTTGTGTCAATCGTAAGCAGATGACGTGCATACCACAGACTAAGTAGTGGTGCATACTTTCTATGGCAACAGAGTGATGTTCCGCGACAAAAGTATGACACTTCCACAAGAGTGACATGCCAACTCTATACGTAGTATATTTATGTAAACTCTTTGATAACTACTAACTATATCCTTTACTAGCAATGATTCACGGTTTTACCCGCGCTATTCCCCTTTCCGTTACTTTCTCGAGATAAATAGCTTCAGAGCTATTCTAGACTGTAATCTGTGTTCCAAATTTCAATCCGATCTGTTCAGACGTTTCGACGTGATTGAGCAACAAACATCTATACAAAATTAACAAAGCATTAACAAAATTAAGAAAATAGAGTGACAAAATGAGCAAAACTAGCGGCTGATGGTAAGAAACACGCTGGAGGCACACACACACACAGTCTAGATCCTTGGACTACACAAAAAACACACTTACACTTTAAAATTATTAGTACAGTAGTTACAGTAGCAAAGTCAAAGAATTAGTAAATATTTAGCAGTGCCCCGCGGTTTTACCCGCGTAGTTCCCGTCATTCGCGTTATTTTGGCGGGATAAGAAATAGCCTGTGTTCTTTCAGATAAAATCTTTTTGTGTTTCAAATTACAGCCCGATCCATTCTGACGTTACAACAAGATGGAGCAACAAACATCCAGACATTAACGTTTATAAGTTTAATAGGTTCACCTGACTGACATAGGTACCTACTGCAAAAGTTATGACGATGAACTTCACTCGTTTGATCCCTAATTTGGCCTTGCGCCCCTGCCCTTTGTGACTGCAGTGCACTTGCTATGAACATAATTATTATTGATTGCGAATTACAGAGCGAGATGGACGTATTAGTAGAAATGAGACAGGTAGAGTGGTGTTGCCAAGCTACAGCGATTTATGGGATGTGTCTTGAATTACGTGAGACAGTTAAATTAACAATGATATTTTATGGATCGTCGCTTACTATGAAGGGTCGTTTCTCGCATTTGCTGGGTTCACATTTGTATTAGAAAATAATATTATACGAGTAGTAATTATAAAACATGATCTTTAATCTTATATATCTACTAGATGTCCGCCCCGGCGTTGCCCGTGGTACATTATATAGTACTCATCAGGATCCCGTACATATACAACGGTGAAAGAATGACTGAAATCGGTTCAGTCATTCCTGAAAATATCGCTTTCAAACAAAACACCTCTTCAGCTACCTGCTACGCCACCTGTCGGAAATTGGTTGTACCAACTCAGATTTAGAAAAAAAAATGATTAGCAAAGGTTTTCTATTCAAGAGATATGTAATCTCTGATATTCAATGACGCAATCATAGACACATGCTGTCATGTGTCATGTCAAAGCACGAAACGTACGAAAACACTCAAAAGGAATATATTTTTTTTTTCCAATTTTGAATGAAATGAAGAATGTAAATTCTTGGTTCATGCTCCGCTTCTATTAATAGTAGCGTTATTTTCTATAGCCTATAGCCTTCCGCGATAAATGGACTATCCAATAGAAAAAGAATCTTTTAATCCGGACCGGTACTTCCCGAGATCCTAGCGTTCAAACAAACAAACAAACAAACTCTTCAGCTTTATAATATTAGTAGGTATAGATGTATTAAAAATTATGTATATGCTATCTACGAAATAAATAATATTCTATTCTATACATCTATATTTTTATTATTAATAAACGATGTTATATATTAAACGTGAAACAATGTTCAATCGAACGAAACGAAATAGAATCGGAGTAGGAAAGTTGCGAGTTTATGTCGAAATTACGTTTTACGTAGAAAAAGAGTAGATGCCCAGTTATGATTTGCCTATCATTACCAATGGTTAAAGCTTATGCAGCATAATTTTAGTTCCCACTGCAGATTTGGGACCTTCTCTCGCATGATACCTTCTGTCGGATGAAACATGTGCTTGAAATCTGTGCTTCTTGTTATATGAAGATTTCATACTTTTTTGTCCTTTTTTTAGAAAGTTCTTTGTTACCCTAGTGGGACAATTCCCCGGGAGCAGTATTCCAACAGCTAATTACGTCAAGCTAAATGGGTAATCTGCGAATGGTGACCCATGTCCTGTATAATTAACTCATTACCTATTATTGGCCTAAAATATTATCAATATCAAAGTTTATATGTTTCGAAGTTTGAGCGTTTGAAGCCCAATCGCGTCGGAACGCATGGAGGTACGGCTAAATTGTAATTTTAACTAAAGAAAAATTGCTAAAAGCTAGGATTAGGTTGCTTTTCTTGGCAGAAAAATAACTGGAACGGAAACTAAAATTTAAATTAATAAATTAAATAATTTAAATTAAATTAAATAAATAAAATTTAAAACATAGATAGTTTGTGGTCTGGAATACCACATCTATCTTCGTCTTCCATTATTATCGTCTTCCATTACTCATATCTTCTTCACCATCCTATGGTTGGAAGAAATCGCTCTTAGCAATAAGGTCGCCTATTGTTACTTTGTTTTAAGGTGTTTCTGTATTTTGTTTTATTATTTTAAGTGCAATAAAGAGTTTATCTATCTATCTATTTATGTTCCAAATTCCAACCTGATCCGTTTAGCAGTCGTGACGTGATTGAGAAACATCCAAACGTCTAAACATCCAAACATCCAAACATCCAAACATCTAAACATCCAAACATCCAAACATCTAAACATCCAAACATCTAAACATCCAAACTTTCGCAATTATAATATCAGTAGGATTAGTAAAAAAGTGAGATGTATTTTAAGTTTAAAAATCTCATTTTCTAGAGGCGGTACAACTTATAGTATTTAAAACAGATGACTGTTTTTACCACAAAACCACTAGCACAATACAATCTATCCCCCTCTTAATCCCTCGCTACCACCCAGTAGGATCGATCTCCCGTAATTAACTGTTTGTGAACCGATACACTCCCGGTAATAGCCTGCAGTACTGTAGCGAGACTCAGGATGTATCATTCGACTGACACAAACTCTTATCCACACACTTGAAAAAATCAGAACTAAAAAAGCTGTGGTATCTTGGAACATCAGATAGGAACGAAGTACTTTTGGATAGTATAGATAGTTAGGTATACAAGAAAAACAATTTAGAAAAAAATGGTCCATTTTATTGTTTACGTAAGTACCTATATCGTATCGTAGGTATAACGTACATAATTATCTCAAAAATAATGTTGGAAACACTAGTCACGGGCAGTTTTTGCGCGTCATTTTCGTTATATTGCTTTCTTACGGTTTTAGTCTCACTTGCTTCAGTTCGGTCACACAGCAAAATGTCTCAAGACTGCCGTAAGGCCTCAAACCTCAACCTCAAATTTTGGAAGGGATCACCTACAATAATACGAATTTGTCAAGTAAGAAACCCTTTAGTAGTGTCTCAAGATTTTGCCCATGTAGTGGCCATTCCAGTAGTTTTTCTGCGGTAAAAAATAGCCTCTGCTCTAACCGATATTTTGTAATTTTTTTGATTTTACAACTTGACATTACTTTCGATTTGACCTTCCTGTCAAGTGCTATCGGAGAGTTCTCAAACAGTCGCACATTTATTCAGTGGATGTTAAATGTTTTATTTTTGTAATTTCTCTTGAAACATTATCTTTCGAACCAGAACACAGTTATATTTGGACATAACTATTTACGGTAAAATTAATGGTAATTGTGACAACCTTTCCAGTCATTTTACCAGGCCAGGCTAGGCGCCTGGCGGACTTTGCATAGATCGTACGCTACATACAATAAAAACTATTGAATCTTATGTACTGTCAGACGCAGTACATTGTCATTTAAGCTATGATGTACGCACACAACAAACATGGTAATAGCTACGGGGAATTGCCCGAGATGCCTACTTACTGCGAACGTATTGAGTAACCGAGAAAGCGAACATCATTACATTATCCAGCTATTGAGAGTATTCTCATTAGTCTGGCTAAAAAGGCAGACTGGTGTTGCCAATCTTGCGTAATTAAAACAAATGAGGCGTTTTCCAGACGCAAAAAAGACTTGTCAAAGATAGTTCTAAATATTGTCAAGTGTGGCAGCACTGTTGGTTTTTGTGAAATTTCTCTAACAAAATAAAACAGTGGCGACACCTACGGTGAAATTGGGAATTGTATCTGACAGGTCTTTTTACGTCTTGAAAACGCCCCATTGTACTTTACTAGCAGCTGCCGACTTTGATCGTGTTCTATAATAATATAACAGGCGTTATAACTTTTTTTAAATTTATGCTTATTTCAAAATATGCCAGTTCCGGCTTTGCTCGGGTATTATCAAATAAAGATCAATAATTGATATTTTCCTATCTCACAAGATGGACTAAATTACCAAGCCAAAGAAAAGCAAAACGTACTAAATCGTTTTTTTTTATTGTTTGTTACAGAATTTTGACGCGATTTTGGTAATACTTTTTTTGTTCGAAAAGGTAGACTTTCCAATTTTGCGAAATCAGAGGAGCGGGTTTTATAATATCAAGAAACGTAAAAAACTAATACGTTGATGACAAATAGTTTATTATAAATTCTATTAAAATTACGGAACTATAATTTCAAATGGAAGGCGGTTATTTCGTTCTTTAGACAAAAATAATTATTTTGTTTACAAATAAAATCTGTGTGAATGTCTGTCTAATCGATCCAACACCACATAAAAAAAAATGTTGACTTTACTCGAAGGCACAGAAAAAAAGAATACAACAGATAAAGATTATCCTCCTTTTTTGAAATAAGTAAATTAGTATCTACATTTATTTATACCTACTGTTTCAGTAATTTGGAAACTGAACATGTATTAGATAGATAGATAATCATAATCATATTTTATTTATAACACTTGTTACAAGTCATTGGTTTGTATGTTAAAACAAAATAATTTCTAATAAATAATAATCATCATACATTGTATGTTGGTATAAATAATAGTCTAAAAATTCACATAATCAAATATCTACATGTCATGTAATAAATTAAATTAAAATTGTCATGTTATATCATCATTTTTTAAATTAATAAATTCATTATAGCTGTAGCTGTAGAATATATAATAGATAGATATACACTTTATTGACACACCAAAAGCATGGAATACACAATTTACCTGTTATTAAGACAACAGTATTAACCTGTTATTAAGATAACAGTTACTCATTAGACTATGTTAAGATCTATGTTCAGATATTAGAAACTAGTCGTACATTAAGAGGCAAATTCAAGACCTGAAAATTACTAGAAAACCTTATCTAATTCTACATTCACATGTCTTGTTAACTAGTTTACCTATCAAACGTACACGTTAATTAATGATGTATCAAAGTGAGCTTGCGTATCGTCACATGATTTATCTTTATGCCTTGTAATTTCTTTGGAAACATTATCCTTTACATTGGGAAACAGTGATGTTTGCACGTTACTGCTTGGTGGTAGAATAACTGTAAAGGTGTATTACTTCCCCCCAGGCGGGCTTTGCAAAAATAGGGGTTTTTGAACCACTACAAAACTTTATAACATATGCTTTAGAACATGTTTAGGAACATTACGTTCCTTGTATATGATATTAAATAACAAAATAAATTAAGCGTAGTTTCATTTCTGTTTCAGGTAAAAATATGGTTCCAGAACAGAAGAACGAAATGGAAGAAGAAAGACAACGTATCCAACGCAGAAGTAGCAGAAATCAAGCAGCAAAACAAACCCACAGAAGATAAGCCAGAACCCGCCAAAGAAGACCCTCTTGCCTTAGACATGTCCAAGAAAAGTTGCCATAAAATACTCAGCGAAAAGTTAAAAAGCGCTAAAATTATCACTCAAGTATCACCAAAACCCAGGAAAGTAGAAAAAGGGGTAGTTTTAGAGACTATATGCGATTCGAACGACATAGAAAGCCGAATTTCGATAACAAAAATTACAAATAAACTGTCAAGTACAGATTTATCAGGAGACGGAAAAATATCTGTCAAAAGTTTTAATCCCGACGAAGTGAAGGAATTGAAATTTGATGCTCTAAGTAGAAATGTCGAAATGTAGGTTGTAAGTTTATTTTAAGTCGTTGAAATTTTACAATTTATGTACTTAGTTACTGAGAATAGTAAAAAAACTACAGGTGAACGATGATTTTGTAAAAACATCGGTTGTCCTATATAACCATGAGAAGGTTATTTTTTTTACAACGGCTCACCTGTCACGTCCTTGGGAAATATGTCCGTCCGCTTTGTTAAATTACCAAATCGGACCGTTTAGGTTACATACTCGACTCCAAGCAACCCGACTCCACCTAGTCTGGTGACTACTACCCCTAGAGTGTTTATAAAAAATGCGGGAGCCAGAAGCTCAAGGAAGGTCCTGAGGGGAGTGAGCGATGCGAGGCCAAGCGTAGTGAAGGGAAGAGGTGGCGAGCAAAGCGTGCCGCTGAGACCTCTGTAGTGGAGCACAGGCCAAGTATGGAGAATCTACAATCGGGGCTGACCACAGAGCTTCTGGGAGCCCACCCGGTGTCAAAAGTTACACCAATATCAAGTTAGGAGCTTTCAAGTTATATCTGACAGTTGAGCCGTTGTAAAAAAAACTTCTCACGGCTCATTTAAGTGGAGTCAGGAGGTAGACGATAGGTAAGAACTCTGAATAAACGCTTGCTAAATGCTTAAAATTAATGTCATCGACCAATCAACGAACAGTGTATTAATTGACGGGTAATAATGTTCTGTAAAATAGTACACTGAGCAACAATTGGCTCATTTGTGGATGATTTTAGTTGCGATAAATTATAATTTATTCAATGACGGCCAGGTACCGTTAGTTAACTTAAATTAATGGCGTTGACTAAAACATTTCAACCGCCGTTTGTTATTTTCCGAAAGTTGATCAACTACCTAGTGATTTGATTAAGTAACTAACGATTCTTAATATTCTCCGGTGACATATATTTCCAGTGTTTAAATTTTTACACCATATTTATGCCATAAATGTAGTTTTCAGTGCTAACGTACATAATTTGTAAACTTAGTATAATAAATTGTACATAATTTTGAGTTTGTGTGAAAATGTGCTAGGAGGTTATTTTTGAAAAAAATATGGAAAAGTAGTTTAAACTTTGTCCCGCCATTTATCGCTTCGCTATATTCTGACACAATTATTATATACGTATAAATACATATAAATATGGTTGTTCGTTTGTCTGTCTCCCTCTACTTTTGTTACAGTGTGTGATATGAACACCTCAAGTATTTTGATATTGATTAAATTGATAATAAACGTTTTTAAATGTATAAACTGAAGGAATGAAGCATGACGTACAGTAAGTACTACGCCATTATTTGAACATGAAAGATGATAGGAATACACTACACTGCGCTAGTCATCCAGAGATATAAAATATGATGGTTTATCTCTTTTTAATAATAATAAATAAATATTGGTGGACAATTCACACACAACACCATCTGACCCCAAAACTAAGCAAAACTTGTAATAAGGCAGACAGCTGATATAATACTTATATAGTTGTAAATATGCATACTAATTACACATAGAAACACCCAGACATAGAACAAATATTTAAATTCATCACACAAATATTTGCACTGGGTGGGAATCTAACCCACGACCCCTCGGCTTCGCATGTAGATTTACTACCCACTAAGCCACGAGGCCGTGAATTTACTGGCAAAGGTGTGGTAATAAAAAATGTAGTAAGAAGCAAAATAGATATATATTTCAGTTCATTTTGTGTTTTTAAATCCGCCAAAATTCACGCTGTGCATATAAAATTTCTAATACTTTTTTAAGCATTAAAATACTGATTTTTGGATATCACCACTCACATATTTAAATCTAAAATAAAACATTTTTACTATCAGTCCCTTTCAGTAATTTACATAAATATTATTTGTTTATTAAACGCTTGAAAATACATTTACCTATAGTTCATTTTACTGCTATCAGGATGCTATTTCAATTTGCCATATACCTATAGCGTTTAAACGGCGCAAACGAACATGCTATTAATTCACTTTGAAAATGTAGAATCGCGATCAAATTATTCTTTGTTTATTTGTTTATTTGACGCGATTATCGACCCGTGTATTATTTTCAACATAAGTTTAAAAACTAAATAGGCTAATAATCGTTTTGCCTAAAAAGTGGTCGAACTATTTGTAGTAGATAGTTATGTTATAAATTTTCTTAGTCATGCTCATTGTGTTCGTTGTAGTAATATTTTTGAATCTGATGTTTTAAGTAGGTATGTGCAATAGATGTAGAATAATACTGCTTCATGTTATATTTATTCAATGTTTTTTAACCATTGTAATGTAAAATAATACTTATCTGTCGTAGTGCAGTGTTTTCAAGAAACAAATCGAAATGTCCAAGATATTTATTATTACCATAGATGGCGCCAATGTTTTATTTTGTTGAGAGAATTAGCGCCACGATTTGAAATTGAGACCTATCTTTGACAGGTCTATGTACATCTCTTTATTTTATCTCAAAAGCCAAAAATAACTGGATTGTTCCGAAAGTATAGTAAGCTTTATGTTATAACGATCCACCGCTATCCAAACATGATTATGGGTCACAAAAATGTCTGTCATAGTTTTGAGCAAAGTCAAATCAGTAAAGTTTTTGATTGTGATCGTCAATCTATAGGAATCAATGCGTAAATTGAGTATTTATCTTTAAAATATAGCTAACCACTCAATAACTAAGAAAACAGCAACGTATATTCTTGATATCAATTTACTTGAGTCAAAGACAATTTAGCCGGAGCAGGTACTCAAACTTTGAAAATTGACGGAGGGATATACGTACCTAACCAATCAATGATTTTAGGCAGCCAGTGGCTGAAAAAGGTAGGTATAGGCTGAGTAACGTAACATGGGAGAAGTGTATATATAGCTCTGGAATAAGACAGGCTTATACAGACATGTTTACAAATTGTGTACCTATCGTATTTACTGAAATTGTAAAAATGAAGGCGTGGCGTGTGGTTAAAAAAAGTTTTAACTTATTTATATTTTTATTGCAAGACTATGAACAAATAAAATTAAATTCCTTTCAAAATATATAATTTGGTATGTATCATCAAATATGAAACAACAAAATTTGGAAATTTCCAAATACAGCGACTCTTAACTTAAACATACCTACCCCTCTTTTTACGTCGACGTTAAATCAGTATTTGTTGTATTAATATTTTAGGTAAAGAATAATATTTATTTTGTATTTTACAAAAGTTTTGTAAGTTGATATTATTAATATTTTGCTTTCAACGAATTAATTACTCATTTTAAATGCTTCATTTACTCAAAAGTACAATCTAGGCTGATTTGTCGTAAGGAAAAACAAATTTGCGTGTATACGAAAATTAGAATAAGTTAGAATTAAAGACGATATCGAAATTAATTATTTTTGTTATTTAGTTCAAATTGGATTTATAAGTATTCGCCAAATTTATGTAAAAAGGTAAATTTATAGAAAACCGAACAAGCGTAGATATTTGCGGTGAGTGCATCATAATTTGTTCAGTTGCTACGTTTTTTTTTTATATAGAAAAAAGATCTCCTTTTACGGTGTTCAGTAGATGAATGCGTTAAAAAAAAAGTGAGTGTCAATTTGAAATCGACACATAGTATTAATTAAAGAACACAAATGTTGTAATGTAACAAAGAAAAAAAATACTGTACGATGTTTTTTTTGTATACAAAATTATATTATTCACGACTTTACTTCAAACGGGGCTATGCAGAAAGATGGTACATACTATAAATAATTATAATGTACTAGTTATATCAAATGTAGTGATATTTTTGTCGCAAGATATGAGTTAGGAATCTATGTTATGGATGACCTGTCAAAATGTATCTTGAAAGTCTTAATCACAATGAGGCGTTTTTAGGATGACAGATGGTTAAAAGTATGTCAAATGAATGACATTGAAATATACTTCAGATTTCTGTCTCAAAATTAAACACTACCGCCATCTGAGGTGCATATATGATACGTGATATGCAACATTCGTGGAACATTATGAAAAGCGTATCATTGTGAAAGACAAATAGTTTTGATAGTTTTGTTATATAGATGGATCTCTTTGGCAACTGATTTTTTTTTGACTCCGTTCACAGTTTTATAGTTATGCAGAGAAACTAATTCTACTAATATTATAAATGTAAAACGTTTGTGGGTACATTTTTTATTCTTAGTTCCAAACTTGAGCCAGATCCGTTCATTTCTTATGACGTGATTTCAAACGAATACACATAAGAACTACGTGTTATTTGTAGGACGAACTTTTTTTTAGTTGTATAGATCATCGATATAAACTATCAGATGTGCCCTCCCAAGCTTCAGGCGTACGGAATATCTCACTGTGAGTGAGTAACTGAGTTCTAGTCGGTTGCAGGAAGCGGTGAACGCCGGACGTTTTTAGCTATCACTATTCGTTGTTAACAACCAAAATAAGTAGAACCACAGCATACCTCTCCGCTAGCGATTCTAGGGGTCAAGTCGATTGTTGGTGTGTAAACCACTTATGCTACACACAGAGACGCAGCTTATTACCAATTTCAACGAGCGCAGGGCACATCCAATGGTTTATGTCGATGGTATAGACCATTTGAGGCCAACTGTCATGGCGGTTAGTAGGTACCTTAGTATCTTTCTGCATAGTGCTGTTTTCATTTAGGTACAATGTAATTCACACCTTAGATATTCTTTATTTCTGACTTTGACACTGTAAACTAAAAGTAGTAACACCGATTTTATTTGAGATAAATTTACCAAAAATATACAAAAACCTAGTGATGTGGTACACAAATTTGTAATTTATCTTAATGTAGTGTATATTATAAGAATAGTGAGTTTTAATGACAAATAAATAGTTTTCCAATTTAAACAAGTTTTTATTTCAAGTTGTGTCTACTTATTTTTAATTTTATATCTACAAACAAAAATGTGCACATATATGTACACGTGTTCCATTCCAATCTGAAGGGCAATGTTAAACAAACACTTAACTAAATTTCAGGCAGTCTTCAAAAAATTTTTGAAGAATCTGTGAGCGAAATTGCTGGATATAGAAATAGCCTATCGTGGGCTTCCATGTGATGAACACGGTATCGTACTGCTATGAGCAAACTGCTTATTATTAAACTCCCGACCTGGACATCTACTCTCTTACTACGAAAAAGTAATTTCGAAATAAACTCGCGACTTTCCTACTCCGGTTCTACTTCAACCCGTCGTTTTGGCCATTTAAATGTTCTAAGCTTACTCTAATTAGACTGGGCTTAGAACGTTAAAACGTCAAACAATGTCCGGTCGGACGAAACGAAATCGAACCGGAGTAAGAAAGTCGCGAGTTTTTTTCGAAATTACTTTTTCGTAGTAAGAGAGTAGATGTCCAGGACGTTCATTTTTCGTAGCAGTTTCGTAGGCGTCTACAGAGGGTAGACGTCCAGGACGTCTAAAAACGAAAACTTAATTTCGAAATAAACTCGCGACTTTCTTACTCCTGTTCGACTTCATTTCGTCCGACCAGACATTGTACGACGTTTAAATTTTCTAAGCCTACTCTAATTAGAGTAGGTTTTTTTTTTTTTTAAAGGGCAAAACGATGGATCAAATTAAAACTGGAGTAGGAAAGTCGTGAGTTTATTTCGAAATTAAGTTTTCATAGAAAGAGTGACGATATACGAAAGACGGCTGGTGGCGGTTAGAAACGTAAGACCGCAGATCGGGCTGAGTAGCGTATTATAGGAGAGGCCTATGTCCAGCAGTGGACGAACACGGGTTCATGATGATGATAATGAGAAAGATAGTAGAAGCAGTTCGAACGAGTAGTAGCTTGTTGGTCGTCCACCAATGTTTATTTATTTATTCTTTAGGTAATTACGAGTACTTCTCACGATACTGTCCTGCGGCGTACTGGTCACATCAAGCTCCTGACCTGCTCGCCGCTAGCCTGAAATGACTTGCTAAACTCTTCTTAGAGAATTCCGAGGGGGCATGAAAATGTTTAACGCTATCCGCGTATATATCTGCTTTATTTTATATACATATTTATAAAATAAAATAAATTTCTATCTAAAAAAAATATATTAGATATATATCTAATATATTTTCTATTTATTAATTATGTATTTAAAACTATATAATATGTGTAGTCATCAACGTGGAACGCAAGCGCCATCTGTCGGCGTTCGATGGAGTCAACATTCTCCCGGCCGAGCGGAGCGCACGACACTTCTTGTGCGGCAGTCGGCCAGAGCGGTTGAGCTTGAACCATCGCGCGTTCTACGATACGTGCTTAGCGATAAGACCAACTTTGTAAGCTGTGGTTAATAAATGCCATTGTGTTTGCGTGTTTTCATCCAACACTACCCGCCGCTATGCCCACAGCCGAAGGATGTGAAGAATAATTATGATGGCGAGACTCAGTCGCCGATATATGTATTATATCATTCGTTATATCAGCTATGTTAGTTTAAATGTATTATATCAGCTATATAAGCTTTGCTTAGTTTGGGCACAGAATAAATATGGTTTGGGGTCAGATGGTGTTGTGTGTGAATTGTACATCAATAGGTATTATTTATTTGTTTATTTACAATGTTTTATTCTGGCCTAAGCTTTTAGTCTAATCAACAAGAAGTGCTTTTTTAGGTCGAAAGTTTTTCGAAATCTTCCAGCATTATGATTGAGGTGTCCTTCGATTTGGAATGAAATCTAGATAGTTTTTGAAAAATGCTAAGCCCGCTCGCAAAATTTGTAATAAGAATAAAAAAGGGGGTTTCATCGTTTGCCAATATGTATTTAAAAAACTGAGATAATTCCAATTAGAAAAGAGAATCAGAATGAAGAGGAAATTTCCTAAAATAGTCCTGAGTTCCGGAGCTGGAGGATGAATATTTATATTTTTCCCAAAGGGTTTAAAATACGGGCATAATTAACAAATTATTTTTTATTTTTCCAACGGGTAAGTATCTATTTTAAGACATTTGAAAACAAGCTTCACGAAAAGAAAAAAGTTGCAGATTTAATAGCTCAGTATAAAAAAATTAGACTGTTTAATATAAGCAGTTCAACAATTGACATGGGCGTGGCTTGCGCAAGCCGGAGTACCGGTTCCTTTTCTGGAACTCTTTTTATTAAAGGTCACAGAATAGATTCCCGTGGAAAAAATATATATATTTCGTTTTCGGTCGTATTTTCAAACCTCTGGAAAAATATTAGTCCTACAGCTCCGGGAGTCGGGATTTTTCTTAGTTTTTCAAGGGAATTTCCTCTTTTCGATTCTTTTTTTAACCGACTTCAAAAAAGGAGGTTTCTCAATTCGACCGTATATATGTTTTTTTAAATAAATCATTTTTCAAATTGGAATTCTCTCAGATAGTTTTTCAAATAGGTATAGGCAAATGACGAAATCCCTTTTTTATTTTCACTTAATAACTGTTGCAATATAGCTTAGTATTTTCACAAAAACTATCTATATTTCTTTTGGAATCGAATGACAGCTCAATCATAATGTTATATGAAAATTATATTATGAAAATTCGAAAAAAAAATCGACTAGGTCGTTATGTTTTCGTTAAACATTTTTTTTTTGTTGACTACACTATTCAATTTGATTCCTACTAATGTCATAATCGCGAAGTCGGTATTTTAGTTAATGTTAGTTACTCTCTCACTAGGCTATTTTTATCCAGCGAAAATAGTTATTTTCATTTGCGGTTTCACACAAACACGGGGCGCTGCTAGTTTTGTAACTATTTGTCGTTTTCCCGCCTAAGTAAAATGTTCCATGATTTCAAATGCGATCAGAATTAAATTATTATAACTGCCATCTACCATATACTGTAAGAACTAAAGCTACCTAAAAAGAAACCTGTGAACCACGTTGCAGGCCATCTATTGAAATTTCTCAGAACTAAATGATTGTGGGGTTTTCACAAGTGGTTACGAAACTGCTGCGAGAGTTCCAATCCAATTAATATTAGTAAAAATGAATAGATGGCGCTGCCTAACTCCAGAAACGTAAAATTAATTGAAATTAAAACAATAAAACTATTTTTTTAAATATTGTTTTAGACTTTTGCGATTTGAACACATAATATTTAAAAAGTACAGGACTTAATCACGATTTAATTCATTGTTTAAATATTTCGACGTTTACAACCTCCGTGGTCACGAGAAGACTGAACCTGTATGTACATTATAAACATTATATGTTAGTAAATATTATGTCTTCTTGGTAAAACTAAATACTACGTTATAGGAATTAGTGGGATTGTTTTAAGATATTATTCTTTAAAATCGGTTCATCCGTTTCAAAGTTACTTTTACATAAAATATCAAAATCAAATCAAATCAAATAATTTATTCCTTAAAAACATACATTTTTACAGTTTACATTTTACTAAGGGTTTATAGCTAATTATTTTGTCAATGGCTACATAGTTAACGTTGAGCCCCAAACTAGGCTATGCCTGTATCTTGGGCGCTCTGATCCAAGTTTCTATTTAAGTAGCACATTTCGCATTTATGTAACTTTAAGTATTCCATTTTATTACTGTCTAGAGTTAATGGAGTTTGGAATAATACATGTCTAGGTTATTTATATAGTTGGTACTGATTACAACATACACAATTATTATAGTTATTAGTTACATTACTTACTTAAAAAATAATAAATAAATAAATAAATAATATATAAATAAATAAATAAATAAAAAAAATAAAAAACAAATAAATAAATAATATTTATAAAGTACAGGACTTAATCACGATTTAATTCATTGTTTAAATATTTCGACGTTTCCAACCTCCGTGGTCACGAGAATACTGAACCTGTATGTACATTATAAACATTATATGTTAGTAAATATTATGTCTTCTTGGTAAAACTAAATACTACGTTATAGGAATTAGTGGGATTGTTTTAAGATATTATTCTTTAAAATCGGTTCATCCGTTTCAAAGTTACTTTTACATAAAATATCAAAATATA
The DNA here is from genome assembly GCA_017562165.1 of Ectropis grisescens. Taxonomy (NCBI): domain Eukaryota; kingdom Metazoa; phylum Arthropoda; class Insecta; order Lepidoptera; family Geometridae; genus Ectropis; species Ectropis grisescens. Next base: position 19,112,900 of record CM029773.1, read on the forward strand.
AGCTCTTTTGTTTTCAGAATCAGAATCAGAATCATTTACTTATTGCAAAACTGTGTACAAAGGTGATGTTATAAATAAGACATATAGAAACAACAGTTCTACCCTTTGCGGGCATGCAAAAATAAGGCCTCATTGGCATGAGGTTACAAAAATATCACAACGATTTTTGCATTATGGGTAGGTATTAGATTTACTTAACTTGGAAACATAAGGAAAACATAATAATTATTCACCTACGTGTGAATTCCTTGGACTGCACGCCGAACCAACGTGTCCATTATTAAGGAGCTACGAATTACTAAAAGGCTATCCACTATTTGTTTCTAGCGAATCCTCAAATGTTTTGGACATGTCGCTCGTAGGGACCTTGACCTTGACAGCCTTGAGAACCTTAAGGTGGTCGGTAAGGTCGATGGAAAAAAACCACGTGGTAGATCACCAACCCGTGATCAGATCTGGTAAAGACACTCACTGGATTACTAATAGCCGAAGCTTTTAGAACCACCGAGGACAGGAAGACATGGAAGAACATGGTGCAACGGGTGATCAATACCTCAGACTAAACGCGACTTTCAGCAATGAAGATAACGACTGAGAAGAAGAAGTGTGACTTAATTGAAACAATTGCGTCGTGTGTTCTGTAGCGACTAGAAGATCCTTACCCTTATTATTTTACTGCCATGCAGGACTGTGCCAACATTACTGTACCTACTCTGGTGAAGAGCAATATTTCCATGTAAATTGGTAAATTAGATAGATCATTAATTATTTCTGGGTTTTGAGTTAACGAGCGCAATCATAGGATTCTCAATGTCGTCTGACTATCATTTAAGACGATACGAGAAAAACGTGAGGCTGGTGGTATCCACCACCCTTGCTTTTAACTACTATAGAGTAATGATCGAATCTTCATTACTCTACAGTTCTCAAAAGCGAGGGTGATGGATACCACTGGCCTCACACTTAGCTCATACCGTCTTAAATAATAGTCCTCAATAATTTCCATCCAACTTGCTCTTGAAAATAAGCAATAGTAATTAAATTGATATAACTTTTGTGAAACTTGGAAAGTTAGCAACATTTTGATTGATTTCTTAAATTGCATTAATTTGTGTTTGATTGTGATAGATACAGCTGTTTCAGGATTGATTATGACAGTTGAAGGGCAATGTCTGTGTTTCGATTAATGTTACGGAGTTGGCTATACACAAACTTCGACATTTTAATTTCTCATGTTATTTAAATACTTGTATTGATATTCTACAAATACACACTAAATAACAAATATGTACCTACCTACAAGAAAAATATGATACAAAATAAATACTACAACCGGCTGCCTTATTGTTGAAATCAGTCTCTAACACACAAGTCACTCAGTAACGCGAACTCCTGATTTCTCTCAACTGACGTCTATGAAGGTAAGTTCCAAGTTTTGATATACCTACAAACATAAGTGAGCTTGTGATTAGATGTCTGAACTAAATTAATCTCTTTAGATCGATTTTCGATTTCAGTTTGAAATACCGACGATGGAGACCTCAATCAGAGATATATGTAACTTGGGCTTGACGTAACGTACCTAAACTGGATTGGCATCATCCTGGATTATGTTTAGAAAAGGATATAAATAAGATTAAACAATAGGTGGGAGAGAGAGGGAATAAGGATGACGTGTCAATTTATACAGAATAGTCGCAAACAAAACAAAACAAAAGGCCAACAATGTTTTTAATCTGTAAAGAGGATACTGATTTTGTTTTCTATAGATACGACTGTGAAACCAAAAGATAATAAATTTTAATCCGATCCATTCAGTCGTTTCAACCGGATTGAGCAACAAACATCTAAACTTTCTCGTTTATAATATTAGTAAGATTGGCCAAATTGTACAAGTCGGAGTCTCGTATCTTCAGTGCGCCTAAGTCTCTACAACCTCAAGCGAAGACTGATCACCGAGATTACCACCCGCCCCGGATTAGGCGCAATTTTAAATTGTTGATTACATCCCCCTACCCCCTACCCTTATCCAAGGGGGCGGACAGCGACGAAATGACAGCGCGTAAAATTTTTGTAAAATCTATCTTTTCGTTGGCGTGTACAGATAGCAAAAACATGCGTGTGTTGCGTTGTGGTTATATAAAACAACTAGAGCCTTGTTTTTTTTAGTTATATAGATTTACGCTGGACTGCCACTTCACCTGATGTTAAGTGACGATACGGAACACGATGAAGTGTGCATTTCCAGAAGAAACCGATTTATCTAATCTCGATTTGAAGATACTAAGATTGTTCCCATCAGGCAAAAACCCACTCTGGCAACGTATTCTAAAGTCTAGACACAAAAGTAGAGTCAAACAAACTAGATATAAAACCTCTTCGTTCGAAAGACTGGAACGAATAGCATAGTTTCACGCAGTTATTGGAACATGAACATGAAGAGTCCAAATTATAATCTAGTGCTGAACTGTGTTGGTCATCCAGGTTATATTTATGCCCTGTAGTTTATCTTGAAATATTACGCTTCGAACCGAAACACAGTGATTTTGCTTGGCGGTAGAATAACTGACAAAAGTTAGGGACTTTTCGAAGTGGACTCAGAAGAGGTTCCTAACACTACAAAAATCTAATTATTTGTCTTTTTATTTTCTTGCTATCGCTACTGGTGCTCATTCGTTCAGTTTATGTGATAATATTAAGGAAACAGCCGCTTGCAGAACGCGAGAAACACTTTTATTAGTTTACAATTTGAATCCGGGCAATTTGTTTGTTTCAAAATAAAATTACGGCATATTTTAACGTAGAGCCAAATCCTACTGTGTCCCGAAATATATTTCTACGTAAATGTTATAAAAATACTGTGAAATATATTTTGTAGTACTAGGACTCTTGGCAGAGTCCACCTGTGGAAGTAACCACACCTTTGCCAGTTATTCTACCGTCAAACAGTAATGCGCAAACATTACTGTGTTCCGGTGTGAAAGGCACTGTTTCCTGAGAAATTACAGGCCATAGAGATATATCATCTTAGATCTCGCAGTGCAGTGCTAGGTAATGATTTGGATTATTCATGTCCCAATAGCTGCGTGCCACTGTGCTGTTATGTGGCAGGCATGTTGCTTACCATCAGGCACATGTCCTGCTCGTCTCGACACACTTTAAAAAAATGGTTCAAACATTTCACTTACGTATTTGAAGTGGTATTCCGAGAGTTGATATCAAATTTTACATATGTTGTAGTTTAAGGTTTAAATAATAATAAAAAATGACCTATCTGATTTAATCCGGGTCGACAATGGCAGATGCATGCAAACATGTTCAGCAAAAAAATAAAAAAATGTACTTATTTAAGATAGTTTGAAATGTATTATTGGGTGTTAATGACTCCAAACTTCTCTCCAAGGGTTCTCAAAACGATTGATCATTTTGATTTGACTGTCCTAACGGAGGATCTACCGCCGAACGAAAATTTTCTCAGATTTGATATTTCTCTGTCTTTTCTTTCGTTTGAAATGATTGAGATGGCAATAGCACAGCTAAAGCCGATTTAGGCGGTAGAAGGCCCGGTGATCTAAATTGAAGGATTTATTTTACCTCGCTATTAACTAGCCAGGTCTTCATTTGCGTGTTGGGGTATTGGAGGACAATTCACACACAACACCATTTGACCCCAAACTAAGCAAAGCTTGTAATATGGCGGCCAGATAGCTGATATAATACTTATATAGTTGTAAATACATACTTATTATAAATAGAAACACCCAGACACAGTGCAAATATTTGAATTCATCACACAAACATTTGCACTTAGTGGGAATCGAACCCACGACCCTCGGCTTCGCAGGCAGAGTTACTACCCACTAAGCCACGAGGCCAGTCAACAGTATAACAGGAGAGATATGTGGCAAGTTCCCAGCTTGCTTCAAATACCTACCCAAAAATAGGTGCCAGCTCTCGCAACATAAATAAATAGTTCTCAGAGAATAAAAAGGCCCGATTTCTAAAAAAAACCCAAAGGTCTTTTTTCTATCGGAATGCTCGTAGCTCGAAAATCGAGACATCGTTTCATGGTTGATGTTCCGAAGACACGAACGAAGAGATTTGACTCTACTTTTGTGATAAGAACGTCTAGGCTGTGGAATACGTTGCCTGAGTGGGTTTTCCCCGATGGTTACAATTTTTGTGTCTTGAAATCGAGAGTGAATCGTTTTCTTCTAGGTAAACACGCTAAATCGTGGACCGCATCGTCGCTTAACATCAGGCGAGACGGCGGTCAAGTGTGAGCCTATAAAAAGTAAAAAAGTGACATTTTGAACGTTTAAAACGAAGGTAAAGTCGTTCCACTCACTATAAATTTGTAGTGGTAGGACTCTTGGCAGAGTCCGCCTGGGGAAGTACCACACCTTTGCCAGTTATTCTACCGCTAAGCAGTAATGTGCAAACATTACTGTGTTCCGGTTTGAAGGGCAATGTTTCCAGAGAAATTACAGGGCTTAGAGATATAAGATCTTAGATCTCTGGGTGACGAGCGCAGTGCAATGCTAGGTAATGATTTGGACTCTTCATGTTCCAATAGCTGCGTGTCACTGTGCTGTTATGTGTCAGGCATGTTGCTTACCATCAGGCACATGTCCTGATCGTTTCGTCACTCTTTATTTAAAAAAAAATAAAAAAATACGGTAAAGTTACTCTATTGTACATCAACTGTGTCGTTTGGGTGTTGAACCGGAAGCAATTAAATTTATTGCCAACTAAATGTTTCTATGGAGTGCAGTTTGCACATTCATTACAATCGACATTGGGGTACAATATCTCTACAGAGAGTCATAAATGTTTTGCACCTTGGCAAGGGATTTATAAGGAAAAAATAATCAATAGATCTTGACATTCATCCAGCTATCATATTTATACATAAATAAACATGTATAAACAGATAAAATGTGTTTAGACCATTAAGATATGCCTATGCTTACGCAGAATGTTTGGGCTGTGTTGAAAAGGATGCAAAATATCTACACATAATTATTGCAAAACGCTATTTTACTATGGGACAACAATTAAATTCCAAAAAAAACTTTTCTAACACTGGCGACTCTTGACGTAAGCTAGAAACTATTATTCGTAACATAGGTTGTTTAACAAAAAGAATCGACGTATTAAATAAAAAATTGTTTTCCTTCACCATTTTAACTGAGCAGAATAACCGGTTGCCTGAAAGAGATTGCTCTTAGCAATAAGGCCGCCACTTGTGGCACTAGTTAATAAGTGTTTATTTGTAATATTTAATTTGTTTGTGTCGCAATAAAGAGTTGCTATCTATCTTTCTATAGCGGTTCTTTATATAGCGGTCGGGCTTTAAGCGGAAAAAAAAATATTTTTGGTATTTTTATTTGAGAAGGTATACCCATTAATTTGGTTTTAATGGCGTCTGCTTGAACCGGTCTTTATTTTGAGATAAATCACGTTAAAATTAAAGTTCGTTCATTTAGAAAATCATTAAATTAAAAAATATTTTTTTTTTGCAATTTATGCTATCGAGTCCGGTTTTTGTTTTTCCTTATTTGTTATATCGTATATAATTAATTTAAAATATAAATTCACTATGTCTTCATTATAATTTAAGATATTATAGTTCTAGAACACTTGAGAATTCAAAAAAATCCGACACAAGTGTCAAAATTGTTAGTTTACATTTCATGCACATTAATTTAAACAAACGATACCGCCAGAAGCATCTCGAAATGCTCTTGATAACAATGGGCTTAAACAAGTACAAGTAACGCAGCACTCCATATGCCGAAGCGTAAACAAATGCACTTAGGGAATCTGACCCGTTTTCCCGCCAAAATTGTAAGCGTGCGTCGTAGAAAGTGACGCTAGCGGCTAATCTTCGTTCTGAAATAATCGTTTGAAAACCATCGCTACCCGTTTCCCCAGTCTTACAAAAATAGTAGCAACATACAAGACATTACGTCCATAAACGGTCGGGGTAAGATATACCGGCGGTCATTGCAGATGGGCCCTCCGAAACGCCGACCCTTGTTTAGTGTGCGCTAATCGGCCCCGGACCGAGTGTCTGGCGAGCAAACGGGACTATAACTGTTATCTTAGTTAAAGAGAATAATTAAGAGGTAATATGGAACGAGTCAATATATTTACCAAAAATATTGGACTGATTTAGAAATTGGACAGAATTTCAGTTTGAAAACTAACGTGGTTATTACAAATATCTCTATATATAAAAATGTTATGTTGGTTTGTGTGCGCTTCAAAAACTCAAAAAGTTCTGCACCGATCGAGCTGAAATTTTAGAATGAGATATAATCCGCATCAAGGATTGTTTTTATCTAATTTTTGCATCACAATGTGCCATAGCGAAGTGTGGCAGGGTACAGCTAGTTTAAATATAAAAATGAACATACCATTTTTGTGCACGCTTCAAAAACTCAAAAAGTTCTGCACCGATCGAGCTGAAATTTTAGAATGAGATATAATCCGCATCAAGGATTGTTTTTATCTAATTTTTGCATCACAATGTGCCATAGCGAAGTGTGGCAGGGTACAGCTAGTTTAAATATAAAATGAACATACCATTTTTGTGCACGCTTCAAAACTCAAAAGTTCTGCACCGATCGAGCTGAAATTTTACAATGATATATAATCCGCATCAAGGATTGTTTTTATCTAATTTTTGCATCACAATGTGCACGAAGCGTGGCACCCTGCCACGCTAGTTTTAAATAAATACACGGGTAACTCACTTTTGGTATAGTCAGTCCTAGGAGATATCTTTTTCAAGGAGAGTGCGCGCACTCGATTGCCGCTCGCTTAGCACTCATAAACGATGTAGCACCAGTACTAAACGAGTTGCGATCACGCGCGCGCACTCTGCTTGAAAAAGATCGCCAGACGCGATTGAAACTTGAGTCGGACTGGACTGACTATATCAAATTATCGCTACCCGTGTATTTATTTGAAAAATATTTCAGTTTTTAAGAGATATAAGTATCTCTGTTTGCTTTTACTGCTTACCGTATTTTTGGGTTAGAAAAAATGCGGTGGCATCTAACTGATCTGCCTTTATGCAAACATTTGGTACAAACTTTATGTTCTCACTACCAAGAATATTTGGCCTTCTCTTACATGTAGAGGGCCATGTCCAAAACACACCAAGTGAGGATTGATGGATGTGCATTCACATATCCTCAAAAGAAAAACACTCAAACGACTGAACGACTCGGGTTGAAATATGGAATACAGATTGAGTACAGTCTGGAATAACACAAGGCTACTTTTATCACGGGAAAATAACGAAACGAGAACTACTTGGATTAAAGCATGGGAAGGCTACTAATAAAAAAAATGTCATACAATAGATTGAATAGGGCTGGATATTTGGCTGACCTGGTAGCTTAGTTGTTAATAGGTCTGCCTGCGAAGCCGTGGGTCGTGGGTTTGATCCCCCCCCAGTGCAAATGTTTGTGTGATGAATTAAAATATTTGTAAATATTGAAATAAGTATGTAAGTATGTATTTTAACATATATCAGCTATCTGGCTTCCATAGTACAAGCTTTGGTTAGTATGGGGTCAGATGGTGTTGAGTATGAAATGTCCACCATTATTTATATTTATTTATTTATACATTTTTAAGGAATTAAAAACCATGAAGTATCTAATGAAAACTGTCTTAGCTTTGATGTCGCTTTCCTTTTCTTTGCGTTTGAATAGATAGAGACAGCAATAGCTAAAGCCGTTAGTTAGGCGGCAGAAGAACCGGGTTTCTTCAAAAATTAAAAATATACTATCAGATTTATTAATACAAGTCACATTTTCAATAATCGATCTCCCAAATAATCGTGGTGTTATAAATATCTCAAGCCCGTTGATTCTGCCAAATTTGCTCGATTCTGTAAACCCTATTCAGCCATCACGTCTCTCTAAGCCGATTATATGTAATTGATCGCCATTTGCCACTTTTCACACAATTGGCTTGAAATACGGTGTTCTCACTATTATGTGGTAGAAGTGAAATAGAGAACTGTGTCAAGGAAGGTAGGTACAGGGTTACGTGAATAGGTTAGTTCTTTTTCTTCTCATAATCCAAGACTCATGTAAAAAAAAAAAATCACACATACCGTCGTTGCGCCTGACAAGTTCTATATGTGATCAGAAGATAGTGGTCAATTATCATTGTAAAAAAATCATTTTTAACCCCCGACCAAAAAAGGGGTGTTATAAGTTTGACGTCGACGTCCGTTTGTCCTGTGTGTTTGTCTGTGGCACCGTAGAGCTCAAACGGATAAGCCGATTTCAATGCAGTTTTTTTATTTTAATGTTAATTATCGTACATATGTTCTTAGGTAGGTTTAAGCTGGCCGCCTCCACAAAATGGCGGACAAAATATTTCTTCACAACCTACCTCCATATGGGTATCAAATGAAAAGACTTGACTAGTAAAATACTAGGTATATGCACTATGACAATTTCAAATCCAAAATGGCCGCCATCACAAAATGGCGAATTACGTTTTTTTTTCATTACTACCTCAATATGGGTATCAAATGAAAGGGCTTGACTAGTAGAATACTATACAATATGACAAATTTCAAATCCAAGATGGCCGCTACCACAAAATGGGGAAATACATTTCTTTTTCACAACTCCTCAATATGAATATCAAATGAAAGGGCTTGACTAGTAGAATGTTGTACAAATTACAAATCCGAGGTAGTCGGGGGTTACACAAAATTTTTAATTTTGTTCTTGTTATTCGAAAATACAAAATTACTTTTATTGGTACTATAAAAATAAAAAGTTATTTACTTTAAATCGCTAAGGTTCCTAATCTTATAATAATTATAATACATTTGTGCGAATAATATTAGGTACACATCGTATTATCTACACATAAAATTGGTTACAAATGACAGTATCCGTATAAATTCCTTCCAGATTGACATTTGTGACGTGATGCGTGTGAGTGACAGCTCTTGATGACGTGCAATATGGCGGATATGCGCAGGATTCGTGCATTGTGTTATTTATTGGATTATTGACAAATCCGCCTGATGGATCTTATTATATCGGACAAAAATATTGGTGAATTTTTGCAATATCTTGTGTATTTATTTGGATTTTCGACACATGATTTGTCGCTCTGCGAATATAAAAGAAATACTTTATTGGTACGAAAACTAACGTGCACGAAAACATGTTTTATTAATTAGCTGGTGGTCCGCCCCGGCTTTGCCCGGGTTCATAGTATATATTGTATAGCCTATAGCATTTAGTGATCACATATCCAACGGCTCAATAATTTTTGAAACCGGTCCCGTAGTTACTGAGATCAGCGCGTTCAAATGGAAAACCTTTTCAGCTTTATAATAGGTAATTCAAGGATAACTCACGAGTCATTTGGTCGGTTTCAAAGAGCTACTCATACTAAATCTATGGTCGTTTCAAGCGAATTTGAGCTTCAGCCTGACCCGGGGGGTCTACCGCCTAACTCTAAAGCAGACGGAAAGCATGAGCTGTCTTCATAGCATTTGTCCTGTCATGCTTTCATTTCAGAGCGATCGCCTATCGATATCTTCTTTCAAAAATTGCTCGTGCATTGACAGATTAAAAATAAGTGAAGAAATGCGTTCACCTAATTACGTTTCAACACCACGTAATCGGTTTCGTGAGACTAGTCAATGCGAAAATATTTTATAAGTTTCATCAACAGTTAAAACGTCAAAAGGTATTTCAAATTACTTAAATTGCTATAACTTTGTTTTATTTACATTTATTATTCATTTATTTAGGTAATTATCAGAAGAGCATTATCAGCGTTACGATTAACCGAAGATAGGAAAAAACAAAAAACGGAACGCGATATTTGACAAATAATCGAAGTGTTCCCACCTTATATTTAAATTTCTGCCTAGGTTAAATTGTAATACTTTATGTAAACCTCAAATATCCATAATTGATAGGAAATCATCGTTATTTCTCAAATTTAATGATACCTTTTGTTTTAAATGAAGTCTTCTACACAAGAAATTGTTACAAGTTACCTATTAAGTTAATTGAAAAGTTAATTGTAATATTAAAAATATCCACGCAACCCTAGCATTTTTTAGATATATTGGCTGGCAGCATTGATAATTGACATTGTAAATATGTAAAATATTGTTTACATTTTAAATTTTTAAATAACCTCTATCTGAGTTAAACACTTACAATTTAATTTATGTAAAACAATGAAAACATAATATGAATATCGAATATATTATTTGTTAGTTAGTTTTTAGTCATGCAGTTAGATCACTAGTGATTCCCTACAAAAGGACTTCGGCGATGACAATAAAAAGTATTTGAATAGGTACTCTATTTTAAGATGTATGTAATGATAATAGGCAAATTTGATTAGTGTCTATCGTTGCTAATAATTATAAGCTTGTGTTCACATTTCGTGAGGTTCTGGATTCGAATCCCTTCCACCACTTTAGAGTATTTTTCTAAGAGCTGATGTAAAGTCTGTCATGTCATGTGAAGGCGCAGAGTCCCTGCAGGAGACGCGCTTAAATTGGGCTGCCCATGTTTTATAATTTTAGTATAGATATAATGTTTATCGAGACGGCGGCTCAGGCGGACTGGTGTGTTTTATAGAAGTGGTAGGAAGAGCAGCACGACATGTACCACTTGGTAAGCAACACACATGCCTATAACAGCACAGTGTCACAAACCTATTGGAAACCTATAGAGTCCTATTAGAGTCGAAATCATTAGCTACGCTGCGCACATAGAGAAATTAAATGTTGGTGGACATTTCACATACAACACCATCTGACCCCAAACTAAGCAAAGCTTGTACTATGGAAGCCAGATATAATACTTATATATTTTTAAATACATACTTATTATACATAGAAAACACCCAGGATCAGTACAAATATTTTTATTCATCACACAAACATTTACACTGGGTGGGATCAAACCCATGACCCACAGCTTTTGATTAGATGATTATCTCTAGGCCCTGTGATTTCTATGGACACTTTATCTTTCAAAGTGATACACAGTGAACTTATAAGTAATAAAGGATTCTGATTCTGTTTGCACATTACTGCATGGCTGTAGAAAACAGGCAATGGTGTTGATTTCCTCAGGAGACTTAGCGAAGTCCTACCAATATATATATACAAATATAATAAATGGCATCAATAAGTTACATGTTAAAATAAAAGTGCTTTGTTTCAGATATATCTATTGTTATGCATCATGGTTGCAGTGGCTGATATATCAAGCTTCTCTGAGACCATTTCAACTTACAAAACACATTCCTGAAGTGATGTCGCTGATTGATTAAAACGAAGCTTGAAGAGTGATTGTCGAAGAACCTATAGTTATTTACAAGAGTGTGATGTAAAAAGTATTGAAAATTAAATGTATCTGTTGCATCAACAATAAATATTGTGTTTTAATTAATTTTTTGGATCCTAAATGAGAATTTTAGTGTAGCACACCAATGTAATGATTTATTATCGATCCATGAATCTACACATATTGATTTTATGTGTAGATTCATGCAGCAGATGATTGAGCTGAGATAATGCATGATGGTAGCAACCATACAACTATTGAACAGGAAGAGTAAATAAATCACTGCCTAGTACTGTACTTCACTCAAAAGTGGTGTGCCCCAGGTGTCTCCAAAGAGTCCTAATAATACATAACTGACACCTTGAGATGTAATAATAACAAGGTTTTCTAAAGTCAAAGTACTTTATGTCCTTACAATGCATAAGTGTCCAATTTATACATCAATCTATTATTGGTGGTGGTGGACATTTCACACACAAACACCTAGCCCCAAACTAAGCAAAGCCTGTACTGTGGCAGCCAGATAGCTGATATAATAATACATACTTATTTTCTCACTTACATTCTCGCCCAGCCATAGTACAAACATGTGTATTCGTCACACAAATATTTGCACTGGGTGGGATCGAGCTCTCAACCCATGGGTTCGCTTGGTCTACAGCAGTGGCTTGGCACACTTACTATCAGTTAGGCCAGCCAGTCTAGCTATTCAAACTGAAGATCATGTGTGCTCTTTGGTCGTAGGATAACTTAGGCAAAGGTTTTCTATTTCCCCATCCAGATTAAGAAATAAGGAATCATAATACAAAAGAAATGTGCGTGTATTTATTCTCAATAATTTTTAACAGTTCTATGGGGTTGTTGACTTGGGGTTGGGTACTCTTCTGAGACGACTTATTGTTTTCTTATGTAAGCTATGGGAGCAGCCAGCAGTCAATATTTCTTGTAACTCCTAAAACAAAAACAAAGTTTAATTATATTGATATGAAATATTAACATTTCATTACATGACTAGCAGCATGTACCTACATTTCTATATTTTCATATGATCTGTTCAGACACCCCAAAGAGATTAAGCAACAAACACAAAAGAATCTTTCACATTTATGATATTAGTAAGAGGTAATATTAGGTGGCTGGTTCATAAATTACCTATGTAGGTTTATAATATGGAATCTAATACTTGCTAATTATTATTTTGAAGCACATTCTGCATGTTTAATTTTGTATAAGTACATGTCTTTTATAATTGAGTTTTATATTCAATACCTACCATCAAAATATGATTAATGTACTGTACTGAGACTGATAACAAGGCTCTCACAATAATATTGATCTCAAGCAGTTCAGAATGTTTAAAATAATAATTCATAGTAGTAACTTAGCCAGTTTCTGAGACAATTTGTGAACGTAAGTACCTATTAAATCGCAAATGATAATAAATAAAGCTAAGTATTAATATCAAAACAAAAAAGGTAGGTATCATTATAAGTTCGTGCTTACCTTTATCTCAAGTTTGATGTCCCGTTTTTCGGGAAAGATGCAAGAGGGAATTATGCCCTTCCAAAGTGTAAAATTCTGTGATTTACTTATTTTAGTAAAATCACCGTTTCTATGACGAATCTTGGGAAGTTATCAGTGTTCCCGCAATTGTATATATTCACCACACAATTATCTATCTTGACAAGCCAGTTTAATTACGAAAATACTAGAAAATTACACTACAGCAATTGCAAAGCAGCATCGAATTTGGCCATGTCTTCATGACATTACTTGAAAGCAGAAAATGCTTTGCTTGAAAGCAGATAAAAATTAGGCGGTCGCTATTTCAGTGCAAATGTATGAGTTTCGTTCATTCATCTGCTTTCGGCTTTACGGAAAGCAGATGTTGTTTTCGGCTTTCATCGGCGGTACCAAATTGACAGATGACGTCACAAATCAAAGCATAGCCGAAAGCAGTAGCGTTAGGCGGTAGACCCCCCGGTGGAGAATTCAACGAAAGTTAAAGAGTTGTTACGATTACAATGTTGCGAGTTGCACTGTTTTTTCCATGTGAAAGAAACGGCCTCCAAAGGGTCTACCGCTGAACGAGAAATGTCTTAACTTTGTTATTTTTCTCTCTTTTCTTTTCAGTTGCAATGATAGAGACAGCAATAGCCGATTTAGTTAGGCGGTAGAGGGCGGGTCAATCCAGACGCAGGTGCCGAACTGCACTCGTACGATTAAAACTGGACCTGCAAAACCGTAAGTAAAGCTGGACCTCAAAAGCTGGAAGGAAGGAACAGAGGCTTTTTTGTCCAGCAGTGGCACAATTTAAACTTTTAAATAAATAATCTCATAGACTGCCCAAAGACAAAACTAATGAAGTTTCCTTAATAAAATTATTAAAAAAAACAACAACATTAGGGAATAGGGAAACGCACCTATGATTATTTTATTATACACTGTAAGTAATTAGTACTAGTTATTTTGTTCGTTCAGTTTTGTAGAAAAAAAATCATAAGACGCGAGTGTTCGCGCGAATGGATCGCACTGATCGTTGCGATATACATACTATTATGTTTATGAGGTACCTATAGTGTCAATGATCGATATCTCTATGCATCGATGAGCGCGAGTTATATGTAGCTTAACTTCTGCACATTTGTTATTTTGTGTTTTTATGGCTATGCCAGTCTTTTGAGTAGTGCTCAAGGCCGTCCCGCCAACAGTTCTTTTGGCTGCTCTGTCGATCTTCCGTTGAATGTAGATGTACAAACATTACTGTTTAATTTATAATATCAAAATAAATAATCATGCGCGACATTTTCGCAACGCGAAAAAGCGCATAAATAAAGATTATAAAAAAAAACACACTTTTGATTATACAAAATGACTCCTTATATGAGTAGTAGTCCGCATCATAGATTTAGAATTTTATATTGCTACGCACGTCTTTGGTCCGCATAGTGAAGCGAAGAAGAACTATGACAGCTATTTTTGTCGTTATGATAGCTCACATTGGGATAGTTTGAAGAGCAATGCGTTCAGCAAATTACTTTGTATTAGGGAATGATTTGGACTCTTCATGTTCAAATAGCTGCGCAACACTGCTGTTGTGAGCAGGCGTATTGCTTACCATCAGACACATGTCCTACCCGTCGCTTTAATCTGAATTATAAAAAACCCTATTTCTATTAAAAATAATAAAACAAAGTATTAAGATCCCATATAATATCTCCATCTTGAGGCTCAGTCGTAGTAAATAAAACAAAACGCTACGTTCAAGAATATCAAACGCTAATATATTATCGCGTGCTGATCTGCTTATCAGCGTAAGTTATGTGCAGCTTATGCCAATAAAAACTTATTAAATAAATATATTTGTTTACTTGAGCGAGTCGCTGTGGCGTGCAAGTCGGTTGGATGGGCTTACATGGTGCGAAACGTAAGATGGACAATTTTATGTTTTTTGTTACAGTTACGAGTTAGAGCTGGACTCCATAGATACTGGACTGAAATATATGGTTTACTCAAAGGCCTATACCCAACAACCGAATTATAGATTGTAAATGATGATGATGGTGGATTTTTTGAAAATTTTATTAGACCTATTGGAGCCGGAGCCAACAGCTGCTGTTCACAAACATATTAAATACTTTTTTTTTGTAAAGGTATCTAAAACGTTTTCGAATATATCTAAACATGTCACTATTATACACATAACATTTCGAATATTTCTAACGGTGCAGCCGTTAAGGTAAAGTTTAATTACAAATACACGCACGAAAGATTTATATAGGCACTTACGGAAAATAAGCAGACCACAAATCAAATCAAATCAAAATCATTTTATTCTGTCAACACATACAGTGCAATTAGAAACGTCATTTTCTGCAATTCTTACAATTTATCCTGTAAACAGGTCACTTTACAATAATTATAATCATAATTACACAGATTACATAATTATGTGTATTATAAATATGTGTATTATATATATCTTAGCTTTATCGCAAGGTTCGAGAGCGTCGAGAATTAAGTAGTACTGTACCACCTGTATTTCGTCTGAATGTAACAACTAACAACCTATAACGATCCAGAGTAATGTACCTTAACTTGTGAAAAGTTACTTCAAAACTTACAAGTCGGTTCTCTTTCTTTAAACATTAATAGTGCAGGGATTATTTCTGTAAATGTTTCATTTAGCGGTTTATTGGGCTTAATATTTAATAGTGTTTGTCTTATAATTCAAAGCTCTTTCTTAATTTTGTTTCTCAGTTAAGATTTACTAAATTAATCTAAAAACATACGCTCATTATAATGAGTAGGGTAAGTATCACTCTAACTAAGCATCAATGTAACTAAGGTAAACAAGTAACCAACTATCAATAAGAGTTAATCTTTTATAATCGCTGTATTTTTTTGGTATGCATAATAATGTACGTCTGTCTGTCTGTATATTGAAGCATGTCTTTAGTCAAATAAGCCAAAGGAATAGTCAGTAAGCTTAGGTAAGTTAGCGCCCTGTTTCATCAAGCTAGTCAAAAGTTCAGTAAACAATAGAGACCAAAAACCACTATACAGTTAGCCTTTAAAAAAATCTTGGTCTCTAAAAAAGAAGTTATACCAAGCGCCATGTGAACCACTCTCGAAGATTAAAAGCCTGCAGTAATACCCGGCACGGGGCAAGCTTCTCTTCGACTTAATTCTGCCTTTATATCGAAGCTTATATTTATATCATGCTAATAATATAATTGAGGAGCTATATTTAGTTTATAAACGTAAATTATATATACTGCTGATTCTCTATCTTCAGTGAAGAGGAAAATAATTAGCTAAAGTTGAACAAATGTGCGCAAAATTTAATACTCCTTAGTCTGCGCAATTTTCGTAAAAAGCGTTTTCGTCCCGTGTGAATCTATGCTCTTAGATTATGTTTTATATTTTGCACTTAAATATGCAATATACTAGCGGTCCACCCCG
This sequence comes from Ectropis grisescens, assembly GCA_017562165.1. Classification (NCBI taxonomy): domain Eukaryota; kingdom Metazoa; phylum Arthropoda; class Insecta; order Lepidoptera; family Geometridae; genus Ectropis; species Ectropis grisescens. The sequence goes on from CM029773.1 coordinate 19,129,234, forward strand.
GTTTTGCTCATGGTACATATATTTAGCTTATAGCACTCAGGGATCAAGTTCAAATCTAACGGTGAAAAATGAAAAAAAAATCGGTCGATTAGTTTCTTAGATTAGCGCGTTAAAACAAAAACACTTCATTTTTTTTAAATTATAATTAACTAGATGCCCGCCCCGGCTTCGCCCGTGGTATATTATATAGCACTCATCGGGATCCCGTACATATACAACGGTGAAAGAATGACTGAAATCGGGGGGTCTACCGCCTAACTCTAAAGCAGACGGAAAGCATGAGCTGTCTTCATAGCATTTGTCCTGTCATGCTTTCATTTCAGAGCGATCGCCTATCGATATCTTCTTTCAAAAATTGCTCGTGCATTGACAGATTAAAAATAAGTGAAGAAATGCGTTCACCTAATTACGTTTCAACACCACGTAATCGGTTTCGTGAGACTAGTCAATGCGAAAATATTTTATAAGTTTCATCAACAGTTAAAACGTCAAAAGGTATTTCAAATTACTTAAATTGCTATAACTCTGTTTTATTTACATTTATTATTCATTTATTTAGGTAATTATCAGAAGAGCATTATCAGCGTTACGATTAACCGAAGACAGGAAAAACCAAAAAACGGAACGCGATATTTGACAAATAATCGAAGTGTTCCAACCTTATATTTAAATTTCTGCCTAGGTTAAATTGTAATACTTTATGTAAACCTCAAATATCCGTAATTGATAGGAAATCATCGTTATTTCTCAAATTTAATGAAACCTTTTGTTTTAAATGAAGTCTTTTACACAAGAAAGTGTTACAAGTTACCTATTAAGTTAATTGAAAAGTTAATTGTAATATTAAAAATATCCACGCAACCCTAGCATTTTTTAGATATATTGGCTGGCAGCATTGATAATTGATATTGTAAATATGTAAAATATTGTTTACATTTTAAAATTTAAATAACCTCTATCTGAGTTAAACATTTACAATTAAATTTATGTAAAACAATGAAAACATAATATGAATATCGAATATATTATTTGTTAGTTCACTAGTGATTCCCTACAAAAGGACTTCGGCGATGACAATAAAAAGTATTTGAATAGGTACTCTATTTTAAGATGTATGTAATGATAATAGGCAAATTTGAATAGTGTCTATCGTTGCTAATAATTATAAGCTTGTTTTCACATTTCGTGAGGTTGTGGATTCGAACCGCTTCCACCACTTTAGAGTATTTTTCTAAGAGCTGATGTAAACTCTGTCATGTCATGTGAAGGCGCAGAGTCCCTGCAGGAGACGCGCATAAATTGGGCTGCCCATGTTTTATAATTTTAGTAAGTATAGATATAATGTTTATCGAGACGGCGGCTCAGGCGGACTGGTGTGTTTTATAGAAGTGGTGGGAAGAGCAGCAGGACATGTACCACTTGGTAAGCAACACACATGCCTAAAACAGCACAGTGTCACAAACCTATTGGAAACCTATAGAGTCCTATTAGAGTCGAAATCATTAGCTACGCTGCGCACATAGAGAAATTAAATGTTGGTGGACATTTCACATACAACACCATCTGACCCCAAACTAAGCAAAGCTTGTACTATGGAAGCCAGATAGCTGATATAATAGTTATATATTTTAAATACATACTTATTATACATAGAAAACACCCAGGATCAGTACAAATATTTTTATTCATCACACAAACATTTACACTGGTGGGGATCAAACCCACGACCCACAGCTTATGATTAGATGATTATCTCTAGGCCCTGTGATTTCTATGGACACTATATCTTTCAAAGTGATACTCAGTGAACTTATAAGTAATAAAGGATTCTGATACTGTTTGCACATTACTGCATGGCTGTAGTAAAACAGGCAATGGTGTTGATTTCCTCAGGAGACTTAGCGAAGTCCTACCAATATATATATACAAATATAATAAATGGCATCAATAAGTTACATGTTAAAATAAAAGTGCTTTGTTTCAGATATATCTATTGTTATGCATCATGGTTGCAGTGGCTGATATATCAAGCGTCTCTGAGACCATTTCAACTTACAAAACGCATTCCTGAAGTGATGTCGCTGATTGATTAAAACGAAGCTTGAAGAGTGATTGTCGAAGAACCTTTAGTTATTTACTAGAGTGTGATGTAAAAAGTATTGAAAATTAAATGTATCTGTTGCATCAACAATAAATATTGTGTTTTAATTAATTTTTTGGATCCTAAATGAGAATTTTAGTGTAGCACACCAATGTAATGATTTATTAATGATCCATGAATCTACACATATTGATTTTTATGTGTAGATTCATGCAGCAGATGATTGAGCTGAGATAATGCATGATGGTAGCAACCATACAACTATTGAACAGGTAGAGTAAATAAATCACTGCCTAGTACTGTACTTCACTCAAAAGTGGTGTGCCCCAGGTGTCTCCAAAGAGTCCTAATAATACATAACTGACACCTTGAGATGTAACAATAACAAGGTTTTCTAAAGTCAAAGTACTTTGTCCTTACAATGCATAAGTGTCCAATTTATACATCAATCTATTATTGGTGGTGGTGGACATTTCACACACAACACCTAGCCCCAAACTAAGCAAAGCCTGTACTGTGGCAGCCAGATAGCTGATATAATAATACATACTTATTTTCTCACATAGAAAACGCCCAGCCATAGTACAAACATTTGTATTCGTCACACAAATATTTGCACTGGGTGGGATCGAGCTCTCAACCCATGGGTTCGCTTGGTCTCACGGTAGTGGCTTGGCACACTTACTATCAGTTAGGCCAGCCAGACTAGCTATTCAAACTGAAGATCATGTGTGTTCTTTGGTCGTAGGATAACTTAGGCAAAGGTTTTCTATTTCCCCATCCAGATTAAGAAATAAGGAATCATAACACAAAAGAAATGTGCGTGTATTTATTCTCAATAATTTTTAACAGTTCTATAGGGTTGTTGACTTGGGGTTGGGTACTCTTCTGAGACGACTTATTGTTTTCTTGTAAGCTATGGGAGCCAGCAGTCAATATTTCTTGTAACTCCTAAAACAAAAACAAAGTTTAATTATATTGATATGAAATATTAACATTTCATTACATGACTAGCAGCATGTACCTACATTTCTATATTTTCATATGATCTGTTCAGACACCCCAAAGAGATTAAGCAACAAACACAAAACAATCTTTCACATTTATGATATTAGTAAGAGGTAATATCAGGTGGCTGGTTCATAAATTACCTATGTAGGTTTATAATATGGAATCTAATACTTGCTAATTATTATTTTGAAGCACATTCTGCATGTTTAATTTTGTATAAGTACATGTCTTTTATAATTGGAGTTTTATATTCAATACCTACCATCAAAATATGATTAATGTACTGTACTGAGACTGATAACAAGCCTCTTACAATAATATTGATCTCAAGCAGTTCAGAATGTTTAAAATAATAATTCATAGTAGTAACTTAGCCAGTTTCTGAGACAATTTGTGAACGTAAGTACCTATTAAATCGCAAATGATAATAAATAAAGCTAGGTATTATTATCAAAACAAAAAAGGTAGGTATCATTATAAGTTCCTGCTTACCTGTATCTGAAGTTTGATGTCCCGTGTTTCGGGAAAGATGCAAGAGGGAATTATGCCCTTCCAAAGTGTAAAATTCTGTGATTTACTTATTTTAGTAAAATCACCGTTTCTATGACGGATCTTGAAAGTTATCAGTGTTCCCGCAATTGTATATATTCACCACACAATTATCTATCTTAACAAGCCATTTTAATTACGAAAATACTAGAAAATTACACTACAGCAATCGCAAAGCAGCATCGAATTTGGCCATGTCTTCATGACATTACTTGAAAGCAGAAAATGCTTTGCTTGAAAGCAGATAAAAATTAGGCGATCGCTATTTCAGTGCAAATGTATGAGTTTCGTTCATTCATCTGCTTTCGGCTTTACGGAAAGCAGATGTTGTTTTCGGCTTTCATCGGCGGTACCAAATTGACAGATGACGTCACAAATCAAAGCATAGCCGAAAGCAGTAGCGTTAGGCGGTAGACCCCCGGTTCACTCATTCCTGAGAATATCGATTTCAAACAAAAAACCTCTTCAGCAACCTACTGCGCCACCTGTCGGAAATTGGTCGTACAAACTCAGATTTAGAAAAAAAAAATTAGCAAAGGCTTAAATTCGAGGCACAGTTTACTGAAATTCAATGACGCAATCTTTGACACATGCTGTCATGTGTCATGTCAAAGCACGAAACGTACGAAAACTCTCAAAAGGGGAATATTTTTTCCCGATTTTGTTACATTCTTGTTTCATGCTCCGCTTCAATTAATAGTAGAGTTATTTTCTATAGCCTAAAGCCTTCCTCGATAAATGGACTATCCAATAGAAAAAGAATCTTTCAATTCGGACCAGTACTTCCCGAGATCCTAGCGTTCAAGCAAACAAACAAACAAACAAACAAACAAACTCTTCAGCTTTATAATATTAGTATAGATATATACCTCTCACGATTTGAACTTATATCAAGTTTCGTGTTATAACATAACACGAAACTTGATCACGATCTAAATTATTATTTGTTTTGAATTGTATAATACTTTAAATTTATTATTATTAATCACGTTGCCCCTATACAGCAAATTAATGAACTGTGCTTTAACAATTGTGTAAAGTGACGAGACATATTATGATCTATGTTAAGTTTTGGTTGTAAATATTTTTCAGCTAAGTTTAGTGTATACATACACTTAATGTGTCAAAAATGATTATCTTATCTTATCTTACCTCTATTTATTTCTTTTTATTTACTTATTTGAAATCAATTAGCACCGTTACAGCCTACGACTTATACTAATAAGACTTCAATTAAAGTTAAACAAAGAACATTGTGGATAATTTATATTATGTCAAAATAATAATAGTAATCTATCTATCTATATCATTATTATGATACAAAATCAGTCGATATACGTCTAAGATAGATCAGTAATAGACAGCAGTCGTAACCTTGTAATCTAACACGAAGGTTCTAAGTTAACGGATATTAATGTTGCGGAGAGGATACGTGCACTGAAAAATGTAACTAAAACAAAATTTGTCACTTGTCTGTTATCTTAGGACGGCTGTCATTATGACAAGAAACTGTCACAGGCCTGTTAACTGTCATCGAGAGATTGTTGGTCTTCCGTTCGAACCTGGTGTCGAGATTGGGGTGTTACTATACTATTAATGGTGGCACTAATGAGGTATTCTTAAAAAAAAAAAAACTAATAGGTGGCGTCGAATGAGGCGTTTTCCAGAAGCCAAAACACTTGTCAAAGATAGTTCTAAATATTGCCAAGTGTGGCACCTCTATGGGTTTTTGTGAAATTTATCTAACGAAATAAAACAGTGGCGCCACCTACGGCGAAATTGGGAACTGTCTTTGACAGATATTTTTGCCTTTTGAAAACGCCCCATTAATTATTTGTCGATGATATAATTAACAATTAATAAAATCATTTTATACAGGTTGACTTTTAAAGATACCCTTTCTTTTTACAATACTAGCAGTGTACCGTGGTTTTATCCGGATAGTTCTCGTTACTATTATTTTTCCTTTGATGAAAAGTAGCATTTGTAAGCAATTTCAGACTGTAATCTTACTGTGTTCCAAATTTTAACCCGATCATTCGAACGATCCGATGTGATTGAGCAGGAAACGTCAAAACTTTAATATTAATAATATTACTAGGATATTATGATTTATTTTAAAACCAATATGAGCCCGCGAATATGATTGCGCGTAGAATTTATTGGCTATTCACTGACTCCAGCCACTTTAAGTTCAGTCCAACAATAAAAAAGTAGCTGCTTAATTTAACATGATAATAATAATTACCATTGTAATAACAAAACTTTCATTGAAACATTTAAAAATGAGAAAATTGATCTTAAAACTATAGTTTTAAAGTCCATTTTAGATTACTTTCTACGTAGCGATATCGGAGCTATTAATCCATCTTAAAGTTCCATAACTAATGAGTCAGCCGACGTCAATAAACCGCCGGACGAAGCCTCCGCTTCATAATAATAAAGGCAGGCAGAGTCGGGTACACTCTTTTATTTATAAGCTTTAGGGTTCTGTGAATATTTAAATAAAATTTATCAGATAAAATTCGTATGTTTAGTGGAAGAAGTCAATTTTGCAAAAAAAAATTCGATAGCTATTTTTCTAGGCGACGAGCTCTTCTGAAAATTTACTCCAGAATTCGTGAAGTTAGTAATTCGTTGGTGAAAAAAATAATTAAAAATGACATACCAAGTGGGATATCAGTAAGAAAAAAAGAGGGTTCAGTACAGTACAGTCATTTCGACATTGAAAATTGGAACTTAGAGAATATTGTGATCCAATGAATGAACTTTGTTCTAAAGATTTAATGTTACGGAACCTCTAACACTTTCCATTTTTTTTTTCTAACATGATTTTTTCATGATCAATAATCAGCAGAATCTTGGGCTTGGTTGATGTAAGAACACGATATGTATGTTTGTATTGATCACTCCACTGAGTTTCTCAAAAAATAAATTCGTGTTAAACTGTAGGCATAGAATAGATAACTGTAGGTATAGAACCCGGTCAGAATATCTGTGCACCTTGCTGGAATGTGGCGCCTCTGTCGCTTCCCCTGTCAACTCTCCGCGCACTCCCCGATGCGACAGTAGGGTGAGCGTCTTCGCCGCCGCCGCCGATATGACGTCACGATATCAAGTGCACAGATATTGTGACCGCGTTGTACTTGTTCACAGTTTCCACTCTAAAACTTACATATCCTCATAGCAATCGACCGAATGGTTATCCGTTCTAGATCAGTTGTGACCAATTATGATAACTAACGGTTAGTACCTGGGGGAACTTGAAAAAGGAACGCGGCTGGTTGGATTCGAACCCGGACCTACTATATTTCAACCACCCATCTTCCCGACTGAGCTAATATACAGTCGCGCGCCGTCGCGAAATTTACCATCGGATTCTAATCTTTATGTAACGGTTTTTCGTTGTCTAAAGACGCGCATAAAACGCCGTTTTTTTAAATAAAACCTGGCTAGATCGATTTATCGTCCCCGAAACCCCCGGTATACATAATTTCATGAAAATCGTTCGACCTGTTTCCGAGATTCAGATTATATATATATATATATATATATATATATATATATATATATATTCAGATTATATATATATATATATATATATATATATATATATATATATATATATATATATATATATATATATATATATATATATATATATATATACTTACAAGAATTGCTCGTTTAAAGATATAAGATAGTGTAAGCAGTACACTTTATGGTCCCACAGCTAAAAAAAAGAAGAGAAGAAAAATGAAACAGAAGACAGTAAAAGATCTACTAACCTGGTCAGGTACGGGTTAGCAGAGGACACTCGTCCTGGAAAGATGTGCTTTTTGTAATATGAAAATTTCACGATGTTTTATTTACTGTTCAAACTAGTGTTGACAAACGCTTGACTTGGGTAAATACTTACAAAAGTGCAGATGAAATGCGAACCTAAGTCCTACTACCTAGGACTACTATCGTAATTCGGTCACTACGGCTTTTCAAATGGCTACAGAACCCTGAATTTTTATAGTACTCTCTCTTGCCTCTTAATACCGGTAGCTGGCATTGGTCGTTTATCAGGCGAGTTATCGCCTCGCCTTTGTATCGAGCCCGCGCTAGCTACCTGTGGCCTGTTAGTTGCAACTGACCCGTCAGCTATGCTCGTGATAATACACTAGAGAATTTTTTGAACGGTCAATAGGAAATGATTAAAAATTTCTTACATTCATATTTCTTCCTGGACGCGGTTTTTAGCCCAACTTTAGATCTAAGATAGATAGGATCTAAGAGTACTCGTACCTAACTGTAATTTTTAAAGCCACGAAAAATTAGAAAAATATAAGCTATATATTTTGATTGGTGGCTTTACCGCTTAAAGAAATCTCATCAAAGCAATTAAACACGGACTGCGAAGCTCGGGAACCTACAAGCAGTGCACCCTGGGCATCATACAATAACATGTCTAGGTGGCTATGTGATGGCTAATCTTGGCCGGGAAGGATACTTCTATTAGCGATGCTTGCTCCTCGAGCAGTGCGTTTAGAAGTTGAGGAAACAGACTGAAAGACTTTGGAAGGCTACTCGGCTGATAGCTTTCTTATTGGCCAATTAAACTTTGAGGTCTTCCAGATAAGTATTCTCTATCTCTACGAATACTCTGATTGGCTGAGCGCTCGCTCGTTTTGCCTGAAGTATGGCGGATTCTTCAAGATATTTTATTTTCTCTCCCAACTATATGTACATTATTAGTTTAGTCTAAACTCCATAAAGAGTCAATATCTGTCGATGGTGCAGATTCTATGAAAGAAATCGCAGTACTTAAAAGCTCACACTGCGTTATGAATGAATCGACAACAATACAAAACGTGCACAATATACTACGGAACCGCTTTGTGACACCGGATACGGATCTCTATTGTCACACCTTTGCAAAGTCAACTTTAATTCCAAATCATTTTGAAAAAAACATTACCAAAACTTTTGAACACTGTGAAATATAGTTATTGCAATTCTTTATAGGTGAGCCACTATAGCATTTAAAAAAGAGATCTGTCCATCTTTCTTTGAACGTATTGGAATCATTATATTGCCAACTTTACCTAATACGTTGGCTGGTCTCTCGTATTGGCATATTTTATTATGAAATGGTACTATCTCATATGTATATTGTTGTTTTTCTGTAACGTGTTGTCGTATTAGTTGGTATGGCACTTTTACGCCATCGACGTGAAATTGATATTCATTCTATTCTTGTTCATCATTTGTGACGTTAATAGGATCAAACTGGATTATACCGTATTCAGGGATTTATCAAAAATCGATTATAAAGAATAAAGAATCTGGTTTGATAAAATTGCAACAATGCGTTTTTAGATTAAATAAAGAAATCCATGACTGAATTCAACAAAATCTGATTTAGGTACTATCTTATATGTAGGTAATAACTTGTTATCATATCCTATCATATTAGAGTCGGTTTGACGTCGGCAATGTTGAAAATATCTTTACCAATTTGGCTTTACTGAAAATTTTTAGTAAATGTTAGATTTTTTTTTTTTTTTTTTTTTAAATACAGACTGACGAGACGACCAGGACATGTGCCTGATGGTAAGCAACATGCCTGACACATAACAGCACAGTGACACGCAGCTATTGGAACATGAAGAGTCCAAATCATTACCTAGCACTGCACTGCGCTCGTCACCCAGAGATCTAAGATCTTATATCTCTAAGCCCTGTAATTTCTCTGGAAACATTGCCCTTCAAACCGGAACACAGTAATGTTTGCACATTACTGCTTGGCGGTAGAATAACTGGCAAAGGTGTGGTACTTCCCCAGGCGGACTCTGCCAAGAGTCCTACCACTACAAAGTTTAAAACGGTTAGACTCTACGACTTTCCAATAAAAATTCCGTGTTTAATTATTTTGTTAATTAACGGTGAAATGGGTTGATTTTAGTATATGTTTGTATTATGTCAGTTTTCTTGACAAAATTAGAAAATAGTTTTTGAATGGAATATTTTATGTAGATACTCCTAGATGAATTAAAGTAATTGGTCCACTAATAGAAAAGGATGCACAGAAACACACTCTCTCACACACAGAAATAACTGTAAGTTTAATGTGCAACAACAAGAAAGAAGCAACAAGAAACAGAAATAATTTGATCTTTGGTAGGCTTACGCTATACCTACTGTGATCTTGCTTGATGAAAATTATTGAATTCTACAATGAAGCTCAGCTACTAAGAATCAGCCTTTCATAGCTTTGCTGATCGTGCCACAAAATAAATATTAATACGTAATCCGTTTGTTTTAACCATTTACCAAATAAATATTAATCGTGACAAATCATCAAAAAAATAAACGGTCACAAATTTCACATAAAATTGACTCTAACAAAAACTCACAATCTGCTCACGCGACATTTAAACTTTTTGAACTAGTCCCCCGAATAGAATGGACTCAAATCAATGAGTCAAATCCATTCATTTATTTCATTTGTCCCTTCAGGTAGGGATAAAAGCAAAATCGGTAATGTACACCTTTACAATGCGTGTTTCCGCTTCAATTATTCGATCGGATCTACGGTGTTGTCTATTCGATTTTTTGTTCGTATTTGGTCAAGATGCACATTTTCAGCACGCGTGGAAGTCAAATGTTTTTTTTGCTTTAGTAACATTTTTAAGTACTAGATCAACACAAAAACACTAATGACACTACACTAAGAATATCATATCAATACTAGAATAGAACAAGTTAGGCATGGTCTGGAGAACGACAATTGCCAATCCAAAGCCTCTTCTGATTCGAATCCCACGCGCACCACAGTCTTTTCGAAGTCAGGTGCATAATCCCGCTAATTTAAAAACAGTAAATGAAATACATCGTAGAGAAACCTGCACTTAACCTTATTGTTGTGTCTAAAACCGCAAAACGTCTGCCAACCCGCAACTTAGCCAGCGTGGTGGGGTAACTCACACATGCCATGAGTCAAACCGTGTACGGTAACCTACCGTACTCTATAAAATCGGCCCCCCAGCTTGCTAACCTTCAGACATCGCCTTCAGCGCTGGCTTGTCGAGCACTCGTTCTATGACGTGAAAGAATTTCTTGAGTTACGTGTAACTTATTTATTTTGTTTTATATTTGTAATGTGAATTATATTAATTTGTCATTATTTAGGAAGTTCATAAGCTTTATTAATGTAGTAATGTTGTTTATGAAATGTTTATGTAATAATTAATAATCTACTTAACGTGTAAATCGGTTTTACTAATAAATATGAATATGACCTAAACCTCCCTAGTTGGTTAGAGGGAGACCTGTCCCCCCAACAGTGGCAGCTCTATGGATTAATAGGGATATCTCGGGATAGGGCACTTACAATCACTAGCAGTGCCCCGAGGTTAAACTAGCGTAGTTCAAATTTCTGTTATTTTCAACTGTATGGATTGATAGGAATATCTAGAGATAGGGTACTTACCATCACTAGCAGTGCCCCGAAGTCATACTAGCGTAGTTCTAATTTCTGTTATTTTCTAGGGTTACAAAGTAACGTATATGTGATTGGGCTATTCTCTGTTCTAAATCTTTAGCCGACCTGTTTAGCCGTTTTAACGTGATGGAGCAAACCCATCCAAATATTCGCATTTATTATATACTCGTAACTATGATTATATCAGAAATCTGGGTCCAATAATATCTAGCTCATCCGTACTGTCAAAGAACGGAATTTCTGGATAGCTTATTCCCATCAAGTGTTGCAATGTACAGTGGTTTAAATGGTAATAAAAAATATAAATATGTATTTATGCCAACATTTAAAACATCTATACCAAAATTTCTATTCTGATAATACTATAATTTCTAATCTGTTACTTAATGCTAATTTTATTTATTTGTTTATATGTTTTTGTAGTGATAGCACTCTTGGCAGAGTCGGCCCGGGGAAGTACCACACCTTTGCCAGTTATTCTACCGCTAAGCAGAATTGTGCAAATATTACTGTGTTCCGGTTTGAAGGGCAATGTTTCCAGAGAAATTACAGGGCTTAAAGACATAACATTTTAGATCTCGGGTTGACGAGTGCAGTGCTAGGTAATGATTTGGACTCTACATGTTCCAACAGCTGCGTGTCACTGTGCTGTTGTGTGGCAGGCATGTTCCTTACAATCAGGTACATGATCTGCTCGTCTCGTCACTCTTTATTAAAAAAAAGTGTATTGCCATTATTTTTTGACCACAACTTTTTACACAGCACTAAGCACAGCTTGTATTATGGAAGCCAGATAACTAATAATAATGTATCTACAGCTACTCATTAGGTAATTTAAATACAAGGTTATGATCCGCAGAAACTTTAATGAGTGTTAAATTTTCGTCTAAAAACAAAACTGTCTGTATAAAAAAAAGAAAACCAAAGTTAGACTACCAGTATGATTCGTAATAATTCTAAAAACTTTCCTAAAAGGAAGATCTTTATCCTAAATCACATTATTTTTCTTTTCAAAAAAGTCAATTAACCTTAGTTGACAGCCGCGCATTAGTGTATCTCGTCAACAGAGTATCATTATACCAGCTATTTGGGGTAGACAGGGGCAAAAAAAGTCTAAAATTGGACAAAAACTCCACTCCGGCAGACAGCTTGGCACCGCTCAAAGCGCATGCGACGTTTACGTCACATGTAGGGAACTGTGCTAAGCGAATTTGAATCTTACACCTCGGATCTAGATGTGAACGTAAGTTAATGTAATATAATGTAATATTGTATTGTAAACATGTAACAATATATTATTCTTTATAGAGTCTACTTTTATGATAAATAAATAGTTCAATTGTTTTGATTTAGTATGTTATATATTATTCATTGCAATAAAATTTTACCATAAAATGTACTGACAATACATTTTTTGCAATGCCACGTGTTTTAAGATACCTAGCAGTTATTTTTTTTGTAATGATTAGGGCTAGTCGATTGGTCAAAACCATCTATAAATTAAGTTGTAATTACTAGCATGAAAAACGTTTTTTGTAATAGTGATAATAACAACTGGAGCAAACTATTTGAAATTTTAGGTATTTAATTTGCAACATCCACATTTGCAATATTCTAAGATATAAATTCAAAGTAACACTTTATTTCAAGACGTACTAATATATTTTATTGCATTTAATAGAAAACTGCATTTTACCTTAAAGTTCAATTTTGCTTGCACTCAAAATGCAGCAACTGTCAAGGTATCCATTTAACTGACAGCCATTCAGTAATGGATCGCTGTAGGAAGGAAGTTGCAGGTAAAGATTTTATAGAAAAAATACAAGAATGTACAAAAAATATGAATGGACGTACGCAAGGGCAGGCCTAGTGGGTTACTATTTTGATGTTTTTATGACATTTTATTACTTTTGGCCAGTTAATGAGGTGTTTTGAGGGTTGAAAAAAAATCGATTTATGGCCGATATTGTATTTCCGAATGTTTCTGATTAAGGAAAATAATGTTTAGCCTTGTTGGACCGCGTTTCCTCAACATTTTTTAAAACCATTTATAATTAAGTTTTGGTTGAGTGATTGGGCTCTTGACTCAGTCGATAGTGAATCAGCTTACTGAGTCAGTTATGTGAGTCAGTCAGAGTGAGTTGTGGGTTCGATTCCCACCCAGGACAAATATGATGACATGTGATGAACGCGGATGTTTCTTCTGTATCTTAGGTATTATAGGATAGAATTTGACATTCAATAATATTATTATAAAATAATAATAGCTATCTGGGTGTGATAGTAAAGCTCTATTACTGAGTTTGGGGTTCGATGATTCTGTATAGAAAAAATAAATGATAAAATTTCATTTTAAATAATAGTATTATTCTGGTTTTTAGAAGTTTCCTTGTAGGCGTTACTAAGACGTGATCTTCACTTATAAGTTTTCTTCTTTAGTAGGTAATTAACTAGTCTCTTTATATGTCAGAAATAAAAAAAAGTTTCTAGCCCTACATACAGTCGCAGCTTTGCGAGCTAAAAAGGACTACAATTATTGAATACCTAAAGTCAAATCGTACACCAATTACTCAATTAGGTACAATTGTACACTAATTTCACTTTACTCAATAATTATTCGATCATTGTGATGACGAAATAGGAAAAAATAACTCAAACAGAAAAAAAATAGAATGGAACGTAAAACTTTGGTAATAATTAAATCATTCTCTTCAGTTTTACATCATTAGTTCTGTATTTTTATACGTAAATATCCAAGTTGCTCAAATGTTTTCTTTCTCCATCCGGCTCATATTACAATGACATATCATATGACTGAGTAGCCATCTGTGATACAATCTCCCTGTGTTTTTACAAGTTCTTTGTTGAAGGAAAGCATCTAATGATGTTTCACTTATTATTCAAATGAAATTCGTTGACAAATTATTTGTTTCTTGTAACATTTTAAAGTCTTGTGTAGGAGCGGAAACGCACGACCGCTGGCTTTGCGAGCAGACTTACTACTAACGTAGTAATTTACATTCTCTTTGCTACCGAATCGAGAACCTCTTTTTTTGAACTCAGTTAAAATATGGATATTGTCATCCACCAACCCGCACTGGGCCTTCCGGGTGGATACTGGCCTTGACTCTCTTCTTGCGAGAGAAGGCCCCGAGTCCCAACGATGGGAACATTTAGTAGGTTGTTTTTGTGCTACCTTTAGATATTACTAGAATGTCCAATAATCCTTTGTGGATCGTCATTTTTTAGTTACATTCAGTTTAGTTTTAAATTCAGTAGCAACAAATTAAGTAAATTAATTACTGTGTCTGTAGTAATAACACGTTTTAAATATTGGTAGCTCTTTCACTTAATACGAACATAATTTTATTTAACGTCCACATCTAAATAAGCGACCGAATCGTTAAAAAATGAATGCTTCTACCTCATTTCATCATCTTTCTCACAACGTTAGAGCTAATCCTTTTTAGCTACCGTTTTATACCACCATACAATCTATACCTCACTTTTTAATACCTCGAACAAAAGTATTTTTATACAAACTTTGACCCTTATTCCCTTAACTTTAAGACTCATAAAATGCCAGTAACTAAAGTTTAACGTATTACAAATTTATATCTATTTTTAAAGATTAGTCTTAGTTCTTTTGTAATTGGAATAGAGGCGATGTGGAGTGTAGATTTAAGTTGGTAAATGCAGTTATTAATGAAGGATTTATTGGGTTTTACTTATATTATTTTGGTATTATTGTCCGTTGACCGGATGTGGTGTATTAATGAGCTTGGGAGATGAACAACGTTGATGATTCCTGACCCTTTTTGAATAAAGAATACTTTTGTAATAGATTTTAGAGAAGTTTTGAATTTCACTCTCGACGATAATAAGAACCGCCATTAGTTTTAAAGCATTGATATTATGATGTGTTGTACCTACTGAGGACTCCTAATCGTGTTTTGTAAATACTAATGTAAAGTATATATCAGTATGGTATACAGGTGTACATATGTATATAGTAAGAACCTGATAAATTTGTATTGTTTAGGTAGATATTTACATGGGCTCTTAACCCCAGGCTAAATCTGAAGTTCTCTACATCTAATAGCTTATTACAATGTAATAATCCAGAATAGCACACAAGCTTTTTGTACTACTAGGTAGTATTTTTAAAACTTTAATGAGCAATGCAAAACACATGCCCTGCTCTTACCGTTACTCAAAAATATTTCACATTTAATATGCTGCACAAAATTGAAATTCAAAAACATTGCAGACTCGATGTCTTTCGAATTTAAACAAATTGTAGAGGGGTTTTTTAGATTCACCATTTTGCGTTTAAAAAACTGTTAGGTACCACAGCGATGGCATTCACCATTTTTTCTCGTCATCCGTTGACAGTTTAACGTTAAAAAAAGTAGAATAAACTCCAAAATCCTAACAAAACAGATATTGGACGACAGGTCTATTGCACCACTTCCTTTCTCATGGTCTACCGTCAAATATTTTTCATTTATTTAATTTGTTTGTCTTCCTATCACGTCAAACTTAGGCAAACTTCAAAAAGCGTTTTACATGGCTGTAATCTATGCTAGTAAATGTATACTTACTAGCAGACCCGGAAAATAATGTCAGTCAAATTAAATAATTCGTTTTCAGATGAAAAAAATACCATAATGAATAATAACAATAAACATGGTGACTAAAAATAACGGATTGGTTCTTCAGTAAGATCACTAAAATTGTATACGTATTTTTTCCTTTGTTTCAAAAACAAAATAAAAGTGGTAGATAAAGTGCGAGTCGGACTCGCCCATGAAGGCTTCCGTAGCAGCAAGTAACATAATATAAAAGTTCTTGTAGTTCGTTGTTACTTTAATCAGTGTTTTAACAATAGCCAATTTATGACGTATTAAAATAAAACTACTTACTAAATCACCTTCACCTTCGGTTTGCCGACGACATAGTCATTGTGGCGGAGTCGATGGAGGACCTCGGTGCTATGCTCAGGGACCTCAGTAGAGTATCCCAACAGGTAAGTTTGAGGATGAATATGGACAAGACGAAGGTCATGTCAAATGTTCATGTCTCACCTGTACCGGTTATTGTTGGGAATACCACACTCGAAGTTGTTGACGAATACGTCTACCTGGGTCGGTTCACTAATGTTTCACAAACATTTTTTGACAAAACATCACTTTAAAACCAACTAATCGTATAATATTCATTACGAAAACTTTACACCACAAAAATGTTTCATTTTAAAAACAACGTTTTGCATAATATTTATTTCAAAAATGTCTTACATCAACAAATGTTTTATTTTACAAACCATCATTTTATAACCATTTATATGGCAAACGTTACATTTAGACAATGCATCGAATGATATTTTGTTATTTGTACATTTTTTGTTTCATATACTATTCATTTTACAAATTTAACATTTACCAAAAAAATCTTCCGTTGTGAAATTAAGTACAAAATCATAAAAGTACCCATTAAATTGTCCATAGGAGTTAACCGTTCTGATTAGGTCCTGTCACAGAGTTTTGACCTAACCTGTCCGATTAGGATCTATTACTAAAATTTGACTCCGGGTGGGCTCCCGCCAGAAGCTCTGCGGTCAGCCCTGAGTGTCGCTTCTCCATACTCGGCCTGCGCTCCACTACGGAGATCGCCGGCTCGCTTCGCTCGCCACCTCCCCCCTTCGCTACGCTTGACCTCGCATGGCTCGCTCCACTCAGGACCTCCCTTGAGCTTCTGGCTCCCGCACTTTTATATACATTCTAGGGGTAGTAGCGACAAGACTAGGTGAAGTCAGGGGTGCTCTGAGTCGGATCTGGGTCCTAAGTTACCTAACCGGTCAGATGAATTAAACAACTTTTTATGTATTTTATTTTCAGAAAAATCCAGAGCAGTGGCATGGCCAAAAATTTGCCAATGATGTAGAATTTAATTTTATTTTTGTTAAATGAAATATTTTTATGTTTAAGTTGTTAAGTAATTAAAATATAATTTGAAATGTTTGTCAAACAACACTCTGTAAAATAAAAATGTGTCAAGTGTTGGTTTTTTTTTTAAACATTTATTAGTTAACTAAAATATTAAACGAATCAATTGTCAAATAATACGTTATGTAATGAAAGTTTGTCAAATAAATATTTTGAGATGTAACCAATTTGTGAAATGTTTTTTGTGTAATAATCATTTGACGATCCGTGAGTTTGTCGAACGTTGGTTATCAGGTGTAGATTTGTGAAAAAAGGTTTTTCAAAACAACGGATACCACCTGGGTCAAAAGATCTAATTAGGTAGATCCAACTTCGACAAAGAGGTCCAGCGAAGGATCCAACTCGGATGGGCAGCGTTCGGGAAACTTCGGCACATCTTTGAGTCCAAAATACCCCAATGCCTAAAGACGAAAGTCGTTAACCAGTGCGTGTTGCCAGTGATGACTTATGGAACTGAGACGTGGTCCTTCACTGTTGGTCTCATAACGAAGCTCAAAGTCGTATAAGAAACCCCTGACCCACCACATGTTAGGGATAAACCCGAGAGCCCGGTCATAATCGGGACAATTATAAAAAAAAAAAAAAGCAAAGTCACACAGCGAGCTATGGAGAGAGCTATGCTCGAGTCTCTTTGCGCGACAGAATCCGTAATGAGGATATTCGCAAAAGAACGAAAGTGGCTGACATAGCTCAAAGAGTAAGCAAGCTGAAGTGGCAATGGGCAGGCCACATCGCTCGCAGAACTGACAATCGATGGGGAAAAAAGGTTCTTGAGTGGCGACCACGAACCGGGAGACGCAGTGTTGGACGGCCTCCCACTAGATGGACAGATGACCTCACAAAGGTCGCTGGAAACCGCTGGTTGCAGGTTGCGCAGGACCGTTCGTTGTGGAAATCTAGGGGGGAGGCCTATGTTCAGCAGTGGACGTCTTGTGGCTGATGATGATGATGATGACTTACTAAATCTCATTCAAACCAATTTTCGTTGATAGCTTACATGGTAATGTACATCATACACTTTTTTTTATTTTTGTCATTCTCTTAGTTTAGAAGTTACAGGGAGGACACACACTTCTTACCACTTTGGAAGAGTTTCTCGCGCAAACTATACAGTTTAGAAAAAAAAAAATGTTTAGAACCTCAATATCATTTTTGACCTATCCATAGATACCCCACACGTATGGTATTGATAAAAAAATTTTTTTGAGTTTCAGTTCTAAGTTTGGGACACCCCTAATATTTTTTTTCTTCTATTTTTGTATCAAAATGTTAATGCGGGTAACAGATTACATCTACTTACGAAGTTTTAATGGTATAACTCTTACAGTTTCGGAGAAAAGTGGCTGTGACATACGGACGGACAGACAGACAGACATGACGAATCTATAAGGGTCTCGTATTTTGCCATTTGGCTACAGAACCCTAAAAATGACGAGGATATAGAGTTTTGAAGTTTCGACAGACATGACGTCTATATACGATTTTTAAATAGACCTGACGTCACAACCCCGCACCCCGGAAGTTTGATGGTCTATATCTTTGTTGATTTTAATTCTGTTCTACATTAATTGTCTTTTAACATTCTGATGGATAGATACTCGTAGATAGATAGATACTCTTTATTGACACACAAAAAAAAAAATGATACAAAGCAAAAAAAAAAAAAAAAAAAATAATAAATTAGTGCGACAGCGGGCGGCCTTATCACTAAAAGCGATCTCTTCCAGGCAACCTTAGGATGGAAAACAAAATGTGGACAAGTTAGAAATTGGGGTGCACAAATAAGAAGTACAAAAAAAAAAACGTACTTATAGTAATAAAAATAAATAATGGAAAGAAAAACACATTTACAATAAAAATAGAACAACCCTATACAAGAATACTAATACTTAAATAATAAAGTATCATAAACTAATAAATACTATTAAAATAAATATTCACAAATAAAATATAAATACATACATATATATATATATATATATATATATATATATATATATATATATATATATATTTACATCCTACAATCTTTTGGCGTCATGCACGTCGTGCATCATTACGACGTCCTCCGGTTCCTCTTGCTTATTTTAACATCTCTTAATGAATATTGCTTAGTTTTTCGATTGCCAGCTCCGTGGGATACATCGTTTTCTGATAATTTAATTTTTCGCGATATTCCTCTTACGTTCGTGCCGCAACATTTTTGAACCCCGAACCATGGTCATTAATTATAAACGTCCTGGATATATTGATCTTGATTTACCAATGGCATCGACTATTTAGCGTCTGCATTGGATGAACGGCATTTGTGAGTGCGACGTTGCCAGCTAGTTTAGATTTACTTTCTCTTTCTTTTACTTCAATTTCGTAAGATCTATAGTTATACGGATGCCCGATATTTTTATATTCTTTATTATTGTCTATCTACAAATTTATTCTCACAATATTAAGGTATTGAAATTGTTATAAGGCGTCTTGTTGTGAATGATCACAGATGAATGGATTGTGTGATAAATGTGTCACACTTCCACGTTAGTGTCCATTCAATTGTTACTGGTTAGTAACAATGGATTTTGACAAAGTTTAGTAAACAATTACTTAATAAGAAAAAAAAAAAATAAGCTTCTATTTATAAGATTTTTACACCAATAATCGCAGGTAGTATCTAGAATAACAAGCATAAATGTAGATGTACATGTTTGTTTAGTCATATTTTTTTAGCTTTGCTTAGTTTGGGGTCAGATGGTGTTGTGTGTGAATTTTCCACCAATATTTATTTATTTATTTTTTATTAATTATTAATATTTTTATTAATATTATATATAGACGTCCAATGTAATATACGGACGTCCGATATGATATGCGGACGACCAATATCTGTATACGGACGCCTAATAGTTATGTACGGATGTTCAATAGCTTGGCCACTTTAATTATAAAAATACGGCGCTATGTGAAACAGTTATGTTTAGCAACGAGCTACTGTATGGTAGACATACTGCTGCCAATCGTGTTGCGCCATACTGGATTATTCCCATTTGTCTCCACACATTTATCCCCAGTAGAAACAAACGGGTGCTGAGTTTCTGAGAGCGGGTGGAAAACGGTTACTTAAAGTCTTTCAGAAGCTGTTCTACTCCGTCATACTTGACAGTAACACGCCAGAAGCGTGGAGCTGAAGTGTGGTGGTGCTCTTTTACAAAAAAGGTGACATCACTTTGTTGAGGAAATACATACCCATCTCACTTCTGAGCCACGTTTATAAGTAATCACGAATCGTCTCGCACGCAGGTTTGACGACTTCCAGCCACCCAAACAAGCCGGTTTCCAAAGATATTGGTAGACAATTCACCCACAACACCATCTGACCCCAAACTAAGCAAAGCTTGTACTATGGCGGCCAGATAGCTGATATAATACTTATAAAATTTACTTACTTATAAAATACTACAGTACGAGTACCACAGACCATATCCATACACTTCGGCAGATTATACAGAAAACCCACGAGTATAATCGGCTACTATTTATAGCGTAGGTATATCGAAGTGTTGAAATGTTTATACAACAAAGCCACCATGTCTATCCGTCTTCAGGACCAATGCACAAATCCGATCCAAATGCAAAAAGGGGAGACAGGGAGACGTTATCTCTCCGAAACTGTTCACCTCTGCATTGGAGGATATTTTTAAGCTTTTAAACTAGAATGGATATGGTATCAACATTAATGGCAAATACATCACCCACCTTCGATTTGCCGACGATATAGTCATTATGGCTCAATCGCTAGATGACTTTGGCTCAGTGCTCAGAGACCTCAATACTGTCTCTCAACAGGTAGGGCTAAAAATGAACATGGGTAAGACACAAAATCATGTCAAATGCCCATGTTGCACCGTATCGAAAACGGCAGTATCGAAAGTGGCGACCATTACGCTTATCTAGGTCAGATGATCCAGTTAGGCAAATCAAACTTTGACAAGGAGGTTCGCCGACGAATCCAACTCGGATGGGCAGTGTTTGGCATCACATCTTCTCGCCAGAAATATCACAAACTCTCATGGCGAAAGTTTACAATCAGTGTGTGTTACCAGTGAAGATATATGGTACTGAGACGTGGTCGCCAACTATTGCATATTAGCATGATATGCAAACTCAAAGTTGCGCAACGGGCAATAGAGAGAGAGCTATGCTTGGAATTTCACTGCGTGACAAAAACCGCAACGAGGAAATCCGCAGAAGAACGAAGGTCATCGTCATAGCTTTTAAAATTAGCAAGTTGAAGTGGCAATGGGCAGGCTGCAGATAATGATGTATAGCGTATATGGGCTATGAGAAAGCCTTCGATTTCATTGAAACCTGGGCAGTGCTTCAGTTTTCCAGCGTTGAAGTGTATAACAGCAAAGCCACAATGTCTGTCCGATTACAAGATCAGTGCACAAAACATATCCAGCTACAGAAAGGCGTGAGGCAGGGAGATGTTATATCTCCGAAACTGTTTACACCTGTACCGGTTATTGTTGGCAATACAACACTCGAAGTTATTGGCGAATACGTTTACCTAGGTCAAAAGATCTAAATAGGTAGATCCAACTTAGACAAAGAGGTCCAGCGAAGGATCCAACTCGGATGGGCAGCGTTCGCGAAACTTCGGCCCATCTTTGAGTCCAAAATACCCTAATTCCTAAAAACAAAAGTATTTAAGTAGTGCTTGTTGCCCGTGATGGCTTATGGAACTGAGACGTGGTCCTTAACTGTGGGCCTCAACACGAAGCTCAAAGTTACACAGCGAGCTTTGTAGAGAGCTATGTTTAGAGTCTCTCTACGCGACATAATCCGTAATGAGGATGTTTGCAAAAGAACGAAACTGGCCGACATAGCTCAGAATAAAGCTGCTGAAGTGGCAATGGGCTGGCTACATCGCTCGCAAAACTGACAACCGATGGGGAAGAAAGTTTCTCGAAAGGCGACCACGAACCGGAAGACGCAGTGTTGGACGGACTCCCACTATATGGACAGATGACCTCACAAAGGTCGCTGGAAACCGCTGGTTGCAGGTTGCGCAGGACCGTTTGTTGTGGAAATCTAGGGGGGAGGCCTATGTTCAGCAGTGGACGTCTTGCGGCTGATGATGATGAGAGATGACGAGGGACAAATGGGAATTACTGGCAGTATGAAGAAATATTTTTAAACAACTTCTCTTGACGTCCCCGGTGGGAAAATATCTCACTGGATTTGAATTGGACATCCATATATAGCAATTGGACGTCCGTATACAGATATTGAGCGTCCGTTTATAGCAATTGGACGTCCGTATATAGCTATTGAGCGTCCGTATATAGTAATTCGACGTCCGTGTATAGTTATTGAACGTCCGTATATAGCTATTGAGCGTCCGTATATAGTAATTCGACGTCCGTATATAGTAATTCGACGTCCATATATAGCTATTGAACGTCCGTATATATCTATTGAGCATCCGTATATAGCAATTGGACGTCCGTATATAGATACTGAGCGTCCGTATATTCCTTCTCTTTATCGTCGACGTGCAATTTTAGCACGTATATTGAGTCTCCGGCTAAATTAGCCACCAAAAACTAGGTATTATCTCAAAGATGCGAAGATACCATTCAGATAGACATACAGATTCAATTCTGAACAATTGCTCACGTTAAATAAAGCACAGATTTGCTCCTGTATGGAGTACTGTTTGCACCTTTGGGATGGATCGGCTAAGCATCAGCTGGAGACTTTGGAATCGATTGAGAAACGTGCCGAATGGCTCATAGGCAATGACACTCTTGTGCGTAAAAGAATCCAAAGTCTTGATCATCGCCGCATAATTGCTAGCTTATCGGTTTTATACCGGTTATACTTCGGAGAGTGTGCAATTGATCTACATGATCTAATACCATCTTGTCCTTTTTTCTATCAGACTTCTCGTATCTCAAAAAAGCGACATCGTTCCATGGTTGATGTTCGAAAACACCAACGAAGATTTGACTCAAGTTTGTGACAAGAACGTCTGGGTTGTGGAATGCGTTGCCTCAGTGGGTTTTCCTTATAGTTACAATATTGGTGTCTCCAAATCGAGGTGAATCGTTTTCTTCTAGGTAAGCACGCTCCATTGTAGATTGCATCGTCACTTAACATCAGGCGAGATGGTGGTCAAGTGCAAACCTATTAAATAATAAAAAAATGGCAATTGGACGTCCGTATATAGCTATTGAGCGTCCGTATATGATATTATTTTTCTTCTCCGAAGTCCTCGATAATTCATCTTCTATCTACATCTAATACATTCCAGTAACACATCATTTATTTTTTGCAACTTTTGAAAGTTTAAATAAAGTCGGACTTCTAATAATACGCAACGCGTACAACGCCACCTACGGCGAATATTATTTTTGATTTCAGTCCGTGATAAATAATATGTGATCTATTGTTGTTGCGAGCTGGCAACGTCGCAGTTGCGGACGCCAAATACGCGGATCCATAGTCAGGAAATCTCCGAGTTATACGGCTGTGAATATACGCGCGACAGCAGCGCCTCACCTGCGCTGAGATTTCGTCGCGAACTTCTTAATATATTGTTGAATCCATTTTGGAGTTTTTGGCTTCTATCGATATTTGTCCTACGGCTAGTCAGGACCGATAGGACGTAAATGGCAATGGCTATAAAAGTGGCGTCAGTATGCGGACGCCAAAAAGCAGGTGGACGCCAGTTTAAATGCACTTTTTCCTTCAGAGGACGGATAATTGTTTGGAGGATGTAATATATATATATATATATATATATATATATATATATATATATATATATATATATATATATATATATATATATATATATATATATATATATATATATATATTTACATCCTCCAAACAATTAGCCGTCCTCTGAAGGAAAAAGTGCATTTAAACTGGCGTCCACTTGCTTTTTGGCGTCCGCATACCGGACGCCACTTTATAGCCATTGCCATTTACGTCCTATCGGTCCTGACTAGCCGTAGGACAAATATCGATAGAAGCCAAAAAAACTCTAAAATGGATTCAATAATATATTAAAAAGTTCGTGACGAAATCTCAGCGCAGGTGAGGCGCTGCTGTCGCGCGTATATGCACGGCCGTATAACTCGGAGATTTCCTGACTATGGATCCGCGTATTTGGCGTCCGCAACTGCGACGTTGCCAGCTCGCAACAATAGATCACACAATATTTATCATGGACTGAAATCAAAAAAATAATATTCGCCGTAGGTGGTGTTGTACGCGTTGCGTATTATTAGAAGTCCGACTTTATTTAAACTTTCAAAAGTTGCAAAAATAAATGATGTGTTATTGGAATGTATTAGATGTAGATAGAAGATGAATTATCGAGGACTTCGGAGAAGAAAAATAATATCATATACGGACGCTCAATAGCTATATACGGACGTCCAATTGCCATTTTTTTGATTATTTAATAGGTTTGCACTTGACCACCATCTCGCCTGATGTTAAGTGACGATGCAATCTACAATGGAGCGTGCTTACCTAGAAGAAAACGATTCACCTCGATTTGAAGACACCAATATTGTAACTATAAGGAAAACCCACTGAGGCAACGCATTCCACAACCTAGACGTTCTTGTCACAAACTTGAGTCAAATCTCTTCGTTGGTGTTTTCGGAACATCAACCATGGAACGATGTCGCTTTTTTGAGATACGAGAAGTCTGATAGAAAAAAGGACAAGGTGGTATTAGATCATTCTCAGATCAATTGCACACTCTCCGAAGTATACCCGGTATAAAACCGATAAGCTAGCAATTTTGCGGCGATGATCAAGACTTTGGAGTTTTTTACGCACAAGAGTGTCATTGCCTATGAGCCTTTCGGCACGTCTCTCAATCGATTCCAAAGTCTCCAACTGATGCTTAGCCGATCCATCCCAAAGGTGCGAACAGTACTCCATACAGGAGCGTATCTGTGCTTTACTTAACGTGAGCAACTGTTCAGAATTGAATCTGTATGTCTATCTTAATGGTATCTTCGCACCTTTGAGAGAATACCTAGTTTTTGGTGGCTAATTTAGCCTTAGACTCAATATACGTGCTAAAATTGAGCGTCGACGATGAAGAGAAGAAATATACGGACACTCAATAGCTATATACGGACGTCCAATTGCTATATACGGACGCTCAATAGCTATATACGGACGTTCAATTACTATATACGGACGCTCAATAGCTATATACGGACGTCGAATTACTATATACGGACGCTCAATAGCTATATACGGACGCTCAATAGCTATATACGGACGTCCAATTGCTATAAACGGACGCTCAATAGCTGTATACGGACGTCCAATTGCTATATATGGATGTCCAATTCAAATCCAGTGAGATATTTTCCCACCGGGGACGTCAAGAGAAATTGTTTAAAAATATTTCTTCATACTGCCAGTAATTCCCATTTGTCCCTCGTCATCTCTCATCATCAGCCGCAAAACGTCCACTGCTGAACAAAGGCCTCCCCTCAGATTTCCACAACAAACGGTCCTGCGCAACCTGCAACCAGCGGTTTCCGGCGACCTTTGTGAGGTCATCTGTCCATATAGTGGGAGTCCGTCCAACACTGCGTCTTCCGGTTCGTGGTCGCCACTGAGAAACTTTCTTCCCATCGGTTGTCAGTTTTGCGAGCGATGTAGCTAGCCCATTGCCACTTCAGCTTTCTTATTCTGAGCTATGTCGGCCACTTTCGTTCTTTGCGAACATCTTCATTACGGATTCTGTCGCGTAGAGAGACTCTAAACATAGCTCTCGCCAAAGCTCGCTGTGTAACTTTGAGTTTCGTGTTGAGGCCCACAGTTAAGGACCACGTCTCAGTTCCATAAGCCATTACGGGCAACAAGCACTACTTAAATATTTTTGTCTTTAGGAACTGGGGGTATTTTGGACTCAAAGATGGGCCGAAGTTTCCCGAACGCTGCCCATCCGAGTTGGATCCTTCGCTGGACCTCTTTGTCGAAGTTGGATCTACCTATTTAGGTCTTTTGACCTAGGTAAACGTATTCGCCAATAATTTCGAGTGTTGTATTGCCAAGAATAACCGGTACAGGTGTGAACAATTTCGGAGATATCACATCTCCCTGCCTCACGCCTTTCTGTAGCTGGATATGTTTTGTGCACTGATCCTGTAATCGGACAGACATTGTGGCTTTGCTGTTACACTTCAACGCTGGAAAAACTGAAGCACTGCCCAGGTTTCGATGAAATCGAAGGCTTTCTCATAGCCCATATACGCTATACATCATCATCTGCAGCCTGCCCATTGCCACTTCAACTTCCTAATTTTAAAAGCTATGACGATGACCTTCGTTCTTCTGCGGATTTCTCGTTGCGGGTTTTGTCACGCAGTGAAATTCCAAGCATAGCTCTCCATTGCCCGTTGCGCAACTTTGAGTTTGCATATCATGCCAATATGCAATAGTTGGCGACCACGTCTCAGTACCATATATCATCACTGGTAACACATACTGATTGTAAACTTTCGCCTTGAGAGTTTGTGATATTTCTGACGCGAAGATGTGATACCAAACACTGCCCATCCGAGTTGGATTCGTCGGCTGACCTCCTTGTCAAAGTTTGATCTGCCTAACTGGATCATCTGACCTAGATAAGCGTAATGGTCGCCACTTTCGATACTGCCGTTTCAAACATGGACCGGTATGGGTGCAACATGGGCATTTGACATGATTTTGTGTCTTACCCATGTTCATTTTTAGCCCTACCTATTGAGAGACAGTATTGAGGTCTCTGAGCACTGAGCCAAAGTCATCTAGCGATTGAGCCATAATGACTATATCGTCGGCAAATCGAAGATGGGTGATGTATTTGCCATTAATGTTGATACCATATCCATTCTAGTTTAAAAGCTTAAAAATATCCTCCAATGCAGAAGTGAACAGTTTCGGAGAAAAACGTCTCCTGTCTCCCTTTTTGCATTTGGATCGGATTTGTGCATTGGTCCTGAAGACGGATAGACATGGTGGTTTTGTTGTATAAACACTTCAACACTTCGATATACCTACGGTACGGTTTTCTGTATAATCTGCCGAAGTGTATGGATATGGTCTGTGGTACTCGTACTATAGTATTTTATAAGTATTATATCAGCTATCTGGCCGCCATAGTACAAGCTTTGCTTAGTTTGGGGTCAGATGGTGTTGTGGGTGAATTGTCTACCAATATTTTCGGAAACCGGCTTGTTTGGGTGGCTGGAAATCGTCAAACCTGCGTGCGAGACGATTCGTGATTACTTATAAACGTGGCTCAGAAGTGAGATGGGTTCTTCCACAAAGTGATGTCACCTTTTTTGTAGAAGAGCACCACCACACTTCAGCTCCACGCTTCTGGCGTGTTACCGTCAAGTATGACGGAGTAGAACAGCTTCTGAAGGACTTTAAGTAACCGTTTTCCACCCGCTCTCAGAAACTCAGCACCCGTTTGTTTCTACTGGGGATAAATGTGTGGAGACAAATGGGAATAAACCAGTATGGCGCAACACGATTGGCAGCAGTATTTCTACCATACAGTAGCTCGTTGCCAAACATAACTGCTTCACATAGTGCCGTATTTTTATAATTAAAGTGGCCAGGCTATTGAACATCCGTATATAACTATTAGGCGTCCGTATATAGATATTGGACGTCCGTATATTATATTGGACGTCCGTATATTACATTGGACGTCTATATATAATATTGGTTCAGTCCATGGCAGGATACAATCCCGATTTTATCTTATCTACATTTGTGTTGATCCACAAATGAGGTTATAACGTACCTACTTGTCTTAAATTAATAAAAAATATGACTAAACAAACATGTACATCTATATTTATGCTTGTTATTCTAGATACTACCGGCGATTATTGGTGTAAAAATCTCATATATAGGAGCTTATTTTTTTTATCTTATTAAGTAATTGTTTACTAAACTTTGTCAAAATCCATTGTTACTACTAGTAACAATGGAATAGACACTTACGTGGAAGTGTGACATACATTTATCACACAATTCATTCATCTGTGATCATTCACAACAAGACGCCTTATAACAATTTCAATACCTTAATATTGTGAGAATAAATTTGTAGATAGATAATAGTAAAGAATATAAAAATATCGGGCATCCGTATAACTATAGATCTTACGAAATTGAAGTAAAAGAAAGAGAAAGTAAATCTGAACTAGCTGGCAACGTCGCACTCACAAATGCCGTTCATCCTATGCAGACGCTAAATAGTCGATGCCATTGGTAAATCAAGATCAATATATCCAGGACGTTTATAATTAATGACCATGGTTCGGGGTTCAAAAATGTTGCGGCATGAACGTAAGAGGAATATCGCGAAAAATAAAATTATCAGAAAACGATGTATCCCACGGAGCTGGCAATCGAAAAACTAAGCAATATTCATTTAGAGATGTTAAAATAAGCAAGAGGAACTGGAGGACGTCGTAATAATGCACGACGTGCATGACGCCAAAAATGTTGTAGGATGTAAATATATATATATATATATTGTTATATATATATATATATATATATAATAAATATACATTATATATATATATATATATATATATATAATGTATATTTATATATATATATATATAATAATGTATATTTATATATAATAACAGCTGTAATTACAATACTCAACAACAAGTCTACTATTTCGACAAATAGAATTGTTTCACATGTTTTTTGAAAGTGTTTAGTGAAGGAGAAAGTCTGATGTGAACAGGTAATTCATTCCACAACTGAGTCGCCCTGCAAGTAAACGACCTGCCATAGAAAGTTTCAGTTCGAGCAGAGGGAGTCCTAAGAGAAAGATTGTTTTTGACCTTAAAGGAAGCTGATGGTGATCATATAAAAGGTAAAGCGTTCTTTAAGGTACCGGGGAGTGGAGGGATTAAACAAAATGTTATACAGAAAAGAGAGAATGTGAGCATTCCGACGAAGACGAATGGGTAACCACTTGAGCTGGGAGCGATACTGAGAAACGTGATCATATTTGCGTAAACCAAATATGAATCTAATACAATAATTTTGGAGCCGCTCAAGTTTGTCTAGCTGGTCCTCTCTAAGATCAAGGTAACAGGTGTCAGCGTAATCCAGGATAGGGAGAAGGAGGGATTGAGCAAGAGCAATTTTAGTGGCAGTGGGTAAAAAATTATGAAGGCGCCTTAAAGAGCCGCCGGACGAAAATAATTTACCACTGATTGACTTGATATGGCAGTCCCATGATAGAGTACGATCAAAAACGACTCCGAGATTTTTCACAGAATTACTAAATGGAATAGGGACCCCATCAAATACTATACCAGGTGTTACGTTCCAATTTATTCTAGAGATCCAGTACGAACTACCCATTAGTATTACTTGAGATTTTGAGGGATTCACTTTTAAGCCAAATGACTTACTCCACTGAATAATACGAAGCAGATCTGCATTTATTTTTCCAATAGCTGTATTCAATTCATTTATAGGTGCTTGGATATAAATTTGATGGACTAATTAGAATGGAATATTTTTAACTCAGTCTTTATCCCTATTGGTGGAAATTTCTCACACACCACCATTTAGCGCCAAACTAAGCATGGCTTGTAGATATGTACTATGGAAGCTATTTAAGTGATATAATACTTACATGACCTCCTGGCTTAATGCTTAGTGGCTTGTTACTCTACCTGCGAAGCCGAGGGTCGTGGGTTCGATTCCAACCCAGAGCAATTATTTGTGTGATGAATTCAAATATTTGTCCTGTGTCTGGGTGTTTCTATGTATAATAAGTATGTATTTAGAACTATATAAGTATTATATCAGCTATCTGGCCGCCATCTTACAAGCTTCGCTTAGTTTGGGGTCAGATGGTGTTGTGTGTGAATTGTCGACCAATACAATATATATACTTGTAAATACATACTTATTATACATAGAGACATCCAAACAAAGAACAAATATTTGTATTCATCACACAAATATTTGCACTGGGTGAAAATCGAACGCACGACCAGGCAGGCAGACTTACCATCAACCAAGCTACAAGGACATTAAATAGTTCCATATTACGTACCTACTACACAGATGGCGAAGTGGATTTGTGAGACTAAATCCATATTCATTCATCATTTTACGTATAAGTATATAAGCAGCGCCCCTCGATTTTCCCTGTATATTTCTCATTTCCATTAACTTCCCGTGATCAAAAGAATTCTAAATGATATTCCAGACCATAATCTGTGTTTTCAAATGACAAACCTATCCTATATACATATTGTTTAGAATAATTACTCGAATGTTAAAGAAGAAGCAATGTTTCCAGAGAAATTACAGGGCTTACAAATATAACATCTTAAACTGTGGGTGACGAGCGCAGTAATGATTTTGGACTCTTCATATTCCAATAGCTGTGTGTCACTGTGCTGTTATGTGGCAGGCATGTTGTTTACCATCAGGCACATGTTCTCATTGCTATCTGATAATTATCGTTTTATGTTTGTTTGGAGTTTGGAAGAGAACTGTTGAAGAAACGACATCATTACTTGCAACCTGCAGACGTCCACTGTTGGACATAGGCCTCCCCTAAAGATTTCCACAATGACCGGTCTTATGCCGCTTCCATCCACCGACTTCCCGCGACCGAGACAATATCATCGGTCCATCGTATGGAGTAGGACACTGCGTCTGCCGTCTGGAAGAAACAACATCACTCCATCCAAAAGGAGCACTACCGTAAATTCCTTACGCATTGTTAGGAATACAAAATATACTGAAGCCTACAACATGTACTGAGGCTATGGTTGACTTTTAGTGATGAGGCAATGACACCATTCCATTCTATCAATCACGGTATACTCGGTCCAATCTGTAAAGATCCGTGGAATGATCCTTGGTCATCGAGCTCGGTTTATGGGGTTCTTATAGCTTGTAAAATACGGCCTCTACCGCACAAAGCACGGGCACAGCTAGTGATGGGAATAGATTTCGTAACTACTAATGAACTTTAAAATGGAAAAATATTCTTCTTCTTCGCATCAATGACTTTACGTTGTTTGTTTTGTTTATAGTTTAGAGTAACTAGACAAACAGGTCATGTGCCTAATGGTAAACGACATATCTCCCCATAACAGCCCAGTGATGCAAAACTATTGGAAATGAAGAGTCCAAATCATTACCTAGTAGGTAGCTGCGCTCGTCACCCAAGATATACGAGATTTTTATGCCCTGTAATTGCACTGGAATCATTGCTCTTTAAACCGGAACAGAGTGATGTATAGCTGGTAAAGGTGTGGCAATTCCCCAGATGAACTCTGCAGGACTCTGTGGTTTTATGTGGTATTAATAATATTCTTTTTTTGTATGTTATTTCATATATCATAGTTACGGGTGATGGGTACGGAAAATGGCGTAGTAAGCAATCAAGTTAGTTTTAAACAGACCAAAACGGCGATGTGTAAGCAGAGACGAGATGTGAACCCCCTACCAAAAAAAGGGTGTTATAAGTTTGACGTCGATGTCTGTATGTCTGTCTACCTGTTTGTCTGTCTGTCTGTCTGTTTGTCTGTCTGCCGTTTGCCTGTCTGTGGCACCGTAGAGCTCAAACGGATGGGCCGATTTCGATGCAGTTTTTTATTTGTATGCTAATTACCGTGCGCATGTTTTTAGCTGTTTGGTAAATCTCGATTCAAGATGGCCGCCTCTACAAAATGGCGGAAAAAATATTTCTTCACAACCTACCTCAATATGGGTATCAAATGAAAGGACTTGACTAGTAAAATAATATTATACAGTATGATAAATTTCAAAGCCAAGATGGCCGCCAGTACGAAATGGCGAATTACATTTTTTTTCACTATTACCTCATATGGGTATCAAATGGAAGGGTTTGACTAGTAGAATGTTGTAGGTACAAATTACAAATCCGAGGTAGTCGGGGGTTAATCAAAATGCTTAATTTTATTCTTGTTATATAACCAATAGAATTTCGTTATTCATACATCTCGTCAACGCTCAGCTCTAGTGGTGACGTCTCTTCTCATCTCCGCTTCAGACATCTCTGCACATCTCTACTTTGGTGTAGTGTCATCCTAAATGAGTTGCAGTGAAAACTACACTACACTAGAAACATACCAAATTAACTTCTAATTCTGATATGTAATATTTAGATTAAATGACCAAAACGTAAATAAAATCTCCGGGTTACTTTTGCAGCAGCCAAACTGATGGTCCAGGGTAGGCAGGCTCGGGTGGGCGGTCCAGGGTCGGCGGTTCAAGGTGGGTGGTCTAGGGTGTGATTTCTAGTGTAGGTAATCCAGATTGAAAGGCCATAAGAGGATGCCGGATAGATATTATAGAAGCATTAATGTGATAACATCACTGTCTTCCGGATTGAAGGGTAATGTTAAGAGAATATAAAGAGCTTATATCTTTGGGTGAAGAGCGCAGTGCAGTGATAGGTAATGATTTGGACTCTTCATGTTTCAATAACTGCATGTTCCTGTACTGTTTAGGTCAGGCGTATTGCTTACCATCAGGCACATGTTCCGTTCGTCTGGTCTCTCAATACTTTAAAAATATGGGCACGTTTAGTTCAGTTGACGTCACAAAACTTGTACCGAAAATTGACTGTGATCCAAAATTGACAGGTTTGCATGTAGTAAAAGCAAAAGCTTGAAATTGACGAACCAGACAAACATGATTAATTGACGAAGATAATTTCACCAAAACCGATTTATCTGAAAAAAATTGATGGTTTTTTCCCATCCCTAGCATAGTTTATTACAAATATCACTAACAATCCGTCCGTCCGTCTGTCCGTACTCGTCATTAAATCGCCATCGGCCACAACCACATAAATTATTCCGGATTTATTCCTCTATTTATTTATTTATATGTTTTATTTATTTATTGCCCGTCCCTACGAGCCTTTATAGATTTTTTGGAGTTAGCAATAAACTGTTTTTATATTTTCATATTAATTTTGTGAGATTAAAAAGCTATTAAGGGATTAAGCGTGTGCTGTAAACTTATTATTCGAATGCTGGGAACTGGCGTTTGAGGACTTGGAATTTAATTCTTCGCTGAGGTTTTCTTAGCTCAAATATGATTCTTATATTAAAACGAGAGTCATAGTATTAGTGAGAGATAATAATAAATTTATTTGCATACAACATGATCAAGTTTTATGCAAAAGATAGGTACATAATACATTTTAATTGTGTTGTCATATCATGCTGCGCCAGTAGTGCGTACAAATGTCAGATACTAGATAACAGTCTGTTCGTACAAACCAAGTTAGGAAGATTAGGAGGAATTAGTGGTGAAAGCATTATTCTGAATAAATTAAAACTTAGTTCTAGATAAGCCAATCCATTGTAGACCGCGTCGCTTAACATCAGGCGAGATGTCAGTCAAGTGTAAACCTAAACATAGTCTAGTTTAAAAAATCCTACCGCCTAAAACCTCCACCAGGTTCACCTTTCTCAAATACAGCGGAACCGCAGGAACGCTCTTGAAATTAGCAGGTTGATATTTAAATTTAGTCAAAAGTTCATCTTCTGAGGCAGTGATTACGAAACCAAAAAATATGTATGTTACCAGCAACAAATACAAATGTGTACAGATTTGTTAGAAACAATCTAGAAATGAAAAGAAGAAGAAGACGTTAATCACCTGGCTATTATTTTATTTTATTTAGAGGCCAGGTTGTATGGGTCAACTTTTAAAATGTTTTACATCATCTTGTTTTACTAGCAACAACGATTTTTGTTTAAAAGTAAATTGTCACTTCGATCGACAATCCCTTTTAGTGATCTAAGCCGGATGGCACCAGGAAGCTTCATCTACCTGCCTAATCTGTGGTAACGTAGAAGACAAAATAATAATAACTGCCCATATTTATGTAGAGCATACATACAAGCATACCTACATGTACGCTACATGCTAGAATCAGGTTATAAGGAGGTAAATGTCATTAGACCTCCTAATATACAAATGTATCACAATAAGTTTATTAATTCTCCGAAACATCCCGGCGTCGGTACTTGGCTCGATATTAAATGGTATAATACTAGGTATTTATTGCCTAAGGTTAATCTATCCACTTTCATCGATTTACTAATCCCGGAACATCATTTACAACCTACGATTTTTGACACGATTTGAAGTTTTTTGAAGTGAAAACTATATTAACCGCGTTGAACACTTTTGGATGTTCCGTTGATGGAGAAAATCTCATAGGTTTGGGTCACCGACCTGCTAATATTGCAGCGTAGCGATGTAGCGTCGGAGTGATGATGGAGCAGTGGAGCGAGAAGTCTGCGTTCCGTAACGTATTAGTGTTGTTTAATATTTAAATTCTAATTTATAAGCTTTCTCATCTATCGGCAGTCCTTATGATTGCCATTTTTTGTGTCATAAAAATAAAATGTATTGAAACGAAGAAAAATAATATTAAAGTGACGTATTAGATGACAGCGCAAGAGATTTTGTCATAAAAATTAGCTAAAAATACGTAAACTTCACTTAGCCTATTTGTAAAAAATGTGCTTGATGTTGAAAGGAAAAGCACGCTAACGACGTATCGTATCGTAAGATATAAAAGCCCTTTGAAATACCAACCTCGCGTCCTAACTCATTTACATGTAATAAAAGTAACATTTAACGTGACCCCATGATTGATGTCGGATCGTGTCGTGGCAGTTAAATGGTGTTATTTATTGCAGTTTAAACCGCTTTAATATCGGACGCAGATAAACTCCGGTGCTTAAAACATCGGATTGTGATCGACGAATTATGTCGGGTCGTAGAGTATAAAACCTTTTAATTGTATGGGGTTTGTTTCAGTTTTATGGTGTTTTAATTAATTGAGAACATAAAAATAGTTATCCTATATTTATTTATGTTAAGTATTTTATTTTCCAGTTTTTCATCATGAGACCTCTTGTAGTACCCCTACATACTTGTCCAAATTAGACTTGCGTTATCACGGGGCCTCTTTACGGAATTCCAAGTAGGCATTTTGAAGACCACCGTAACATAAGCAGCCAGCCGTCTTTCCTTTTCAATGTTGTGACTCGGGGCTATCTCATCCAAATTATAGTAGCTAGGTATCACGGGGGGTTTTTATAAAATTCTAAGTAAGCATTTTGAAGATCACCGTAACATAAACAGCCATCTTATCTTCTCATTGTTGTGACTGGGGGCTTTCTCGTAAAAGGAGAGAGTTAAAGACATAGTCCACCATGCTAGGAAACTGTGGGTTTGCGGATAAAATATTGTCCTAGAAGAATCGTCTTTATTGATATACACCAAAGAGTTTACTAATACTACCTATAGAGTTGGCACAAACGATTTACACCGAAAGCACGGGTGCCTTGTCGCTCTTGTGCAAGTGTACTTTTGTCGCGGCATATCACTCTGTTGCCATAGAAAGTATGTACGTCATCTGCTAACAATTGACACAAAGGAACCGTGCGGAAAATCTAACTCTATACGTAGTATTTGTAAGCTCTTTGAAATACATGCGACACGAGACATGCGTCATCCGCAAACACGCAATTGTTCAGCGCGGTGTATTATGGATTCCTTGTGATCGAAGGCCCTGAGTCTCAGCAGTGGGCACACAAAATTGGCTGTTTATGCTACGAGTATAATAAGCATTATCGGCATTATTTGCATAAAGAATTAAATTTAAATCATTCATTTTAAAACGTAAAAATTAACACCCAAAAAGTTAAGTCTCAAAAATTTTCTTAAGACACGTTATTATAATACTTTTTGTCTATGTCTACATTTTGTTATTGCCGTGTATTGCCAATTATTGACTACTATTGCCCGCCTTAACCTTATTGCCAATTTCATCAAAATTGATTGCGGACGATGATGGCTGTAAATTTATGAATATCTGCCGATACGTATCATTTAAAAATGCGGTTTGTTTGTATATTAAAGCTGCTAGCTTGAATATAAAATTATCTGATATTAAGAAGAAAGCAAATATGAAGCCTGTGAAAGAAAGTCATCTGATGGTTGGAGTCACCTCAGTCTTTGGAGCGGGCATCTGGTTCAATAAATGCGTGCTCAAGTCATCGTAGCGCTAGGCAGTGACTAGGACTATTTACGTTTAAAAAACGTCGATAGGTCATACAATACAATACAAAACACATTATTGGCACCACAAACAGAGTTGCCAATAAGTAACATATAAAAATAACAAAAACATAATGGGAACAAAAGGCGATTTTATCGCTAAAAGCGATCTCTTCCAGATAACCTTTGGTTTATAAGGAAACGAGATTTGTAAGATTTTGGGCAGTGGTGCGACTAACAATATAAATAAACACGCGTATTAATTATATGTAAATTATATAGACATATAATAGACAAAATAATAAGGTAATGTGCTGTTACAGGCAGGTTTATTGCTTCACATCAATCAAAAGCCCACTAAATGTTCCCACTGCTGGGACTCGGGCCTTCTCTTGCAAGGAGAGAGAAAGGCCATAATCCACCACACTGGCCCAGTGCGTGTTGGTAGATGACACACGACTTCAAAAGGATCTAGGTACATGTTGGTTTCCTCACGATGTTTACCTTCACCGTTTTAAGTTAGCGGCATTATGGACATGACTTTGAAAAGAAAGTGGTGCGTGTGGGGTTTGAACCCTGGGTATCCGGATCGGCAGGCAACGTTCTCCCGACTAGACCAGCTACCAGGTTTATTGCTTACGATAAGGTAAATTCAATTAGTCGCTTCAAAAAATGCACAATCATCAACGTGATAACAGAAATAGTAGACTTAATTTAAAAAAACAGACAACAAAAAAACTTAAAACTTTTTTTATCTAATCAGTTTTATTTAAAAAAAATAAGTTCTTCAGAACTAAATCTGTGTACGAATTATCAGATCAATCTGACCACGGGAAGGGAGTAAAATTTCAATTACTATTTTTGACCCAAACAAACAGGTCAAGCCAAATAAAACTGTTATAAAAATAAATTTTGAGATGCGCACAATTTTTTAATCTATTGAATAAATAATAATACTAGTACATCATAATTGTTAAATTATTACTTATTTTACAGTTAATCAAAAAATGTAGCTTTACATAAGCTTAAATATTTAAATAAGGAATGGGTTCATTTCTAAGTCATTATGTTCCGTCCATTGTATTCGTGTATAC
Organism: Ectropis grisescens; assembly: GCA_017562165.1. Taxonomy (NCBI): domain Eukaryota; kingdom Metazoa; phylum Arthropoda; class Insecta; order Lepidoptera; family Geometridae; genus Ectropis; species Ectropis grisescens. The sequence goes on from CM029773.1 coordinate 19,166,641, forward strand.
TGCTGGAAGTAGGCATCTTTTGAAGCTCTTTTTATTTTTGTGTATTTCGTCGTCACTCCATCGAGCCGCAACGTCTACACTATCACAGTTACAGAGACGCATTATCTCTACTCCACCCCAAAACTCAAAGCAAACACCGATTTAAAATGAATTTCTACCTATGATTAATTCAGACAAATCCAGAAGCAGGCACTAGTGCTTCTATATTGTACCAATAAACGCAAGGCGTTGGGATTTAATAGGTGCAATACAATGCATATTGTAATTAACAATTTGCGTCGACCCGAGAAATGCCTGAACCCTTTCTGATAATTCCAGCGGCTCGATTGCGGCTGTAAACTTCGTGTTTAATTGAATATCCTAAATATAGATTATATTATAAACTGTTTGGAGTTATACTAGTTGTTATGGTGTAAAAAAATATAGAACAAACTGACCAAAATATTATTATTAGGTATGTCTTTTTTTTTTTAACCTCAACTGTCCCACTGCTGGGCAAAGGTCTCCCCCAATTCCCTCCACTGTATCCGGTCCTGAGCTGCCATCGTCCAATCATTTTTAAACGCTCCGAGCTCGTCTTTCCATCGCGTTGGAGGACGACCCTGGGGTCGACTGGCCGATGGCGTCCACTCCGTAGAAACTCTGGCCCAACGATCGGGGTGCATTCTGGCCACATGACCCGCCCACTCCCATTTCAGCTTGGCAGACCTATACCCTACGTCTGTTACACCTGTAATGGAACATAGTATGGTGTTGCGAACATGGTCTTGTCTTTTGATACCTAAAATAATACTCAGGTTTGCCGACAACATTGTTCTCTTTGCCACATCAGCATCACAACTAGAGATCATGCTCCAAGATCTGAGCAGGGCTAGCCGAGAGGTGGGACTTCTGATGAACTGGTCAAAAACACAACTAATGACTAATACCACAAAACGTAGGGTCGAGGTAGATGGGCAAGCAATACTTTATGTCAATGAGTACACTTACTTGGGCCAGATAGTTTCTTTCGATAACAGGCAAGATAAGGAGATGTCTTTACATATGAAATTTATTATTTAATTTAATTTATTATTTCTAAAGGTTTAATACCGAGCATGAATTCACTTTTGGGAACTCTGTCTGTCACACTAGGTAATTAAATACTTGTATCGTAGGATGAAGTATGCAGTGCCATCCATTATAAACTTGGCGTTGTGCTTGTATTTGTGAATGCTTGTTGTTGAGTTGAGTTCATGTGTGTAAAGGGCTGACTGCAGGTATGATATGATTTTTATAGAGTAATGATGAATGGATGTATGTATGTTTGTTATTACACAACTACTACAGTAATTTAGACGAAATTTGGCTCATAGATAGATAAAGGTCTGGAGTAATACATAAGCCATTTTTTCCTGAGAAAATAACGAGTTTGGGAACTCCGAGGGTGAAACCGCGGGGTGCTGCTAGTATTGTTACAGTTATTGGCTTCATGAAATAATAATTATTATTATTTTGTATCCGTTATTTCAATGTGGCAATATACGAAATTTTTTAAAGACAAATTTTAAGAAATCGGTTTTTATTTGGTTTGGTTTTGGAATGTCAAAATCTATGATAATTTAAACAATTTTGTTTGAACGCGCTAATCTCAGGCACAAAAAAAATCTTTCACCGTTGGATATGTACTTGATTTTTGAGTGTTAAAGACTTCAAATATAGATACTATCACTCTCTACTTAGTCTGTGGATACTATGTGCCACAGACAGCCAAGACGGATCAATAGTTTACTAATAAAAATGTCGGACATCCACTTTGACAAATAATTAATCTTCATCTTTATTTCTCTTCTTATCAGTCCAGTAAAGAGGTTCTGATGGATGTTTACTATTGACATCAACTTTTATTGGATCTCAAACTCGATAATCATCGCTATTAAAACGATTGAAATAAGTAATGACAAATAACAAAACACACAAAACGTTCCATCATCATAAAACAAGCACGAAAAAAAATCGCGACATCAAACAACAGTTTCGAAATCAATTAGGCACCACACGGGGCGAAATGCATCAAAATTTGTTTAGCAATAAAATATCTGAAGATTCTGTAACAGTAACTCAATTTACAACGATTACATTACTAACTATGTATCGAAAACTGTTTTAAGCTTGGAATTTTTGAGCAAAGCTAAAACTGTAGAGACTTTTCTACCATTTATGATAGGAAGTTCTTTTTGAGTTGGATTAACTCAAAAAGAACTTCCCAAAACTGCAGATATTTTTTAACACAGTTATAAGTTCTTTACGCTTTCTTTAATTCTTTGACAAAAAATGAAATATTAATGTCATCTTTTGGCTCCCTTCATTTCTTACCTACCATATTTCACAATTGCCTAAGGTTAAGAACTCATGGAGCGGTTTCGAACCGCGCCCGCACGCGAGCGAGTGCCGTCGCGCAGTCGCCGCCCGCCTGTCACCCGCCACATGACCTTGCGGGCGAAATTCTTACCCGCGGCGGCTGCGAAACTGCGAAAATCAGCGGTCTTGTGAGTTTTTAAATAAAACCGTCATGTCGCGGTTCGAGCACGCGCGCGGGCTCGGTCGGAAACCGCTCCATGAACTCTTAGTCCTTAATTTCCTTGAAATATAAAGTAAAATATAAATTCTAAGTAAAATCAAATTGGTACAGTAAATTTTTGGCATTTGTAAAACTCAAAATTATTCATAGAAATAAGAGTTTTGTAATTTTCCCGAATAAAGATGTACATAAATGACTATAGCAATTTGTATAGCATTAGCAGTCCTCTAAATTCTTCATCTGCTGGAACTCAATACCTTCTCGCAAAGAGAGAGTTAAGGTCATAATCCACCCCGCTGCTGGCCTAGTGCGAGTTAGTGGTGGCAAGACTTGGGAAGATTCTAGAACCATGTCAGTTTTCTCATTATGTTTTCCTTTACCATTTTAAATTTGAAGTGATTGTACATACACACATATGACTTCGAAGAAAACAGTGGTAATCACTTTTGGAGCAGCCGTATCTTTTGTATGAAGACCCCTTACTCGTATAATGCACGTATATTGTTTGGACGTGAAGTGTCGAACACTAAATGTTTTATAGAGACAATAAAAATGAGATCGGTTCATTCACTCGTGCACGGAACATTATTGACTCCGATGTCCAATACCTAATTAGAGACCAGTTTGCTTGCAAATTCTTGATGGTCTAAAAGTCATCCTACTTCGGGAGTGTTTTAACGCTCAACGTAAAAATGACGGGGGTCGTAGACACACGTCAAAGCTAGTAAGTTTGACACACGTCAGAGTTAGTAAGTTTGACACACGTCAAAGTTAGTAAGTTTGACGTGTATGTCGATATGGCATCCTAGCTCCCAAAAAGACGACCTGATTTCGATTTGTTTTTGTTCAAAATGTTAGTTTAATTAATTCATCGCAAGTGTTCTTGATAGTGTTTAGACAAAATCGGTTCATCTGTTCTTCACTGCGGTAACAATATAATAAGGCTGCCTTTTATTGAGTAGATTAGTGCCAGACCGGCTAAAATGCCCACTGGGTAGAAAGCCTATGAAGATGAAGGAAAGGGCCCTTCTATTTTCCCTTAGCATTCAAAAGCATCCTACTGAAGGCAAGGTTAGTTAAAACGGTGAAGGAAATCGTTAGATAACGGAATGTACCTAGAATCTTTCAAAGTCATGTGTCGTCCACCAACCAGCACTGGGCCAGCGTGGTTTGTGGATTATGGCCTTCACTCTCTTCTTGCGAGAGAAGCCCCTGAGTCTCAGCTGTATGAACATTTAGTGGGCTGTTTACGCTGGGGACTTCTCTTGCAAGGAGAAAAAGAAACGAAGGATCAGGGCTTTAATTAACCGCGTTGGGCCAGTGCGGTTGGTGATTGACGCATGACCTCGAAAGATTCTTAAAACATGCCGGTTTTGCACGATTTCTTTCGCAATTTTTTTGCATTATACGATTATTAACTGCGAAAAAATAGTGGTACGCGTGGGATTCGAACTCATCACGGTCAGCCTGCACTTGTCCACTGCTGGACATAGGCCTCTCTCATGATACGCCACTCAGCCCGATCCTCTGCCTTCCGTCTCCAACCGCCACCAGCTGCCTTTTGAATATCGTCACTACATCTAGTATCAGAGCGTCCTACACTACGTTTACCGATTCGCGGTCTCCACTCCAGAACCCGTCTACCCCAACGGTTATCAGGTCTGCGACAGATGTGTCCGGCCCACTGCCACTTCAGCTTACTAATACGGTGAGCTATATCGGTCACTTTAGGGATTCGAACTAGGGTATCGGCAGTGGCCATTCTTCCGACTAGACCAGCTGTAAATTCCCATAATCACTCAGAAAAATTACTCAATACTCAAAACTTGATCATATCAAATAGTTAGTTTAACGCCAGTAACGACATATTAAGTAAGACAATTTGACCAAAACATAAAAAGCTACTATAACATATAACATAGTGTAAGCAACAGTGACTTTATGTCGCTCGATTTTATCGCCAAGGAATTGATTTGTGTTCTTTGTCTCAATCCCAATCAATCCGAGTTTATTTGATATCTTTATACCTATATATTTATTGAGGTATCCAAATGTTCCTGTACGTACTATTAATTTTATTTTATGGCTTTACTTCGGTGGTAAATCGAATTTTGGGCGCTCTTTCGGTTAGAAATTGTAATAAATCTTATTGTGATACGACGTGATTTGGTGTAGTTTTTGATAGTTTGGTGTTATCTGCTGATGTGACTAGCGTGTGTTGTCAAACATAGTGAATTGTCTCGACTCTGGAGTGCCTGTTTTGTAAGATTTTATTTATATCAAGTTACGGATGGTCTAGTTAGGGAGTTACGGCTGGTTTAGTCGCAAGAACGGCGACTGCCGATCTGGAGCCCCGGGTTCAAATCCACCAGTTTTTTTATTTTTAATAAGAAGTAACGAAACGTGAATCTCATGTGCCTGATGGTATGCAACATGCCTGCCACATAACAGCACAGTGACACGCAGCTATTGAAACATGAAGAGTCCAAATCATTACCTAGGACTGCACTGCGCTCATCACCCAGAGATCTAAGATGTTAAGCCCTGTAATTTCTCTGGAAACATTGCCCTTTAAACCGGAACACAGTAATGTTTAACATTACTGTTTGGCGGTAAAATAATAGAAATCATGTACGTAAAACCGCTAATTTCAAAAAACCGGAAAGTAAACATCGGGAGAAAATCGATATGCACCTTGAATCTTTCGAGGTCATATGTTATCCAGCAACCCGCTCTTCTACCGCCTAACTAAAACGACTATGGCTGTCTCTATCATTTCAAGCGAAAAGAAAAGAGAGAGAGCAACATTAAAGCTAAGACAGTTTAGATTAGGCGGTAGATACTCCGCACTGACTTGACTCTTGTAAGAGAAGGCCCAGAGTCTTAGCAGTACCAATATTAAGTGGGCTGCTAATGCTAGATATTTATATTAATATAGGTATGTGAACTTTATCAAATTGGGTAAATTTAGAACAGTATGGAGAATTAATACGTACTGTGTTTCTTAACACTGCGTAACGCTAATACATAACAGAGATACAATACTTTACAACTTAACTCAAAGAAAAAAAATAAGTTCTTTTTTGAGATAAAAGTAGTCTACGTGTTAGTGTTGTAAGCTATGGTGAACTAGCTATATCTCGTGGTTTTTTTTAACTATAATAGGTTCGCACTTGACCACCATCTCGCCTGAAGACACCAAGATTGTAACCATCAGGGAAAACCCACTCAGGCAACGCATTCCACAACCTAGACGTTCTTATCACAAACGTGGAGTCAAATTTCTAACGTTCGCGTTTTTGGAACATCAACCATGAAACGATGCCGCCCTTTTGTGCAACGAGAAGTCCGATAGAAGAAAGGGCAAGGTGGTATTAGATCAAGCAGATCAGTTGCACACTATCCGAAGTGTATCCGGTAAAAAACCGATAAGCTAGCGATTTTGCGGCGATGATCAAGACTTTGAGTCTTTTATGCGCAAGAGCGTCATTGCCTATGAGTCTTTTGGCACGTCTCTCAATTGATGGTTTCAACCGATGTACCATAATATGTGAAATTTTCCGATGAAACAGTACCTTGTATCATTTGTATACAAGGTATACCCTGAAAAAGTAACAAATATTAATTCGCCGAAATATCGGTACTTTTTGAACTTTGTCATCGTTGTTGTATAATACTTATGAGTAAAAAAGTCTATTTTATCGTTCCCAATTATACAAAAAAATGAACGCACGAATTGCTCATCAATAACTATTCAATAAATCTATAAAATTCGCGGTGTTATTCTGATCACAATAAAGAAATGATTACTCTGTGGGCGACGGGTGACATACGAGTACGTAAATCATGACAGACGGACGGACGCATAAATCTGTACGGACGTGAATCACTCACCGATCGATGTACCAAAATTCGATTGAATTATTTCACAATGATTTTGGGCCGTATTCTGTTAGTTTGATTTAATTTCACTTGAATTCGATTGCATGTAAAAGGGAAGATTTCGATTTCTACTTTTTTTTTTAATTATAGAGTGACGAGACAAGTAGGAAACGTGCCCGATGATAAGTGACATGCCTGCCCGTAAATGGTATCTGAAGAGGCCAAATGATTGCCTAGCACTGCATAGTGCTGGTCACCCAGACACCCATAGATAGATTTAACTTTGAAAATGTATACAATTTGTTTGTGTTTATCAATTGTACATTTATGAATAAAGTGTGTAAATAAAGTGGCTTTGACTCAGATATAAGATGTTTTATCTCTAATTTGACTGGAAACGTTGAATTTCAAACCGAAACACAGTGATGTTGGCACGACTGCTTGGCCATCCAAGCTATCCAATATCACTGTTTATCAAAATAACTGGCAAAAGTGTGATACTTGCCCAGGCGGACTCTGCAAAGAGTTCTACTACTACTAAAAAGCCTGAAATTCTTCATTGATGGATAAAATATTATCTTCCCTCTTCACTTGTTCTATTACTGCGCCAATGTTTGAGGTATTTATCGTGGTAGTTGGTTAGTTAGTTAGTTGTGGTTAGTTCGACTAAGCTAAAGTAAAGCTTAGTTGGTCTGCAGCAAAACCTATAACATTTCAGAATGATTTCGTTTCCGATGAGTGTTGATGTTAGCGCAAAGAGTTTCTGATATTATTATGTGTCTAAGTCAAAACTGCGAAATAAAAGTTAAGCGGATGTCTACTACACCGTGTGGAATAAATTCCGGATTTTATATGACACTATTTATAAACAATTACGCTTGTGCCATGAAATCTAATGTGACAATTTAATATTTTTCTATAATTCATGGGTTACTCAAGTTTGCCGTAGTCAATCGAGACTAAATTAGGTAAGTTTCAGCCGCATCCGTCAGCGTTCTTCATTCAAAATGCACTCCAACGACTCTCTCGAGAGTGTTCGACTTGAGACTTATTAAGTTTTACAGAATAAGACTTCTATTCTTTTGCGTGTGGCCGCTTCGACCAGATTTCGATTATAAGCTATACGAACATCTTTATAAATGTTATGTCACTGACTCATCTGTAGCTAAAATACGTAGGCTGTTTTTGTAGGCTTCTGTACGCATATTGATCACACCAATTTTAGTTCTGCGCAAGCTACTTAATGGTTAGGACGCCCCAATTTAACGTAGATCAAATAGCCTAATTTATATTCTCACGCTTAGGACTCTAGGCTTTTCCTCACTAAGAGGGAGTCAAAATCATAATTCTACCAATACTTATTGACAGAATCAAGCAAAGTTTAACTGTCCTGTGGATTATATTGCTATCGTAGCTCTGCCGATTTTGTTGTAATTCGTTCTGGACGATCTTACCTGATAGACGATCTTCGCTGAGTTGACTTTAGTAATCGTATTTATAATGTAAAAACAACCCGTCGGTCAATTTATGGTTGGTTCCAATATATTATGTATTTATTACAATAATTATGTCGACTTCTTCACTATGTTTTTGTTGATTTTTAAAGTCGATTGTAATGAAACATTTGTATTTACTACAAAGAGTAGGCGTAATCTGAAAATTAAACCTCAAAATATGTGAAATCAGACGATCTGACAACTGAGCCCACCAAGGCTTTATGTATGTACCTGTGTATTTAGGTTCACAATTAAATAAGTATCAGCTATTATTGTCCTGCAATTTCATATGAGTGAAGTATCATGTATTATGCTTATTATTGGAAACTTGTGAATGTCGATACGGGTCGTAACATAACATTTTCCCACATCATTAATGACATCGCCGCTCAGACAACGTTGGACTCTCAAGGAAGGACGTTTCATAAAGTATCAGAGGGAAAAAAATCCTAATCCTAAATGTCTACGAACCTCTTTAACATCCTTCTCAACTCACTTCGATTCGCACCGTCAATACTAAAAGCTTCATATGGTGTTCATACCCAACCAACGTACCGTTGCTGACAAAAATAGATGAAAAAAAATATCGATATTAGGTTTACCTTGACCACCTCGCTTAGATGTGGTTGGTCTACGAAGGAGCGCGCCTACCTAGAAGATGTCGATTGACTCTAGACTTAATAGCATTCAGATCATATCTATAACGAATACCCACTCAGATAATGAAATTGAAATTACACAATTGAAATTTTCTTATTTCGAAAGTCGAGTCAAACCTCTTCGATCGAATCTTTCAAATATCAACCCCCTGAAACGATTATATTTCAAACCACGAGCATTGCGATAACAGAGAGCAAAGTATGAAATCATGTAGATCAACTGAACACTTTCTGAAATGTGCCAAACTTAGTAAAAAAAATGGATTGTCTGTAAAGTCGGTTGGTTTACGAACGATAGTTTAACGTGACAACGTCATACTCGTAACGAAACATTGATAGATGCGGCGCAAGCGTATAATAATGAGCGTAACGGGACATTAGACGTAACGGGACAATGCGCGTAACGGGGCATAACGGGACACTTTTTCATGCATGCGGCCGGCGTGCACTGATTTATTAGACGTTGTCACGTCAAAAACCTTTAAACTTGCAACTTTACGACAACCTTCAAACCTGTGAAGTTTTTTTCCATTTAATTAGTCCATTTTCACCACTATCAATGAAGCACGTTAACGCCAACTATAACTGTTTCTTACTCGACTTTTTCAAGACCTCCCCCCATTCGTGTTATCACTTCTTACGAACTGAGGCACTTATCCTGTGATTTATTTTAGTTCTTGTATCGCCCACATCAGTTGTTTGTGCGCCCATCAAACAATTATTGCGTACCTTTGTTTCGAAATTAACTTTGACGATTCTATTCAGGTTTATGTTTTGATGTTCTCGTAAAATGAGCCGTAAACCGCCTTTTTAATCTAGCGGTAAAGGCTTTGAAGCACAGTTACGAACTGGGGTAAAGGAGAAGTTATATTGGTATTCACTGTGTAGTGAATACCTACGATAAATAATTAAATATTGGTGGACAATTCAAACACAACACCAACTGACCCCAAACTAAGCAAAGTTTATACTATGCCAGCCAGAGAGCTGATATAATACTTATATAGTTTTAAATACATACTTATTATATATAGAAACAAAATTATTGATGTGATAACGTCTAATAAATCATGACGGACTCACCATACCACTAGCCCTACCCCTGGTGGTAGGGTGGGTCTTAAACCATACCACCATTATGCCATCAAGGAATAGTGTCGACGATGGCTGTCCGCATGCACGAAAAAGTATGACTCATTGTCCCGTAACGCGCATTGTCCCGTTACTATAGGGTAAATTATTCTTGCATTTCAAAATTCTGATTACTACTATAATTTTAAGTATTTATTATTGTATTGGAAGGTTAATTTCCGTGCGGTGGTTCTTAGTTATGTTTGGTAAATATCGATTCAAGATGACCGCCTCCACAAAATAGCGGACAAAATATTTCTTCACAATCTACCTCTATATGGGTTTCAAATGAGTGCATCACTCTATCAGAGCTTGACTTGAGTAGAATACTATGAACTATGAAAAATTTCAAATTCAGGATTGTCGCCACCACAAGATGGCGAAATCCATTTTTTTCACTGCCCCCTCAACATGGGTTTCAAATGAAAGGACTAGACTAATAGAATACTATGCACTATGACAAATTTCAAATCCAGGATGGCCGCCACCACAAGATGGCGAAATCCATTTATTTTTTCACTGCCCCCTCAATATGGGTTCCAAATTAAAGGACTAGACTAATAGAATACTATGCACTATGACAAATTTCAAATCCAAGATGGCCGCCACCACAAAATTGCGAAATATATTTATATTTTCACTGTCCCCTCAATATGGGTTTCAAATGAATTGACTAGTAGAATATTAGTAGAATTTCAAATGTTGTACAAATTACAAATCCGACGTAGTCGGGGCTAAATCGAAATTTTTAATTTTGTTCTTTTTTCCACTTGAATCTATTGTTTGCAATCACTTCTATTCTACCAGTTATTCTACCACCAAGCAGTACTGTGAAAACATTACTGTGTTCCGGTTTGAAGGGCAATGTTTCCAGAGAAATTACAGGGCTTAGAGATATAACATCTTAGCTCTCTGGGTGACGAGCGCAGTGCAGTGCTAGGTAATGATTTGGACTCTTCATGTTCCAATAGCTGCGTGCCACTGTGCTGTTATGTGGCAGCCATGTTGCTTACCATTAAACACATGTTTTGATAGTCACGTCATTCTTTATAAAAAAAAATGATTCATCAATGTTTTGTAATGACGTTGCCACCATAAAAAATGATATAACACATCATAATGTCACAAAGCTGTAACAAGCTGTTCATACTATGGTGTGATCGTACCCTAAGAATTAAATGTCATAATATAAAAGATGCGATGCCTAAGTTTCGATGTTCAGCATTTTATCACACGTTGCTCAATACTCCGCTCATTTTATTGTGTGTGTGGGATACTAATTAGTTGATATATTGATGAAATAAATAAATAAATACATCAACATTGTTTCACAGAACACCTGGCTCCAAACTAACCAAAGCTTATATATACTATGGAAATATTTTTGTTGTAGTAGGACTATTTTGGGAAGTACCAGTTAACCACATGAAATTTCTTTTTTATGGCAATATTAATATTTGCCAAGTGTTCCGCCAAGTAATAATATGTAAGCATTACTGTGTACTGGTTTGGAAGGAAATCTTCCCAGATACATTTATTTAGGTATACAAAACAGTACACAGTTAACAATAAACTTAAATAATATACAACAATTTACAGTTCTGACCTAATCTATGTACCTATGTATACACCACATGAGTAATTAAATGACATCGGGAAAGAGACTAAATAAAATTAAAATTAAGTTAAATCAATATATATAATATACTAGCGGCCCCTTCCGGCTTTGCTCGGATACTGTCACATAAAGACTACAAATCCAAATAAAAGGTCCAAATCTTTGAAGTTGGGCCAAACTCCACACGGTGTGCTAATTTGATTGCAATCGGTTAAGTATTTTAGGAGTCCATCGCGGACAAACAACGTGACGCGTAATTTATATATATTAAGATATATATGTAAATTCAAATTATAGATAATATTTATTATTACAAAGCCTAGAGACAAATCAGCTTTTATGGTGACGAGCGAAGAGCAGTGCTATTAGGTACCTTATGATTTGTACTCTTCATGTTGTTCCAATAGTTGCGTGACACGGTACTGTTATTGGCAGCCATCATACATTTCGTTTTTTTTGTTGGCAGACATATTACTTATCATCAGGCACTTGTTCTGCTCGTCTCGTCACTTTTTACTGTGAAAAGCTCGAGAAAACAACATCAATTTCTTGGTTGACATGCCACAGGTTCAAACGTAGAGGTTTCACTCCACTTTGTGAAAATTACGTCGTTGCTGTGCTTGGGAAAATATTAAATTGGTTTTCTCAATGGTTACAATTTTGGTGTTTTCGAGTCGAGAGTGAACCAGTTTCTTCTAGATAAGCACAGTTCATCGTAGACCACATCGTCCCTTAACGTCAGGTGACGTCGACTATCAAGCGTAGATCTATAAAAGTAAAAATAAACTCTCAACTTGAAATACCGACTCAGGCAACGTATTCTATAACCTAGACGTTCTTATCACAAAAATGGATTATAAGTATATTTTAATAAATATTTCATCCCGTTAGCTCTTTTAACCAAGGAGGAGGAGAATGAGGAAACTGAGGATTTTTATAAACCCCATGGTAGATGGTTTTTGGTGTCTGAAATTGTGTTACTAAAATGCAACAAAAACATAAATTTCTACTCTTCCGGCGGAGAGTATTGTCACGCTATCACACAGGTTAACTCCTAGCTCAGGTGACAATGCTTCACCATCTGAACTGAGATTACTGTTTAAGACATTGATCAAATTGATAAGCAACGTTTGTTAACGAAATTTTTTTTTATACCTAAATAAATATTGGTGGACAATTCACACAAAACCCATCTGACCCCAAACAAAGCAAAGTTTGTACTATGGCGGCCAGAGAGCTGATATAATAATACTTATATAGTTTTAAATACATACTAATTATACATAGAAATACCCAGACACTTTTTTCAATTCATTTCATTTCAACTATATCTCTAGCAGATGGGAATCTGCTTTCTTGCCTCTCCATTACAAACACTCCCCCGCCACCGTAACGACACTAGCAACAGTAACAGCGGTAACACATTATAAATCAGCCGAATTAGCCCGACCCGAGGAAAACACGAGCCACCGACAGAATTACGTAATTCACCCCTACTTTAAAATGGAGTCATAAATAAAAGGTAGACGCGGAACCTTATCGGAAAACCTCAGTGTCTGAAAACACAGTGCAATTGCAAGACAGTAGCATATCTTCATTTTTGTTTATTTATTTGATATTCGTTCGAAAGACTAGAATTATAAGGTTTGTCTCTACTTTTGTGATAAGAACGTTTAGGCTGAGAATGCGTTGCCTGAGTGGGATTTTCCCGATGGTTACAATCTTGGCGTCATTAAACTTTAAATGGAGAGCAAACCGATTTCTTCTAGGTAAGCACGCTCCATCATAGACTGCATCGTTGCTTAACATCAAGCAAGATAGCGGTCAATTGTAAGCTCATAATAGCTAAACAACAAGAAAAACCACTATTCGGTACAATTTACAAATTTTCTGGGCAAAACCTTTTTGAATTGCATTCTAGTAAGACTTGTTTTCTTCGAAGTCTGCCGCTTGCGCCTACACACTTGAGGCATACATGATAATGGTTTCCAGTGCCGCGTAGATGGTTCTCGTAATTTTCCCGTTTAGTTTTCAGTTCAAAACGAGTATTCAAAAACAAATATTTTCGAAAAGTTATACGTAGTATTAGTAACGCTTGGAGCGCCTTGCGTAGTTCTTGTTCTTTTAAGATGATCGCTGAAAAAAGTTGGCTATAGTATACATACTATCCCAGAGTATAAATAACCTATATTCCTTATTTCAGTGCAAACATTTGTGTGATGAATTCAAATGTTTGTACTGGGTGTTTCTATATATAATAAGTATGTATTTACAACTATATAAGTATTACATATATCAGCTATCTGGCCGCCATCTTACAAGCTTTCCTTAGTTTGGGGTCAAATGGTATTGTGTGTGAATTGTCCACAATTTTTTTTTATTTCAACGCGATCCCTTCTGTCTCTCCGACTTGATTGAAAACAGACATCCAAACTTTTGCATTTATAATTTTACCACCAATACCGCGGATTTATGCGCGTAGTTCCTGATTCCGCTATTTTGAGAAAAGCTGATCAGGTCCACTACCAGTTGGAAGCGTATCCGTCATGAAACATCCACATTTTTTACTTTATTAAGTAGATATATTAGTAGGTTTTCAGATTCAAAGATTAGTTTTAGTTAGGTTTGAGATTCAAAAGTAGTGCCTAAATAAACTTTTGAAATATGGAGGGTAGTCACTGTAATACAGTTGCATTCTACAGAAGTATCCTCTCCAGCTCTCTCTGTCTAACATAAAACTGCTGTTTTACATTTATAACTACAAGATCAAACTTCCAAACGAGTACCAACTCTTTCTAACGAAAATACGGTTCTATTTCGTTTGAGAAAGAAAGTTAGTTGTCATAGCAACGAGAGGTTCGCGTCGCGATTTTTGGTACGGCACCTCCTTCGATTGCTAAGGCTTTGATCGCCTCAATGTCTGATAGTATATATTCGCTTAACTTTTTGTAGAATTTTGAACCTTTTTTCGTAGAAATAAGGAGAGTTTTCTTTCGAGGTAAATCGATAAAATGAGGACAAGTATATATGTGTTGTAGATTGGGGATGTTTTACAATTGATTCGTGTATTGAAGTGTTGTAAGGGATCGAGGTGTATTCTGCTTTTATGTTTTGTATAGAGATTGGTTCGTTCGATTTTACTTTTCTCGTTCAAATTCTTATTATTTCCAATTTTAAATTGTGACCACGAGTTTGAAAGCGGTGCAATAAACTGAACGAGAATCTTGCAGTTCTTCTATTTCAAATAAACTCTACTTAAATAATAGTTGCCATATTCAGTTGCATCATTATGTCATAATGCTAAATTTGCGTAGTCCTTACATTTGTCTAAGTATAACAGAAATTATTACATTATTAAATGTATTTATTATTTAATAGTTACTTATCATAATGATGAGTAAATCATTTCTTTTTCTGTGTATTAAAATGGCCATTTTTATTACGTTATATAGGTACCTATATTTATTTCCCTGATTGAAAGACTGCTCAATATTACAAAACTTTTTTTATGTAACAGGAATACAGTTCTATACATTTTCGTCAGAACAAAACATCCATTTTCAATGAACAGTTGATTTCTTTTTCACGTTTTAAAAGATAGTCGTGTAGTAATCTACGTCATTCTCATACTAACAGTAAAGGAAAATATCGAAAGGGAACTAATACGTACCTACTGAGAGAGACATGCGTCTTTCGAGGACATGAGCCATCTGCCAACCTGCACTTGTTAATGTGGTGGAAGCCTTGATTCTATCCTTGTTCAGGGTCTCGAATACCTAGCTGTGGGTGGGTCCTACTCGAAATGCATTACTTTAGCTATAAGCCTAAAGTATGAGCTGTTCGTAATTATGGGGACAGTGATTGCCGCATTTCAATCTTTTAGTTTAAGCTTACGTGATCAATAAACTTGTCTTAGTTTTGATATTGAAATTTGGCGTTTGTGATATCAAAGATCCTGCTGGTAGAACGTGTTAATTGAACCTGAGATCGTAGGTACGGATCCCATCTGCACCTCTGAATAAGTATCCAAGTGCCGTTGTACAAGCTCGTCGTCAACCACCGTCTGTAACGGTGAAGAAAAACAATGCAAGGAGCGTACTAGGCCAGCGTAGTAGATTATATATTTAAATGGTTTGGACGTTATCATTTCTTCTTTCTTCGAGACTCAGCAGTTGAAACATTTATTGGGCGGCTTATGCTAAGGTTGAGTCAAGTGTTGTAATACAGTGGTTTCAACTTAGTGCAAAATAAATGTAAGTATAATACTGTATTTCATTCATTTACTGACCTTCAGAAACACTTATTTTTGCGTTTATTTCCTTCAAATTAATCTATACGGATTCTGCGATCTATATCTTTTTTTATAACCTTTTTTAATACGCTTTTATTAGGTCGATGGTTTTATAAACCATCTTCCAAGAATCGTAGCGTCATGAAAATTGGTAGCTGCATTTTTAAAAATTAAAATTAGCCACTCCACTGTCTCCGGGGTCAGTGATCTTTGTCATTTGAATTCTATTTTTTTACATATTTCTTGGATTAGGAGAAGAAGAGGAAAGATGCATGTAGTTCGGATGACAGAATAATAATATGGTACTGTCGAACTGATCTGATGATGAAGCCGGAAGATATGAACCGGAACTTCATGATTTTTTATTTATTTACATTAGCCACTCCACAGACTCCGGGGTCCGTGATCTTTGTCATTACAATTATCTTTTTTTTTACACATTTCTTGGATAAGGAGAAGAAGAGGAAAATAGGAGGGAGGTGGGTACATTTAAAATCTAATTCTAGTGCTCGTCTGTAGAGCCGATCACTACCGGTTAAGATTCCGCTAGTAATCGACTCGACATCGAGCGTTTGCCTAATTGCCTTTTGCCTAAGCTGCCTCCTCCCGGCCCAGAGCCTCCACAACGGCCGCATTCCTGTCCCTGATGGCCATCTGTAGATTAAAATCTCGGATGGTCTTCGGTGATGCAGCCAACGCTCGCCGCACGAACCGACCGATGGCGTCGTGTGCCGTGAGATTGCAACAACCGCATGGGGCACGCTCTCGTGCAGCTTCATGTTTGCCTTGGTTTTGATTGCGATTACCGACTCGTATGTTAGTCCCTGAGCTTCATGGATAAGGATGCGTGATCCGGTGCCTGACCCATAACCCTGGTTTGTCAGGGTCTCCTTCTCCTCTTGAGTGTGAACTAAAAAGAGGGTGTTTGGTAGGATGTTGGGTATCTGCGCTCCCTTATATCTTCGCTGCTCTACGGTCTTTATACGGGACGCTGAGGAGTACATGCCGGAGTATATTTCCCTCAGTGCATATGCGAACTTCATGATGGAACGTCGTATCATAGCTGTGTTTGGATTTGTTAGAAAAGTCTTGTAATGAACTTTGACCCCGATTAGATTTCAGGGTCTGATGATGAAGCCGGAAGATGTTTGTCTAGTGTTTTTAAACTACTAATTTATTTTAGTTTCACTTGTCTAGAAGTTTGTCGTTAAACCTAATTTAACTTGAACCACTTTCCGGCTACCAATCGAACTGAAATTTTGCACACGTGTGTAAATTGCGTGATAATGCAATGTTATGATGACATAGTGCTGTTCTGATGATGGAGTTGAAAGATGGCCATAACACGACTAAGACACATAACCCCATCGAGTTTGAGCTCGATTGATTCGTTTTGACAGTACTTCAATACTAGATGGTATTCCATGATGGTACCAGGCTCTAATGTAGAGCTGGAAGATGGCCATTAACTTTTTAGCTTTTTTTTTTTTTAAACGTAACAAAACCCTTGTTTTTAAAAAGATTTGTTTAAATAATGTCTGTATCAAGCTTAGGTGCATTGTTTTGATAGTATTTAGTATGCAGGATGACTTAAATAATACATTTGTTTAATTTGTTCCGGTTTGAAGGGCAATGTTTCCAGAGAAATTACAGGGCTTAGAGATATAACATCTTAGATCTCTGGGTGATGAGCGCAGTACAGTGCTAGGTAATGATTTGGACATTTCATGTTCCAATAGCTGCGTGTCACTGTGTTGTTATGTGGCAGGCATGTTGCTTACCATCAGGCACATGTCCTGCTCGTCTCGTCACTTTTTATTAAAAAAAAAATCCCTGTATCGTGAGGCCTGATTTCTCAATTAATAGGTCGTAGACTTGAATCTCACTTGCACTTTTGAATGTTTTCCCAATTTTATAGATACTAGTTTGTAACCACTTGTTTTAATACTGAAAGAAAACATCGCTAGGAAACCAAAATGTGTCGTAGAATCTATCGAGGACATGCGTCAATTTCCATCCTACACTCGGTTAGCATAGTGGATTATGGCCTAGATTTCAGTCTTCTCAGAGACAACAGAGACAATCCCGAGTCCCAGCAGAGTTAACGTAAAGTGGTATATATCAATTATCACTCCATTGTAAGTACATCGTTCATAACGATTAGTACGATAATGACAAAAATTCCCAACAATAACTAAAGGCTTTTTGAGGGAAGTCAAGTTGGTATTGGAGAATTCGATGGTTTTGATATCAACTGTTGTTGACGTGTCACGTTATAGACTGCAGGCCCGTGAACAAAATGTATGGGTCAAATGAACCACCAGAAGACTTATGTAGGATGATAGAAGGGTATAAAATAATAAGATTGAGCACTGTGCCGTCACTTGAAATCTGTCCAACTAAGTGCAGGTGAAGATAAGGGGATACAAATCTCGATCACTTCTCCTTGTCACTAGATTTTTGTACGGCGGCGGCGCGGCGTTGCGGAATAATGGATTAGGAGAGGTAATGAAACTATAAAAATTGTATATATAATTATAATTTTAATTTTTTAATTGTATTTTTGTCGAAAAAAAACATGATTTTCCGACGATTTCAAGATAAATTTGGTCATTTGATTATGTACAGTATTGGTTCCATGCAGTTTCAATACATCTTCTAATCCATTATTCCGTAATGCCGTACAAAAATCACGTGACAAGGAGTAATGATCGAGATTTAAACCCCCTATCATCACCTACTCTCAGTCGGACAGCTTTCAAGTGACGGCATGCTGTTCAATCTTATTATTTTATACCCTTCTATCATCCTACATAGGTCTCCTGGTGGTTCATTTGATCCATTAATTTTGTTCATGGGCCTGCAGTCTATTACAACTCATGATACGTTGTAGTACGAGAGAGACTAATCGTCCAGTGAGAGAGATTAGAACGACACACAAACTCTTTTATTATTTACTTAAATGATGTAAAGGATGGCATCGGTCGATTCGTGGTACACGCGGTAACTGTAGCACTGAAGACTATAAAAATAGGAGTGAGGTGGGAATGAAGAGGTTTGACTCTACTTTTGTGATAAAAACGTCTAGGCTATGGAGTTCGTTGCCGGGGTGGATTTTTCCTATGGTTATAATCTTGATGTCTTCAAATCGAGAGTCAATCAGTTTCTTCTAGATAAGTACACTCCATCGTAGACCGCATCGTCGCTTAACATTAGGCAAGATGGCGGTCAAGTGTAAACCTATAAAAAGTAAAGATAAAACTGTCCTGATCTAAATAATATTCTGATTGAAATGCGTATATTCCTTGAGTAATACGTGTTCGACAAAATTCTCTTTTTTGCGGCGGTGACGTCTATCGGGTCGTGTGGTCATAGCAAATTCACGATATTAATAGGAGGTGAGTGTTGATGTACATCGAAAACCCATTTAACCTACACCCGTGTCACAAGTGTCGGGATCTACTCGGGATTTCTCTCTCTGCCACACGATGGACCGCGCACCCGCACGGTGAATCCATGGAATGCTAAGAAGATCGTCTCATAAGTTAGAAAACGTTGAATCTTCCTCATGGTTAATTTTAAGTAATAATAACTGTTCCGTACTTATATTGTATTACTAGAAGCACCCTGCTGTTTTACCTACGTAGTTCCTGTTCCCGTTATTATTCCGGGATAGTGCTCATGTGTTCTTCCAGACTATAATCTAACTTTTGTCCAAATTTCAACCAGATCTGTTCCGACATTACGACGTCACGGCATTTATAACATTAGTAGGATTTGTAAGGGTACGTGGAGTGTAATGTGCCATAGTAATTTGTTTATACAACGGTTTCCTGTTTGTAAAACAATTTTTTTTAAATTAAAAAGTGACGAGACGAGCAGGACATGTGCTTGATGGTAAGCAACATACTTGCCACATAACAGCACAGTGACACGCAGCTATAGGAACTAGAAGAGTCCAAATCATTACCTAGCACTGCACTGTGCTCGTCACCCAGAGATCTAAGATGTTATATCTCTAAACCCTGTAATTTAAAGCGACATCGTTTCATGGTTGATGTTCCAAAGACACGAACGAAGAGATTTGACTCAACTTTTGTGATAAGAACGTCTAGGCTGTGGAATACGTTGCCTGAGAGGGTTTTTCCCGATAGTTACAATCTTTGTGTCTTCAAATCGAGAGTGAATCGGTTTCTTCTAGGTAAACATGCTTCATCGTAGGCCGCATCATCGTTTAACATCAGGCGAGATGGCGGTCAAGTGTAAACCTATAAAAGTTAAAAAAAAAAAATTCTCTGGAAACATTGCCCTTCAAACCGGAACACAGTAATGTTTGCACATTGCTGCTTGGCGGTAGAATAACTTGCAAAGGTGTGGTACTTCCCCAGGCGGACTCTGAAGAGTCAGAGTCCTACCACTACAAAAACAAAGCAATGCCTATTGTGCAATGTCAGGGCTTGGGATGTGACACGTTTACCTAAAACTTACCTATTATTTAATTTTACACGAACCTATGTTGAGTTTTTTAAACTAAAAACTTAGGAGAAATAATGAATCCGATCACAGACTTTTTTGGCTGCGTGGTCAAACTTCTAATTTATTATCTAAGCATCGGGAAAATGAGATAGCCTCTAATAAACTATTTCATCTTCTTTACAATGCCAACTAATAAAAGCGTCAAGTCAAGATCAACAATTATCTTTACTTTCCCTTCTGATTTCAACATTGCATCTTAACATTTTATCCGGACGGAAGTTAGGCAAGGTTAGGTTTTTTAAAAATTAAATGTATGTCACAAATTTAGTTATTAAAAAATAAACACTATTTTGATCTGGGGGCACGGCAGTGCCCCACCAAGTCAAGCGCGAAGCAAACATTTATATTTACAGTGGCTTACATAGAAGAAAATGAGTGGCTGAGATACCTACTATTATTGCGATTATCTTTACTTGCCCTTCTGATTTTAACATTGCTACCTTTTTTTCCGGACGGAAGTTAGGCAAGGTTAGGTTTTTAAAACTTAAATGCATGCCACAAATTTAGTTATTAAAAAATAAACACCATTTTGATTTACATTTACAGTGGCTTACGTAGAAGAAAATCGTACTTCTCGTAACTCGAAGAAGCGGCACCGTTTCATGGTGGATATTCCAAAGACACGGACAAAGAGGTTTGACTCTACGTTTGTGATAAGAACGTCTAGGCTGTGGAATGAGTTGCCTGAGTGGGTTTTCCCGATAAAAATCGAGAGTGAATCGGTTTCTTCTAGGTAAACACGCTCCATCGTAGACCGCATCGTCGCTTAACATCAGGCGAGATGGCGGTCAAGTGTAAACCTAATAAAGTTAAAAAAAAAAAAAAAAGAGTGGCTGAGATACTATTATTGAGATACCATTATACGCGTTGGATGTGGCCGATTTAGAAGGTTATTTATAATTTCTTAGGCAAATAATACGATTAAAAAGAAGCTTGTTTAATTAACAACCAAAGCTTAATACTAAATAGGTTGAGGTGAATAAATGCAACAATTATTTTACTAACTGTTTATTTCAACCACATTATGTAGATTTCCTCACGCTCTAGAATATGTAGAGTCATTTAAAATATGGCTTCCTCAAATATTTATATGTATTTAATTATGTTTAATGGATTTACAATAATGAAGCGTAACACAAGATCTATTAGTAGGTATTTTAGATTTGTGCAGTTTTCAAGCTTGTCTGTATTTTGAAGCTCTGTTCCTATTTTAGTTTCTTATTTTTAATAATTTAGGTACTTATTACTGTTAGTTTGTGGTGGAATTTGCGCTTACAAAACCATAAAATATTAGACAATAAAATAGTTGATAATTTTACGCGATATAGTCGTTATAAACAGATGCGTCACAAGCCAAACCCTAATGCCGATTGTGCCTCTCTATCACTTTTTACACGCTCTCGCTTGCACGCTCGGCTCTGAGAGAAGGGGACACTTTTTCGTGAGTATATCCAGCATTCATCGATTTATAAGACGTTAATATGTCAAAATATATTAATGTAATGTAGTGATAAAAGTAACCTTTGTGATATTTCAGAATATAATCTGAAATTTCAGTTAAGGCGTGATTCAATGACAAACATACAAAGTTTCACATTTAAAATATTAATAAGATATTAATTTATTTAGAAGTTATTCTTCCTCATAACTGCCTTTAAATATTTCAATATGTTTACTGTTAGTAAATATGATTATTATAAGCGCATATTCAACTGACAATAGTTTGGTATCTGCGTGGTCACACCTAAGTAGACATTTTATGAGAGCTTAATAGATAATTACAATAGTTAAATTCGTTTAAATATTTATTTACAAATGCTTAGCTAACAATTTACAATGTACAATATTGCATTGCGCACTTAGCAGCAACTTTAAAATAGTTCCGTGAATCTGTTACTGATTAATAAAATGTATATTTACAGATTTTACCAAATAATATTACAGTGTTATATTGAAACAACGTAGTTGTTACATTTTTTTATTATGAGGCTGCTTTCAGATGGACAGATATGAGTGATAATTGCCTAGCAAAAATGTGTCAAATTTATGACGTTGACATAATATGTCATCTTCATAAATTTGACATATTTTGATTTATATTAATCAATATTTAGAAATAAAATGGAATGCCTCATTTGGCGCAGCTAACTGTTATGACATATTTTTTCAAATTCAGAACACTTCATTGCAGGTTACGTGTGGTTATGTCAGAAAAGCCTTACTTAAGCTTTAATTCGGATTAAGATATGGTTGCGCTTACGCACTTCCCTTAAGAAACCCCTGAATGCAAATAAAACTTAAGCCGGGCTTGTCTGGTTATTCATCACGCCAGTAATTCGTCAATTGCTCAAGTTAAAATAGTGAGTAAAATATTTATTATGTGCATGATGTTTGGCAGGAAAAATTATGTACATTTATTTTTTATATTTAAAAAGTAGTATTACATATATTTTTTGTATATTTAATAAGTAGTACTAAAGAAAATAATAATAATAGATAGAAAAAGAAAACAACGATAAATTAAAAATAAAACAATTAAAATTTGACTAAGGGTTATGTTTTAGGACTTTAAAATATTCCCAATCTTCCAAACGGCTGGATATTTTACTATCGTTAGATTCGAGAATAAAGTGTCTTTAGATAGTATATTGAATCAGAAAATGTTTGATTTTTGCATTTTAAATTAAAACACGAAATAAAAAACAATTATTTGTATAAGTCCGAAATCATGATATTACACACACACAAATATTGACATTGGCGAATTTTGAGAGGTACCTAAAAAGCTAACTGTGCGTTATTCGGCGGAGCATGTGTCATGTAAATAAAAAGACACGGAAATCGAACGTTTATAAGTCCTCATATTGATAACATTTTCACAATTTAAATAATCATTTACCTATTAAGGTTTAGTAAGAGAAGGCATATTTTTTCCCGACAGATAGAAACAAAATTATACTAAGTCAAATATTTACTCTACGAATTATTTTAGACAAATATAGTACCTAAATTTAAAATAATTGGCACCTGGAGTTAGCAATTCACACGAGTTTCTTTATTACGGTATCATGTAAAATCTAATTAATAATAAATTACTTAATCACAGTCTACAATACATATTTACAGTTTAGCTCTAATTAGAAGTGATAGTACGCAAAGTTGATCGGTTGATCATGATCAGCCTGCTCAACATTTGGATCGGCATTATCAACATTTAGATCAGTATGATCAATATTTGCATCAACATGATCAACATTTGCATCAACATGATCAACATTGTCTTTGTTATGATCGTCTATGCTGTCAACCGAACGACTAGTATTTGCTTCTGACAATCGCTGATCAAATCTCAAACTTCTCTGCCAGTTTGACAGATCACATGGCACGTCTTCGTTGTTTTCTTTACAAAATGTCCTGGGAACTAAATATTCTGGATACACACTGTTTAAATAATAGCCGCCTACGTCATAACTGCGATCGACAGAAGAATCGGTTCTAGCGTAACTAAAATCGAACTTTTCGCGTTTGTCTAACTTACGTTCTTCGTAATCGTCGCTTCTAGTGCTACCACTGTTATAATCATTGTTATCTGATTCAATGTCGAGTTCTTTCGAGTCTTTTATTTCACTTTCACTGGCGCAGGCGTCGAAATGATCAAATTTCTGATCAAACTTTTGGTCGTATTGTTCAAACTTTTGATCAAGTTGATCAGTTTGGTTAGCGAGTTTGTTCATTTCGGTGGCTGCGTGGGGAAAAGATCACTGGCGGTGATGGGGCAGTTGATGATGGCTGATGTGTTGATGATGGAGGTCCAGCCTCGGCCGTTTGGCGTCATCATCATCGCTACAGGGGTCATTGTCATGTGGTTCTTGATCGTCGCACTCGTCTCCAAGCTCTTCTTGCTTACGCTTTGCTGTCGCCATTTCGGCAGCGTGCTTTTTCCGCCATTTTGTTCTTCTATTTTGGAACCATACCTGTGAACAAAGATATCAATATTAGTATAGAAAATAAATAAACTTTACCAATTAAATGTATCTAAACTTAAAAATGGCTGTCCTGAAAAAGTATTCATTTTTGACTTGTTCTATTGAAGATATTCTAAATTTAAGATATAGTAAAGTGACGCAGTATTTGTCACACGCAGAACAATAAATAGAGAGATAGAGAGAAACCAAGAATCTTCTGTAATATAACAACATGGAAAAACGGCATGGCTAAAATAAGATCTTAAAACGTTGTTTTCTCTGTAAAATCTGTATGGCACACTCCGAAATACGTTACTAAATTCTGTGCCAGTATTTACCCCCAGAAAGCCAAATATAAAGAGGAAACAAACAATTTTCAACGTATGGAACCTAATCTGCTCAGCAGACATAATAATGCCTCATTAAATACCGCCTTTTAAGTCGAAACGCAAACTTGCATCTATCTCACTCACTTTTATAATAAAAACTCTCGTAAGAATAGGACGGAGATAGTAGCCATGTTCAACGGTAATTAAGGGTCGTTTTGCAAATTACACGGTACTTAACCAGCCATATAACGCACATTAATCACTGAGTCGGGTCCTTCGCTATCTCTGTCTATCTAAAGTTAATGACGTAGCGTCGTCTCGCTCTTTGGAGAGGTTTGAAGGTAGAACATGGTTTAATTAGGTCATAAATACGTTTTCATTAGAGCGGTCGATTGCAGAGCGACCAGCTTTACTACAGGAATGAAAAATAGAGGAACAAAAATTTAACTTTAAAAGTATTTCGTTTTTGTTAAGGAACTTGTATGGTGGCGCCTCAGAGTTAACTATTGATAATTTGGTCGATCTTATAGGCTTTGTAGGACAGATGTCGAAGTTATTATGAAGGAATTTGGTCTCGTCGGGTGATCGTTATGATAATTTTGGGGTTTATTCGGCGATGTTAAAGTAGATTGGGGCTTAAAATAGGCAGTTTAATAAGTGTTTCGTGAATATAGAATTTCACAACATTAGAAGTATTTATAAAATTTAAATACAATGTTGGGGCGAAAATAATGTTACGTCTGTCAAAAAATATAAACACGTTTTAACGTGAGCGATTCGTTCCCTACTCTAATAAAAGGTATTAATTACGAGAAATTGACCGTGGTTATAATAATGTACTACTACCTAGGTACGCGTAAAGTTACAAATTTCATGCGCTATGTTGATGTTTTACTGTTTGTGTACATATAAAACAAATATTTAAAATACTTGTACTCAATTATAGGTTAGGTAGGTACTCTAGGTACATATTGAATGAAATTGCTTCGAATTTACCGGAGACTTACTACACTATAAACCACGGTACACAACCTGTAAAATAAAACTGTTTATAATAAATTATTTTCTTGTTTATTTTTCCTCGTACTTCGTCATCCATGTAAAGGTAAGCAAATTTTAGTTTAATTTTGTAAGATCTCAAAAACCACCACACCAATAATTTCAATAATATTTATTTGGGATTATCTCTGAAGTAGTAGATGCAATCAATCGATTCACATTTTTAGCTATCGTGGAACATGCGTAAGTATCGTGGAACTGATGCCGGGTGACACTTCAAGAAACTGTTACGCTCCGCTCACGTTATGCGCTCACAACGAGAGCGAGTGAGAGGCAAAAAAAGTAAAAAGTGAAAGGCACGCGTCCCTTCCGTAAAATTATTTTACCACTCAAAGTCGTTGTCACGTAAAACTTTCGCCCGTATACCGACTTTTTTTGCATAACCAATTTTTTTTGCATAAACTACGGGTGTTCTAGCTAGTCGGAAGAACGGCGACTGCTGATCCGGAAGCTCCCACGCGCACCACTGTCTTTACGAAGTCATGTGTTATGTCAAGTCTTGTATAAAACATTTAATGAAAACATTTTAAAGAAATCGACGTGTAGGTACCTAGAATTTTTCGTAGGCAATGTGTTATCCACCAACCCGCACTCGGCCAGCGTGGTGGATTATGCCCTTGACTTTCTCCCTACAAGTAAAGGCCCCAAGTACCAGCAGTAAGAACATTTTGTACACAGCTTATGCTCCTTTTCGAATTCAGTTAAAAACTATTGGGCTACAGACAGTACCTCGCATTTTATAACGTCGATAACTCATTTACGTAACGAAAAGACTCATCCTAAACCCCCAGAAAGTTGTTGATCAACCTTGAAGTTCCATTTACGAGTTGCCAACTACATGGTGCTCCCTTTTATCACGCAACATATAAAACTAAACTCGATACAGCGGGAGTCATAAAAAAATACCGAACAAAACAAGACTATAGTAATTCATTTCGATTATTATTGGACCATTTGTTTTTATTAAGGAAAACTTGATGGGCGGAAAAACGAAGATTATGTGTGTTATGTGTTTTACGTTTCGCTTACGACCCGTTTGTATTTCAGATGTAAATGGATACAGTGTACAGTGCTCGGGTTTATTTGGCTGTGAATATATTTAGAGATTTTTCGAGGAATTGGTACATGTTGTGTGGATGGATTACAACTGGGTTATATTTCTGGGGGAACATTGACAAAGTTTTGATAAGTGAATATTTTCTTGTATAATATAGAGTGACGGGATGAGCAAGATATGAACCTGATGGTAGACAACACGCCTGCCCATTATTACATCACAGAGTCGCGCAGTTATTTAAACATGAAGAATCTAAATTAATGGCGTTACAAAAAAAGGTCAATTTGAACGTAAAGGAATAAAATAAAAAAAATCTAACGGCAATTTAGAAATATTATTTTTTAAATCATTATTTTCTGATTATCTTACTCCTACTAATATTATAGATGTGAAAATTTGGATGTTCAATCTCGTTATTAGAACTGAATAGATAAAACTGAAATGTGAACCTTAAATAATTCTGATTATAGTCTGAAATAAGACATGGGTGGCGTTTCATCCAGAAAAAATTAAATTTTCTGAGGTAATTTTCGAATTGCCAAAATACATGTAATTTATTCGTCACTCATTGACGTGACATCATTTTACATGAAGTGTCACGTAGCTGTCACTTCATTTGGTTGACAAGTTGTTTGTCAGAACAACATTTGCGGTTAAGCAAGGTACATGTTATGTGGTTAAGTTTGTCACATCTTCATTCTCAAGGTATTGTTGTGAAATTAGTAACGTAGGTTGATTTAAGCAGATTACTTATTAAAAACTAGCAGTGCCCCGCTGTTTTACCCGCGTAGTTCCCGTCCTCTCGTTTCCGTTATTTTGCCGGGATAAAAAGTAACCTATATGTGAGTTGTGTTCTTCTTGACTAAAATCTATGTTCCAAATTTCTATAGTAGGAAATAGTATAAATAAGATGTATTTCAGTCTATTGGAAACATTTTAAAAGAGGAAAATATACAATGTTATAATTTTCAATTATAATATTGTATATTTGCTATCCTTTTCATATTGGATAATTGCCTCAAAAATAGCTTTTAGTAGTTTAGTTGATTGTTTTCCTGATTATATTCAATTTAAATTCAGAGATATGTTAGGTAATAAATCTTATTGTACAATGTTGCAATACTGTGACAGTTCACGTCCTTGAAACTGGTTTAGACTCAACATCACATACACTACATTTACGAGCAACCAAACAACTCAACACCATTCATTCCTATCGCCATCTCCATTATTACTTATATTATTTTCCATTCTTCCTTCATGCTCCGACTTACCCTGACTCCCTCGATTCAATTACTTAAGTGCTTCACAACAAACCGCGAGACATACGTCTGTCTCTCTTCGTCGCGTGCTACTAAAGTTTTATTTCTATCTCTGTCTTAAAGAGGGGCTTGGGGTAATTATGTGAATAACTATTATTTTTCACAAGAGAGCGGTGTAATGGGTTGATTGAGATAATGTGCTTTCGGTGGCGTCGGGCGGCCATGTTGCCTATAGGTAATTAAGTTGAATGAGTAAACGTCTTGTTCAGTTTTATTGGATTGTTAGTGTTGAAGATTTACACATGTGTGAGGGATTAAAGGAACTTGCTCAGGGTAGAATGGTGGTATAAAGACTGTTTATGTGAGTCGACGAGATTGCCTTTGTTCTAATTCAGTCGATTGTGGGGAATAAAACTACGTCTTTTTGTGATCTGGTTGCGATCAGAAATCTGCTACAAATGGTATACCGATGAGGTGGACTTACTTAGAAAATTAGGTAATTTACTTAGTTTAAAGAAACTATGTTTTTGAATTAGTATTACAGTGTTTTTTATATTTGCGATTTGAGATCAATGGTGAAACCTTAAACTTGGTTAAACTAACACGTCAAGGTAAAAATGCGTAAATTACAGCTATATCCCACATTTTTTCCAAATCCTAAAAGCCAACATTTAATTTTAACCTGCCCGTTTAATAAAATAAAAAATTGTTTTAAATTAATGAAATCAAATGAAGTCAAATAAATAAATAGAGCTTACGTGAAGTTTGTTTAAGCGACAGTTAGAAGCTAATTAATATACCTACACAGTATGTTTCATTGTACGAAAATAAAAAAATGCATAAGAAAAATACGCTGCAAAGATTGCCACTGCGCTCATGGTTTTAAGAACAGTGACCAGTTTCTCCTCTTAATGACCACACTTAAGTTGCTAATAAAGAAAAGTGCGCTCTACGTGCATGTATGGGTAAATTCACAATAGAGAAGTTTTACCAAAGACTTCACTCATTAAATAGGTACCACTAAGTAGAGTACAAATACACCTACAAAAGTACAAACAAATTCAACCAAGCCTCTCAAATTATGCGATTATTAGTAAGTAAATATCACAATCTAAATTTTGTATCTCTTTTGAGTTTATCTTTCATGTCCAAAATGAATTGATGCTGTACAGTCTGTACTGCAAAATTAGACATAGATAGTTTTAGTACGCGTCAGGTTTGAGGTTTTTTTTAAAATAGGAACGGCGGTAATATCACAATAAATAAAAGTTATTCCTATTTTCGAACTAATAAACCTTACAGCATTCAAACCAACCCCGAGCTGTCGATATGTAAAAATAAATCATAAGGTCTCATCTACAAGGTGGAGTTTACGCGTGCGTGACTTGAAAATAAATAACTTAAATTATATGTTTTCTGTGTCTGCAACATGATGTATGTTTGACAACTACACGTCTGGAATTTGAGTTATTAGTTTGAAGTTCACACTAATAGGTGAGTTTACATGGAATACGTATGTTTTTGGATGTACGAGTTACAGAATCAATTGCTTCGAAGTTTTTAAGAATTTATTTAAAGTTACAAAATAGCTGAATATTTCCTTAAATAAAGCTTTTGTAGTAATCTGCAGTAGAATATGGTATTTTCACCATCACTAAACTTGTGAAAATGGATTATGGTGTAATGATTATTTTAGTTTGGTAAACGAGTTAAGGGTGACAAACCTTATGCTATGTTCGAGATACATTTGAGATTGGAGTTGGACACTGAGAAAACATTAGCAGTTCCTTGTCAATAGTTTTTGTCAAGCGGGACAAAGTATATTTTGTTATTTTCTGTGTGCATTTTCCGAAACTACTTATAATTTAAAAAATCGTAAAGAGAGATACTCAAGAACATAACTCCTGACTTACTTTCTTTGTACTAGAATAAGTACAAAGCACGCCAGAAAATAGTTTATCGTCGCTTTTTATACAAAAGAATTCCAAAAATAAAACCAAAAACCAAAGCCAACCCTTTTCGCACAAATCTTCCCACCTACGAGCCGGGGACACAGATCGCTAAATCTGGCAACATCATTAGTGCGCGCTCGTTTGTCACGCGACTTATCGCGCCCTCGGCCAAGTTGATCGTCGTGCCGATTTGTCGCGGCGATTTGTAGCGCTAATGTCGCCCGTGTGTACGGACCTTAATGACTGTCGAGTGACGAAGGATTTTTGCTAATTAGGGCATTTGTTACGTAGAAGTGAAATATCAATTAGCAAACATGGAAATCTAAATCTGTAATGTTTGTTTAAAAAAACTAACTAGAGATGGGTATGGAATGCTTTGAGTTATGCTTACGTATGTATGTAGATATAGTTAGTAGGGCCCCACGACTTCTGCGCTGGGTAAACCAAAAAGCAGCAGGTATTATAGGTCATCTAAAGCCTACTGTCCCAGATCCCTTCATAATAAACGGAAATATTTCTATCGATGTCGCATAAAGGCTGATCAGAAATAATTTAATGTTCTACAAAAACAAACTACAACTGATTTTAAAATTAAATTCGAACACTAAATTTCACGATTTCTATGATAACGTTATCCAGATAAAGGATTTTTTTAGCTTTTTGTTGATATTTCAAAAACCACTACCTACTTTGATTTCAATAAAAATTGTATGGCACTACCTCTAAACTATGATCTACCAAACCAAAAAATACCAACAAAATGTATTATCAATGTGCGGAGGTTAAATGACATACATACAAAAATACGTACATCCGATAATTTTTCAATCAATATAACGGCATTATAAGCAGAAATGCTTACCACGCCGATAAGGTTTTGTTATGACCGTAATTACAGACCACGGCAGTAAAATATAACTATTATATGAAAAGAAACAAAAGTACTATCAAGTTTTAAGTCAATACGAGTAACAATGGATTTTTCTACACGATTTCTCTCATCAATACTTTGTGGTACTTCTAACCTTGCATCTGTCTCACGGGAAAACCCTCGATCAATGGGCGTCTCATTAAGGCCACGGTTGTTATCTAATAGCAAAATAATAATTATTAATCAGCTTCGCTTCAGTTGTTCGCTATATTGCTACTGGTAGAGGATTATAGCTTTTTTGTTTGGTAATGAATAGAGTGAGTGGTACAAAGGTTAAGATACCGCGTACGTAACAGTGTGTTTTTTTTTCTTTTTCTTTTCCTTTTTCTTGACGTTTGTGGTTTCGTACTCTTTCCCTTAAAATTCCAATCACAAAAAATACTAAGTTAAAGAAATGGAAATGAGAAAAGTAATGAGCTCAAGGCTAACAATAAGCAATCACTCCTAATAGCCCTCCCTCCATAGAGAAAATTTAATGTTTATTTTTTTCTTAAGTAGTAATCTAGAGGTAAAATTGGATATCACCAATATGGTATCCATGTTTAGTATAGCTTTGCATAGTAGTTTTGATAAATGATGTAATATCACCAATTGTTCGATGGTACTTTTTTATAATTTAAGAGAAGACGAAAGTCATTTGTTCAAGATTGGGAGATGATAAACACACGCATTAAAACACTCAGTCTGCATTATTTGTTATATATGTGCAGCAGAACGAGTTTTTGTCATGGTCTGTATTTTTTTTTCGACAATTTTCTTTTATTTGAGCGTTTGTATTATGTTGTTTTTGTACCCTTTGCTGGTAAAACAACAGACACAAATGTATTATACATAAGTAGATCTATATAACAACATGGTCTAATAGAGTTTAGATAGTAAAAAAATAAAGGAATAGTATAAAAGTGAAAAGTTTCACGCTTTTCTCTTATAACTTTCACCTCAATATTAACATGGTAACGTGAACAATTTTTATTACGTTGCTTATTACATCTCAACGTGTTTTTACAATCAAATATCGATTGAGTTTTAAGCATACTTGCTTTACAATGACTATACCGGTATACACAGAAAGTGTACAATGCCGAACGTTTTCATTCAAAGTAATGGCCAATTTTTCATGATAAACAAGATGATGATTTTATTTTAGATAAGATAGCTAAAACCTGTAACAGAAAATTTGGTTTACGCGAAAAATCTTTGTTCTCAAAAATAATTATCACACAAAAAAAGCGTGTCAGTATATTGTACAGCATGTATACGAATAGAAAACAAAAAAGAAAACAATAAGTGTGTGAAAACGATCGTTTTTTTTAATAGTGTTGCGTATAGCCTTTTTTTTGAGCGAGCATAGGTAAGTGTTCAAAGCATATTTTATAACTTCACCCCATCGAGTAGTCAATGTATAGTATGCCCTCTATTTGTAATGGACAGAGCCTAGTGAAACGTCGTGAGGTGAAACCTTTACAATACATTTTAGTGTGTGTATTTTAAACGCATTCATCTTGATGATGACTTCAGGCTACCTAAAGCTGTATTTTACTTGCAGCTGAATAAGAAAAAGCACACGCAGAACGAGTCACATGCTCTACAATGATTTCACCGTATTCCAACATCTTATATTAAAAGTGAGAAGAACTGGCAAAGCAGAGATGTGAATGGTGCAACTTTATTTATAAAACTGTTCAAAATCATGACCAAAGACGACTACTCCATATACATCGTTGCTGACTTGTGCTAAGTAGGTATCTCAGATACAACACATCTTCTGCAATAATCATCGGTTTGATCAACAAATATTCAGTAGCTCAAGCACTATGTTTTATTTCTGTGTCATTCCATAATCATTCTGCGTCATGTATGGCTTTTTCAGGCTAGTTCTGGGATTATGTTTTCTTCCTCTTTCGCCGACGTCCCACTTTACAGATGGTGTTTTAGGTATTCGTATAACGTATACAGTTGAATTATTTATAAAGCAGTTTTTCACAAATTAAATACTAGTATTATTTCAGCTTAACTTGATTTAAACTTTACTTTGGTGTATAAATTATGAGCTAATTAATTTTAATCTAGGAATCTATGCATAATACTAACGAAATAAGTTATAGAATTAGTAATTTGTTGAAATTGCGTAGGTGGACTAGTTTACATAGTTAATTCATTGCATAAATGAGTCATGTATGTAAATTAATACCAAATGTTGAGTAGCAGTCTATAAAAAGTAGCGAAATTATTTAATTAGCTTGACAGCTTGACGTTAACTACATCGATGACGTGAGTGAAGGTCAAACGTTAATCCATTAGAAAAATAAAACTGGAACAATCATTGAAAGTCACATCATTAAAGCGGCAGTATTAATATATTTTTTTTGTTTGACCACGCTTGTTTCTGGAGCAATCAATCGGATTTCAAATATAATATATTTGCTTGTTGACGCAGTCCACATAAAAGCCATGTAGGCTTTTAAAGCAACTTTAAGTCATAGCTCAGAAAGCGATAGTTTGCCTCTGTGACTTAGTGTTTTAAATTATTTTCTTAACATAAGTAGTCATTTTCAAAATAAAAATAGCTGCCATGTCAAACTACTACTACTACCACTACTACTACTAACAATAACACAATTTTGCGTGTTGTGTGCATTTAATCTCGAATGTCTCTATCTTGTAATGTTTGGAATGGGGCGATTCATGTATTATTTAACCTGGAAATTAAATATGGCTATAATAATATATATGCAATACTCTCACACACATGTTTGTTCAATGTCAACGTAATAAAACCCATGATAATTTAAAAAAATATCAATAAGCGAACATAAACATGGAAATGTGGAAATCTGACTAATATTATAGATTTGAAAGTTTGGAGATTTATTGCTCAATCACGACGTAACGCCTGAACGGCTCGGCTTAAAATCTGGAATACTGTTAGAATACAGTCTGCAATAACACATTAGCTACTTACCTACTTACTTTTTTACCGGGAACAGGAACGGCTCGTGAAAACCGCGGGCCGTTGCTAGTATTAACTATGGAAAACTATCTAGGTCTCATTGAAATACAGAAAATACATACATGAAAAACACACCGAGCTCTCCAGCGATACATTTATTAATCTTTGTTTCCCGGACACCTATCGAAGAATTTGTGGTCGACGGGTAAATTGGAATTGTGTTTGATAGATCGCTCGCCTCACTAATGGATGGAAAAAATAAAAGTTAGGTACGCGCGCCGATGTATGCAATCCAATCCATTGATATGCAGAACGGTTTTTTGAATTGTTTATTCGTTAGATGGTTTATAGTTACAGGTTGTTTGTACCTGGAGCATGCATTTTGCCGATGAGTTTTTGACAATGAGCAAATATTATTTCACAATAATATCATGAAAATTACTTGGGTTTTAACTAAATGACAGTGAAAATCATGCTAAAATGTTTTATATAGTTCTTATTGTAGTTTAGTTTTGTGAATACAAAAAAGGTTGGTCATTTGAGCAGAAAACTTTTGAATTGGGTTTTACTGCTCTCACCGACCGACACAATGTTTAAATCTTATCTTTGTAAAAAAAACGTCATGGAGTAATGATAATCCAATTATTATGTATTGTGATAATTAGACCTTTGACGATCAATAACGTTCTTTACTTAAGTAACAGACAAAATCAGTCGAGCTGTTTTCTAAATTACTTAAATGCATTTTATATTTACAACTAATGGTCTTTGTAAAAATAAAATGGTAGTGTATTTTTTTTAATCTGTACCAAACTCAATTTTCCTTCGCGTAACTTTCTCCAGCCACCAAAGACAAAAGGGTAAAATCTAATAAACAAACAAGATAAAAAAAAACTTAAAAACTTCATTAGCCGCGCAGCCAAGACCCCCGTAAATCATAAAAGGATTAGTGGCTCCTCCCCGTGCCTAAAAATTCGAGGTTATTAAAAAAACTCATTTGCAAATTTGGATAGACAAAAGATATTAAAGCGATAAACTGAATTATCTCCAATTTCGAGTCTCCGGTGGCCAATGAAAAAATATAACCCTTTAGCTTTAAGTGGGGATAAAAAATTAATGAATGCGTCCACTAAAATGGAGGATCTTATAAAAGGGAGTCTTACGATGGAGTTGGCTGGGTCACCTATTTATAGTAATTCACTTGAACATAACAAGAGTTCAAATACTATACAATAAGTTGAATGATTTATGGAATTAACGAATTAATTATCTACATTTTTATAAATATGATCTTGAAACTGCGCACATTTATCGCAAAACAATGAATTAGAAATATATTCATGTAGTAGAAAGGATTTGAAACTCACAATATATATTGGCATACCATTAGGTGAAAACATGGTGGACCCTTATATGTATCTCTAGCTTCAACATTATGCAACAATATTAATTGTGTTACAACCACGGGTTACAACCCATGTTTTGCAAATTAAATAAATTGAATTGCATTGAATTGAGAGAAGGAAAGGTTTACCTGTAATTTTCTCACGGAAATCTGCGTATGCGTAATGTCATACACATTTAGGTACACTCAGTTACTCTCACATGGGAAAAACGAGAAATTAAAAATCTACAAGCCTTTTCTGGGACAGGCATGTTTTAAAAAGAGACTAATGCCACAAGTCTTCCTACACTTAGAGGACTTACTTAGGATACAATGAGAGGGCGCTAAAACGATGCAAAAACGAACTCAAGACATTCGTGCGAAAGGAGTGATCAAGTATGAAACGACAAATTGAAGGTGGCAAAAAACGTAAACGTAAGTGCAAACCTTGACTAGTGAGAATAAGATACGAAGATGATGATCAAGCACGACCTCAAATCTTCGTTTTTCAATGCTAAGTATGTTTGAGTTCATCTCGCGTCATAAACGATGAAATCTCTAACGCATTAGACTTTACTCAAAAATGTGACTCCTTTTTACCTAGTGACATAGTCATGATGAGTATAATAAGTTGTACCACAGGTTGAATGAAATGTAGGATAGTGGAGAAGGAAATGAAATCACGTCACTGTATAAACTGCCGTTCTTGTTCTTAACTGTACAAGTGACGCGGGGCGAGAGATTGCTCACTCTCAGCTGCAACCCGCTTACTAAAATCTTACATCATAAATACGTTACTATAGAAATAAACGACACTAAGCTAGGCAGGTCGTGAGAACCAAGCAAAAAAAATGTTTTTGAAAATGAGGTTTTAAAATTTACAGGTAACCATTTCAAGATTTCAAAGTTTCTCGATACAAATCACAGGGGGCGTTACATTACAAGTACAAATGCAGCCGAAATTACTTTGGAACTTTGCAAATTAAGAAAATGTAATTAGTCCCACCCTCAGCCCACCCTGGACATAATCAGTGAATAGAAAATGAAGAGATGTACAATTTGTAAAATTTTACGTTTTTGCCAACTGGCAGGTAAGAAAAGGCATTGTTTCTTCTACAGAGATTTATAAACTCAAATCGCATCCTACTAATATTATACGAGTATAGTTAAACTTTGGATGTTTAGATATTTGAATATGTGTTGGTCTATCACGTCGTACCCTTTGAAAATACTCGTAACTAATTAGAATTTGTAATTTAAATTGATAATATTCTGGATTAAAGCATAGCATAACACACAGCATAACACATATAATGGGAACGGGAACTACGCGGATGCTGTTGTATTTATTATTAAAGTAGAATAATGAATACTAATTTATGTTCATTTAAAATATTGAGTAATTGCACAATCGTATCATTACTTATCAACTGAAGCAGAAATTCAATTTGATTCAATTTTGTTCACTCGATAATTACTGAGTTTAATCTTGCTAACAAAAAGATCTACGAAACTACGAATAATAGAGGATTTTAAAATAAGATTGTTTAACGATAAAATCAAGAAAATGTCACTTCTGAAAGTTTGATAACGTAACTATCTCTCTGCAAGATTGTCTCTTCTGTGTTACCCTGGACATAATTAAGGCGAATCTTGTTGTAATTTTGACATTTCATTTTTTCCCTCACCTCCACCCCAATTAATTAATTTAGAAAAAGTACCTTCAAAATTTAATCTGTGCTTTTCGGTGACAGTATTTTTTTAATTTTTTTTGTTTTAAGTTAATGAAATGGCGAGATTTTTGATAGCAGTCGCGGGGGTGTCGTTGAGAGTTTTTTTTTAATTTTTAACTTTTGTTTGCGGCTAAGTAAATTAGGTTGGTCTTGTTATTATTTGCTAAGATGTTTTCTGTTTTTGTCATTTTGTTTTAACTTCTGTATACTAAAACTACTTGGCATATTTTTGCCTTTTTGGCGTCGTTTGACATCACAAACGGGAAAATTCCTTTTGCATGTTAACTTTGCCAAAAAATTACAGAGTTATTTATGTGTTATGTATTATGTTTATATGTTTAATAATTTGGAATACGGTGTTAAAATTATTATGCATATGGTAAAAAAAACACAATTTGTTGTTTGTTTAAAGATATTTTGATACGTAAAAATAGTAGATAGAAAGAATCAGCGTTTTAAAATTGACGGTTTCTCATCGTTTGTTTTTAGTTTTCTAAGGAAACCTTTTTTTTATCTGTCTATCCTTTATAATATTATCTTTATCTCATCTTTAATTATCAGAAAAACAAAACACTTTAAAATGGTAATTTTCCAAACGTGTGTTAAATATCATCATCGTCATTATGATCCATATTTCGCCACTGCTGGGCCTTTCTTATAAAATGCGTAAGCGCGATTATTTTCTTATCGCTTTA
Organism: Ectropis grisescens; assembly: GCA_017562165.1. Classification (NCBI taxonomy): domain Eukaryota; kingdom Metazoa; phylum Arthropoda; class Insecta; order Lepidoptera; family Geometridae; genus Ectropis; species Ectropis grisescens. The sequence continues at coordinate 19,204,131 of CM029773.1, forward strand.
AGGCGCTTCTTAATAATAGGTACAATAAATTCACAGAGACAAATACCATCATACTGCGATACCTATAAATGAGTGATTAATTTTGGTAAACAATGATTCACTAATTTTCTATCATAATAAATCCAACCCATAGGCGTAACGCAGTGGTAGGTTGTGATCTGAACTTTTCATATTCAATTAGCGTATTGCGTGGCAATGCTGTTATGACGTGTACATCAATAAGGCGCATATAACAGACGCATCATCTCTTTATTTCGCAAAAAAAAAGTAGTAAGCTACAACATTTTAAAGTTGCGCTTAATCCTAAAATCCTACGAATAATTTAGCTTATCTATCATCTCGAAAGTTTAAACTAAGGGTGTGTGCACACCGTCCGGGCGATCGCAATCCCTTGCGAACCTCAATCGCGTGTGTTATCGCCGCTGTAATCCGGTCATCAAGCCGGCATTAGCCGTTGTTGTGAAAACGGTGATTTGCCATGCCAGGACTTGGGGTTAAACATGTGCTGATGTAAGCTTTCTTCGTGGTTTATTTTGTTTTTCTTTTTTTGATTTAGGTTTGATTACGTTTTGCTAATATGTATAACATGTATAACTCCGAAATGTATTTCTAAATTCTACGTAGTCGCTGGACTTCGTTAACTTAAAATTCAGAAAAGACTTGGCCCGCAGAACCGGGGTTTTTTGTGATAAACAAATTTAAGTGTTATTCCAAGTTAAAACCTATTTGTATATTCCAAGCTATAATCTATCTGAAGTCCAAATTTCAGACCGATAGATTCAGTTGCTACGACGAGATAAAGCAACAACTGTCCAAACATCCCATATCACAAATTCCTCTTAATCTAAATAAACAAAATCTTAGATCCACATTTTTACGTTAATAATATTAAAAGAATTATCAATAGCGGTGTTTATTTTACGTTGCTAATTTTAAGTTGTTTTTTTTTTTGTAATGAAGCTAAATGTAAATTTATATAACTAATATGAGTGATATCAAACAAAGTAAAAAATAACAAAAAAAATTACACCATTTTTACATTCTGTCAACGCATCTTTGAAATAAAATTATTGTTTTACAAACAATAACATGTATTCAATCATAAATTAACTTTATAATTTAATGAATATGACGTTTGAGATTGTTTCAAATTGAAAAATGACACTTAAGATCATATACGCAAAATTGATATATGCAAATAATCTAGAGATATAGAATGTATTTGACATTTACTTTTTAACACGGTTTTATTTTTAGAATTTAGAAGAAACTCAAGACTCGCAGAAAACAATTGTTATAAATATATCCCTGTCAAAACAAGAGTAAACACCGCCCACAGCAATTCCACACACCGCCCATCCCCCTGCGTAATGATGTGACCGATTTTATCGCGATCGCCAGCTTAGATGTCATTTAAATTTAAATTAAGGTATTACGTCGAACGGAACGACGCGGCTGGCCGCGACCCGCCTTATCGTGTACACTCGCCTTTAGGGTGCATTTTAAAACTACGTAACATGCTGCTTAAAGCGAGCTATTTTAATGCAATTTAGTGTAATTCAAAGAGAATTAAGTGGCATTTAAGGTTTGTTTGTGACAGGAACTTAGCGCAGTAGGGTAGGAAGAAAAATTTGCTGGTATGTTGCGATTTAGATTTATAAGAGGGTATTATAAACACAATGATGTGAATTTGTATAAACTCGTATAGCATAGATATAACTAACAGCGTCCCACGGTTTTAGCTGCGTAGTTCCAGCTAGTAAAATATCCCGGTATAAAAAGTAGCATTCGTGTTCCGACTGTAATCTGTGTTCCAAGATTTTTATGATTATACTAGCTGCTCGTCCCGACTTTGCGCGGATAATAACATAGATACCGAATGCAGCGCCATTTGACGGGGTTGTGAATTTAAACAACCCAGGGCGTCACTCAAACCCACAAAAAAAACATTCAAATTGGTCCAGCCATTTAGGAGGAATTCAGTGACTAACTCACGCACAAAAGAAATATATGTATAAGTATATAAAGATTACAAGATTAATATGAAATCTTTGGATGTTGTTCAATCACGTTGGTAAAACTAATGGATTAGAAGCACAGGTTCTTCAGTAGATTACAGGATCCCACTAGGATACTCTCTCATACCAAGCTGAAAAAAAGCACTGTTGTTTTGTGATGGTGATCATTGGCATATAACCGGTTAAATGTATAATAATGTAAAATTAGCTAAAATTTAATTAATAAAACTTGCTACATGCTTCGTAAACGATACCTTGAAATCATCAAAACTGTGTTTTCAAGTTTGTAAATAAAGGCAACAAAAGCTATTTCACCAATAACACACAAAAATTAAAAACTGATAGACCATATCCTTATTCGAATTGTTGTAGTGAACGTTTCTTGCACAAATTTAAAACTGAACAACAGACGCTAGCGCGGTTATACCACCCACCCTAACCACAGTTTACTGTACAGTTCTCTACTACCCCATCGGTATCGGAATCCATATAAATCCCGTTGCATCCACAGCAAATTGAATAAACCGATAAAAAAGCCAAGTGTTCCATCGATAGGGCAGATTATGGGGCTCGTAGCGCTACACTCGTAGCGCCCTCGTAGCCTTTCACGTCGACGTAGCAGTTATATTATGTCATGTATACTTACGAAGTACATACAACGTGTACACATAATATATTATACACTACACAAGTACAAGTAAAAAAAACACTTTTTTGGAACAAAGTGACAGCATAATTATTTTGAGCATTTACAAATTATAGCTCAAAGGAAGAGGTTCTCAATTCTCGTTAATTTTGTTTTTTTGTTGTATGTACGAGTATGATACGCGATAGCTCCGCTATTGTGAATAGATTTTGATGATTTATAAGGTTCTATACCGATTTTATCGAAATAGAGGTAGTTATTGATAAATCATCATAAATCTGAAATTTTAAATTTTTGTTCACTTCGAAACCTCGCTCTCGCTCATCGGTATAGTTAATTGGGTTGGTTTCACCAAATTTAAGAGTCTGACTTTCATTTTAATTCCGTCTATATTTCTTTTTTTTTTGGGAGAAAATTAAATAATTTCCATAATGTAGATAATTACTACTACTACATTTTAGGTTTTCATTTGATTGCACTTTTCCTGTCGTTAAACATGTAGACTCTAAAAGTTAAATCTACAAAATTATTTATCGATTATTAAGGAACACATTTAGAGTAAATAACGTGCAAAACCGATAAAAATCTATTGTCCATGTGAAACTCTATATAAAAAACAAATACAGTAGTTAAATACTTCAAAATATTTTTTTTAACAAATCAATTCCCTGAGGAATTTTTAATGATTTCATGATAAAAAACTACGAGCAATTCCAGTATCTACTTTACATAGATTGCAAATCTCAAGATAATCTACACACTGAACAAACATCTGAACATACAAACTTTCACATTTATAATATTGATAGGATTAGGTATATCTCAGTTGGATTACCATAAAATAATAACAGAAGTACGATAGGCGTGTCCACGTGGGCTGGTCGTAAACCTACCGCTGACTGGGCTGCACCCACACATTCAAAACACACGTATATTACAGGGTTACACAGACTACACTAACTTTACTTGAAACATACCAGCAGCCAAAGACAATATACTAATTTTACTGATCGTACAACTACCCCCTCCTTAGCGTTTTAGTAGCATAATTGCCTAGACCTGTTGCGAGTTCAGTCATTCAGGCTTTTGATTCTCGATTTTGATTTTGATTTGACTGGCCTCGTGGCTTAGTAGGTAGTAACTCTGCCTGCGACGCCGAGGATCGTGGGTTCGATTCCCACCCAGTGCAAATATTTGTGTGATGAATTCAAATGTTTGCACTGTGTCTGGGTGTTTCTATTTATAATAAGTATGTATTTAAAACTATATATGTATTATATCAGCTATCTGACCGCCATACCACAAGCTTTGCTTAGTTTGGGGTCAGATGGTGTTGTGCGTAAATTGTCCACGAATATTTATATTTTATTCCAACGAAAGAGTGCTGACAAAAAAACCGTAAAAAACATATATGGGTTTCTGCTCAATGAAATGATACGGAAAGAATAGCAGGACATCCAGCTTTACAAAGGACGGTATATCATTTCACAAGTAAGTCATTTCATGCAATAGTTAGAAAGTTCTTTGCATCCTGCTCGTCCTTTGAAGTTTGCATAATTCTATCTTGTTTTGTACGATCATTCGTGGAAAGTAGCGCACGTCACACAGATATTCGGCTAATCACAGCGCGGCATTTTGCCTCGCCCTGCGCCCCGCTGCTGACTTGTTAATGTAGGCTAGATTCGTATCATCGCCGATCAACAAGGTATTTAATCTGTGCCGGTAGCAATGTACAATTATTGCGTTTCCTATGACACATATAAACACTATACAGGGTTATTGGTAATTAGCCTGCATCCTTTTAAGGGGTGATGCGTACATTAAACACGTCAACTTTTGTACTACAGTTTAAAAAAAATCGTAAGTGTTTATCTCATTAAAAATAAACTGTCTAATAATGTTTTTCCCAATCTAAGCATCGAACTCTTTGTAACAAGAGTACGCGCGCTCTTTAATGCGCGATAAAACATGTACCAAAGCGAATAAACACTAAACAGCCGCTAAACTTTGCTAGAGAGGACAATAAATACTATTTTTTTTGGAACATGTATTGAGTTTTAACAAAAATTGTTTGCTTAAGTATACAGACGAATTCAAGTTGATTACCAGTCATAGGGACCGCCGATAGATTTTTTTATTTACGAATTTGACGCTTGAGGTCAATTCACAACCCACGGAAAATCTGTATGTGATGCGCCAAAAAAAATGCACTTCAAAAATATCTGGTAAGAAAAGCTTTCCCATATATCCCGACAACTTACTCGTACATAAAGCCGTAGCCTAAGCAGGTGCGGTCCTAGCCTCGAATTTTGGAGGGGGTCACCAGTATCCAGCTTCAGATTTTAAGGGGGGGGGGGGTCACCAGTAGAAATACAAAAATTGATTAATTTTTTTTTAGATTTTTATATTTGTCCCCTGTGACCCCACCCCCTTCGGACAGCACATGAGCCTAAGAGCCAATTAATAATTTTTGGAGCTAAGTCGAAGATAAGGGAATTAATTAAGAGTATTTGACGTTTATTACGCCCAACGAACTCAAAAAGACAAAATTATGGTTGATTTTGTTTTGCGGAGGTTAATACATAAATAAAAATTAGACCAAAAAACCTTTCTGCTCTGTACTTGCCATATTGACGTCACATTTATCATTTGTTTATCCCGAAAAAAAAAACTGAAAACCGCCGATACCGAGTGTTTTATTATTTATCAGCGTTTAATCCTGGCACGCAATAAATTCAACATGGCGGCCGTTTTTTGGCGCGAAAAGAATCCGCAGAAAGCGCGGGAATGAGCGCGAGATTAGGCGGATAGATTAGGCGGATAAGGCGTGTTATTAATGGACCCGAGATACACACGACAGAGTTGGATTTATCCAGTTTTTTCTGGTTTGCGCCGGACGGCGTTTGAGTTATTGGATTGGTTTTGAAGCTCCGTGACGTGTTCGATTTTTATCATTTTGTTTTCGAGTTACGGGGGACAATAATAAATTTCGCATTGAAGGACGAATAATGTATCTTTGCCAAAATTCTGTAACTTTTGTGATAATGGTAACACTGACAAGATATTGAGTTTTTGCATATCTCTTATTATTGAATAGTCTATGTTATATACACTTTTATATAGATACAAAATGTTCATAGTTAACATTTTATGTATTAATTAACCTTACTTCACCTGTCAATTTTCTAATGTATGTCTTTCATCTATACTAATATTATAAAGCTGAAGAGTTTGTTTGTGTGTTTGAACGCTAGGATTTCGGGAAGTACTGGTCCGAATTTTAAGATTCTTTTGGATTTCTATTGGATAGTCTATATATCGAGGAAGGCTATAGGCTATAGAACATAACGCTACTATTAATAGAAGCGGAGCATGAATCAAGAATGTAACAAAATCGGGAAAAAATATTCCTTTTTGAGAGTGTTCGTACGTTTCGTGCTATGACATGACACATGACAGCATGTGTCTAAGATCGTCATTGAATATCACAGATTACATATCTCTTGAATATAAACCTTTGCTAATCAAATTTGTTTCTAAATCTGAGTTGGTACGACCAATTTCCGATAGGTTGCGTAGCAGGTAGCTGAAGAGGTGTATTGTTTGAAAGCGATATTCTCAGGAATGACTGAACCGATTTCAGACATTCTTTCACCGTTGTATTTGTACGGGTTCCTGATGAGTACTATATAATGTACTACGAGCGACGCCGGAGCCGGGCGAGCGGACATCTAGTTAGAAATATAATCACTATATCTATGCTGAAGACAAACAAAGAGAAAAATATTTCATATTTTATATATTAAATATACCTATGTTTTAGGTAAATCTGGAACCACCACACGTACTGGAAAACTTTTCATAATTTGAATCTGGCTTAGCCCAGATTGTTAAATACAATAAATAGAATATTTAGCTAGAACCTGGTCGAAACTTGCCAGTAATCGCAATAAATACACGTCAATATGAACGTTAGTACATAATTTACAAAAAAATATTCAAAGCTTGATGCTTTTGATTTAGTTTCTTGCTATGAAATTACTTTCTACTAAATCATATCACTCTCATCTCTGTCACTTGTTAAAAATTTGCTATTGTTATCACAAAAACAATATATACTCTTTCAAATTTTGAAATTAGATACAGCTTTTATACACAACAGTACCTAAAACAGTGGACAGTCGGTTGCAACATTATATATTTTAGGGCGCGCGCTGAGTCAGCGTAGATTTACGATCTAGAGTTTATGCTTCACGCGAGGTGGACAGGGCGCCTTATCTGTTGTTAAGTTTTATTGGACTATCTGTAATGTGTCATACAATATGACATAATGTCATATACACGTAGCGTCTACGAGTATTTCAAAAGTTATCCAACCTGACGTTTCGCTTCATACTGTTTCTTTCTTGCTTTCGATAGGGACTATTTAAGGAACGTTTCAGCACACATTTGGTATAAATAGCGCCTATTACTCATAGAAATCATATTAGAGTGATATATGAAGCATATATAAATAATATGGTGTTAATTATTGACATACTGTATTGCACGTAAATACAATATTTAGTGTATCATACTATACTTGACATATAAAAGTTAACTGACATATTACATACCTTGACACAAGTCAGTAAACAATACAAAAGTGACTTTTTTGTCTCTTCGAGTTTGTTTGACATCAAAACTCAAAATATTGACAGGTGTTTGATGTCATACATTTTATACTACTATACTTCTAAATTAATATGTAAAGAAAAACTTTAATTTCTCTAGGCATACTTCTTAATTCATGTTCAACATTTTTTTTAAATAAACGTAAACATAATCGTATCGTATACGGCTTACCAAGGTTTTTATTTTATTTTAATATTCACTATCAAGGTAAAGCATGTCTTGGAAATGAACCTTCAGTGGCATTAGAAATTTAAAAAAATATATATTTAAAACGAGATTACACATGAAAAAAAAAAATACTTTATATTTAATTTAAATTTTTCTCATTCTACCCTCAAAACAAATACGGCATTGATCTCACACCCAAAGTCCAATGCTCTTCCGAACTCGGAGTCAGCA